>OY292406.1:5112339-5441263 GCA_958496205.1 Idaea biselata
ACTAACAATTATGCAATAAAGAAAATATTTATTGAATTAGTAGTACAGTTAGAAGGTGGGCAGTCAGAAAAACGTAAACAAAACACGTCATAGCCTACATCATACATCATCTACATCCACCGATTTCATACATCTAAGATGTCATAACTATGCCTCAGCTCCATTTTTTTTTTCCAACTTTTATTTTTATTTCAACCATTTTTTGGAAGTTTTGCTACAGCGTTCGAAGTGCAAATTCATCCAAAAGTACCAACAATCGCCGAGTGGTCATGATTAACCCAAATATTTCGGAATTATAATGATCTGCATTGCCGACTAGTCGGCAATTTTGGAACCGACTAGTCGGCTAGTCTGCTAGTCGGCAGAACCCTTTAACAGCTTAACTAACAAAATAGGTATTGTATTATGTACCTCGATTTGGTTATACGTCTACTGAATACACGGATACGTGATATTAATTTACTGAAAATGTGGTGGTTCCACTGAAATAAAACTATACAAGTACGCTGGAATTGGTATACCATACAAAATGACATTAGATCTTTGTGCCTATTTGATTAGTTGTTGTCGCGCGTTTTCTATTGAAAGTGATGGTGGCCGTCCGTGGAACTAATAGTTCCGTGGACGGTCACCATCACTTTCCATATAAAATGCGCGACAACAGCGCAACATGGCGCGGATCAAATCGCCACAAAACTCAGTACGCTATAGGAGGGTTACCGCGTTTCGTTTCGATGCCACATCGATACTGTCATACGATGATTCTACTGTCACATTCTGATAGTAGGGTGACAGTAGAACCATCGTTATGACAGTATCGTTGTCGTATCGAAACGAACCGAAGTAACCCTCCAGTGCTCTGTTCGTACTGCAGGCACGCACCGCAGTATCTCGGGCTCGCTGCGCGCGCTGGCGACGGTGACGGCCTGCATCGACGGCGCGGGGTCTGTGGGGGCGGCGCTGGGCCCGCTGGCCGCCGGCGCCGTGTCCGCGCGCTCGTGGCCCGCCGTCTTCTACATGCTGGTCGCCGCCGACGCCGCCGCCGCGCTCTTCCTCACGAGGTAACACACACACACACACACACACACACACACTCAACGCACCCACTATCACGATCCCTTACTCAGATTTTCCCATTTTATGCTTTAGGTACTCAAATTTACTGAATTCGTTACACTCCATCTCTCACATTTATCCATTTCATCCCACTCCCTTACTCACATTTATTATTTGTTTATATTGACCGAAAAGACAGTCGATTATCATCATATCCTCGTCTTTATAACGATACTGACCTCTGCGACGCGTCGTGCGAAAGCGCGACTGCAATGCAGAAGGTTGCGGGTTCGATTCCAGTAAAAATAAATATTTGTATCTGGTCTGAGTGTTTTCTATGTATCATATGTATGTATTTACAAAAGAATAATGAATATAAGTAATTATATCTGTTGTCTAGTCACCGTAACACAAGCTTAGTCGCTGACCACGGGGCTAGATGGCGCTGTGTGTTGCTCAGAGGTTTTTTTTATTTATTTATTATTTGATTTTACGCTCTAAAATTTTACGTACTAGCATCTTACGTCCTTCACTAACACATCTGAAATTCGCTAGCGCTATTTCTGTCCCGCAATTGGGGTTATATGGGCCCTTAACAACGATGCCACGTCTCATTCCAGACAAGGCCTCACCGAGCTCCGTCGACTGCGCTCGGAACGGAGGCTGGCGAACGCACCGCGAGTCCGGATAGAATGATCTTATTACTTGTACCTATTATAGTATAGTTATTGTAATAAATATTTATTACCTATTACGTTGGTGAAGTTTTATTTCGATACTAAAGCTTAGATTAAAACAAAAAACTAAAGATACGGTACCTAGTCTCGGAAAATGAGACGATAAAACTGCGTCTAGCTGACGCACTAGCCTCAGTCGTTACCTTATCTTTTTGACATCCATTTTTGCTTATTTACAAATGCCTGAATCATTCTTAAAGACAAAGGTTTTTAATTCAATAATTTTATGAAATGCATGTAGGTGTTTCTAGCTCATTTTTCGAATACGCAATGTTAGAATATACCGTATCTACAGTTTTGTTTTTATCTAAGTACTAAAGCCAAAATTACACGGTTCAATTTGGATGAAGCATCCAAAATTGAATCGTGCGTGTAAACATTAAAATAAAAATTAAAAACAAACTCTAAAAAATAACCTCTTAAATACAGTGCCACCCACTTATCTGTTATGTAATCTGAAGTCGGGCAGCCAAACTACAATCTGGACCAACCCAGTAAAAGTCCCCGACTTCAACTTACATAGCAGATAAGTCGGTGGCACTGTATGTAGGTAAGGTTATTTTATGATTTTTTGAAGTTGGTTTTTAATTTTTTTATTTAAGTTTTTTTTTTATCCTTTTTAGTGTACTTTCGACTGCCACTAAAAATCGAGGAGTTTTCTGATGAGAAGGTGGATTTAGGTGCTCCATCAATCTGTAGGTACCTAGTTCTTTAAGAGCCGATTCTATAGGTCCATAAAGTAGTAATTTACTGCATTCTGGGATGCTATTCTGGTCATCATTCTAAAGATACTCATCAGATCATCACCAAGTTTTAAAGAGACCAACTCAAAGACACTCACCTTTTCGAAATCGGACTTCATGTGCCGGAGTACGGAGCGGACATATCCACATACATACATACAAACAATATACGGGTCGAATTGAGAACCTCCTTTTTTTTGAAGTCGATTAAAAATGATACCAATTTCAAATATTTGAATTAAAAGTAAGTGCCTGATAAATTTTAATAGCAACTTATGCAATGCGTTAGTGTGTTTTGCCTTCCAAATATAAATAACTAGCAGCGCCCCGCGGTTTTATCCGTGTAATTTCGATCCCGCGGATTTACAGAATTAAAAGTAAGGATAGGATAGGGTAAGGATTACTAAAATCGGACTTCATATGCCGGAGTACGACGTAAACATATTATACACAGACATACATACAAACAATATACGGGTCGAATTGAGAACCTCCTCTTTTTTAAGTCAGTTAATGAAACAACATTTTATTTTAACAAATATTATATTATATTTAAGTAGGTACGCAATTAAAGAACCTATTTAATTTTAAGCTATGTCTTTACTTTATGTAGGGGAGAGTGGGGGAAACACGAACGCGGGGTAATGCCGAATCCAACGGTTCTAATGTGTTAGAAGCAGGTAGCCAGATTTTATTTGCCGCCATTTCGGAGACCACTCCACGACTAAAGCCAGTCAATGACAAGAAAGATGCAAACGCACGTACTTGTCAAGGTATGCAGTTTTCAATATTTTGCATGTTTTTGATATATATTTTTGGTAAATTCAAGTTGTTGTTGCTTTATTTCTATGTACAATGGTAAATCAACTTTTACATAGTGGAATACCCACACATTAATTAGCTATATGACAATGACCCAATAGGGAAAAGAAATATACTTAATCTATTTTTTTTACTTAATTTATTGTTTTTGATCCAGCGGGGCAAAGGCGAACACTCCATGTGGGGCAATCTCGAACATCCGGCATTACCCCCGCTCCCTTTTGTTAGTTCCCCGTATTTCTTATTTTATTACTGTTTTAGATGCCCCGTTATTACAAAAGAAAGATCAACCCGAAGTGCAGTCTTGAAGATTTCAAAAAGGCTGTAGATGGTGTTAAAATCTGAAAACTTAGCATCGGCAGAGCAGCAGGATCTAATAATGTTTCAAAAACAACAATTTTTGACCAAATATATAGATTCCCCTGGTGAAGACTGAATTTTATGCTACATGTGTAAAAATGGACTTACGAGAGTTGTACTGCTGGAAAGTGAACATCGTTGGGTTATAAATGTGATCACTTTCGTTATTAATGTTAGTACGTAATTACCCCACTTGGTGTTCGTGTTTACCCGACTTCTGTCGGGCAAAGCCGAACACTAAGGGTTTCGTATTTTAGTCAAATTGTTACACTTTTTAAAAGCAATATAAATGTCGATTAGTAGATTCGTTAGACAGATAAGTAAACTTAATAATTAAAAAAATATAGGAACTCTATGATCAAATTCCACTGTTTTATTTAAGTTTTCCCTTAGGTGTTCGCGTTTCCCCCACTTTCCCCTACCTACAGTAGCCGGCAGATTAGTTGAAAAACAATTACGGATGCATGGATGCGCAGAAGTCGTTTTTTCATAGAAGTTGCATGTAAAATGTACTGCGCGAACTTCCCCCTTTCACGTCAAAACTTTTCAACTTATTTGCCGGGACCTGTATTTGCGTTTTGTTTTCTTGTCTTATATAAGTAAAGCTATAATCTATCTAATTATTTTTAGGTTTTCCTGGTTGTCTTTGGGCGCGGTGATCTCAGAAACTGCAAATCCGATATCAACCAAACACAACCATCCCAAGGGTGCTTTTAATTAAGACGTTTTGTGTCGGACCGCACGTTTACCGGCCGCTGCAGTACGGTAGCAGTCCGATACCAAACGCCTACATATAACAGCAGTTAAGCCATGGACTCATGGTTCGAAATGGTACTTGTGACCTTAGATAAATACAAAAATAGTAGATACGGTATATTCTAACATAACGGTTCGACATACGACTGAGGCTAGTGCGTCAGCTAGACCCAGTTTTATCGTCTCATTTTCCGAGACTATGTACCGTATCTTTAGTTTTTTGTTTTAATCTAAGCTTGTGACGTTGCCGTCGTGTCGGTACCGACGCCGCGCTGTTGCCGCTATGTGTACTTTGTATGAAAACAAATGACCGTCCGTGCGCCATACTTAGATAAAAAACAAATAAGGGCAGATACGGTACCTAGCCACGGCAAATGAGACGATAAAACTGCGTCAGCTGACGCACTAGCTTCAGTCGTATGTGGAACACGTCAGGTGAACGCGTACTGTCACACTGCGATTCCCGATTCAGATTTCGCTTGAGTGATTGCTATCTCGTTCGCGCTGCAGCCTGGAACCTCTCTCTATCTCTGTCATTGATTACAATGTACCTACCCACATGGCATTGGGAATGTTTATGTTGGGGTGTGTATTTATTTTGTATGTAGGTGTTTCTAGCTTACTTTTTGACTACGCAATGTTAGAATATACCGTATTTTCCCTATAAGAACATCATTGGCGCCATACGACAAACGCACCGCTTCGGCACTGCAGCGGTCCGACACGAAACGTCTAAATTGAAGGCGCCCTAGTACTTCTCACAAACATACATGGTTCTAAAGCGACACCAAATGTCGTTGAATTTGCCATCCATCCTGTTGATTGATCCACAATATTCCATATTTTCGTTGTTGTTGGGCTCGCCCGGCGACCATTCGTCATATCCCGCGTCGTCTAGGGTTTCATCTGAAATGACATTCATGTAGAAATATGTTAAGCTTCTGTAGTAGGCCAGAACTAATTTTTCTTGTACAGTTAAGAACGCGGCGACAGTTACCATTTCCATACAAACTTAATACCAAAATAAATTATGAAAAATTTAGTTTTCTACCTTAATATCGATATTATTCGTATCAAGATTTTACTTTTTTTTTTTTTTCTTTTTTAAATCCTTGTGGTCCCCACCACAAGGTTTTCCAAAATATTCTTTCGAAATGAAATAAAACGGAGAAACATTTTTTTTTTAATTTTTACAGTTTAAAGGTATCACTACTCTATATACCTACTAATATTTTAAAGAGGAAGATTTATTTGGTTGTTTGTAACTCTTAAACTATTAGACCGATTTAAAAAATTAAAAAAAACTAACTAAAAACTCATACATAAGTACATAAAAATTAAAAATTAAATCCAAATTAAATGTCATATAATAAATAAATGAATCCTGCGCTACAAATAAAAAATGTCGTCAAGGGGGTCCGCACGAGGCATCGTCCCCAAAAGGCTGGCAACATTCCCTCTCTGAATGGCCAAGCTGACCCTCTGTGCGAGAAAGCTACCAGCCCTTCGGTCACCAGAAACCTCGTTTAGACGAGCCCCCAACTCCCTAAAAAAAACACAGGCCTCGGGACCCCAGGGCCCTAAAGTTTCCACACCCACTGGGACGAAAGTGAAACGGTCCACCAGTTCGGAATATTTAACCGTCTTCATGGACTCGGCATGAGCCGCTGCCGCACCCGCCTGATTGGACGTAGACCTAACATGGGAAGCCGCCAAAGTGTCTACACAGGTAGCATCCCAAACTAAGCACATCCCCCGCTTCCAAGGAATGAGTGTCAGGCCGTCGGGCCTCTTGCCATCGGAGCAAACAATTCCGTTTGGTTCTAAAACTGCCGGAATGCTCGCCGAGGCAAGGGCGCGACGGATAACATCATTCAGAGCGGCATGCCGAGGGATGCGACCAGCACTACGCTGACATGACAGACCATGGTGCCCAAGACCGTCCACAGAACCACCACAACGACAAAAAAAATATTTCTCCAATAGAAAGCTACATTATCGAGGAGTAACATAGGCTACTTTTGATCCCGATATTCCCACGGGATCGGGACTTACGCGGGACACAGCTATACTTACTGAAAATAGTCTTGAATACCCGACTAGGGTTTTCAGCTTTAAAACCCGCATGGTAGTAGTTCCACTTCGATTTTGGTTGTGCTTGAAGTAGTCTACAAGAGGAACAATCTTATTCTTATCTTATCTATATACATATAAAAATGAAACTTTTCCGTTGTCACGACATAGCATGAAAACGGCTTGACCGATTTGGCTGATTTTTTTTTTTGTAGTTTTCTAATACTCTGTACAAGGTTCATACGGAAAAAAAATATTAAGAAAATCTCTCAGAAAACTTACGCTAAGGCGGTACGAAGTTCGCCGGGTCAGCTAGTAGTAAATAAATAAAAAAAACGTGTGGCTCTCGGGGACTGCCGCGGTAAAGCTATTGCATAGCATTTTGTATCAACTTATTATAATTAAAAATCTAGCCCTAAACTAAGCACACGGGACTAGGTGCGTAGTGCGTACTATGGGTACTAGACAACGGATATACCTAGGTACTACATATTATACTTTTTTTTGTACAAATATTATTATACAACGGAGTATTTACCATGTTAAAATCGTATATTGAACACCGGTACGGGCCGGAATGTGTAATATTGAGATCAATGAAAAAACAAGTGGTAAATACCCCGTTGTACAACAACATGGTAAATACCCCGTTGCATGTATAATAATATTTGTAGTGAAAACAACCATGAAAGTTTAAAATCGTTTTTTTTGTACTTACCTGAGGACTACATCATGCTCTGCATCGGAATCGATAACGACAAGATGCGCTTTCTCAACGCGACAATATGCGGCGGCCAGTTCCCACTTCACCCTGTGGGTGGACACGCGGTAACAGCTGCCTACTGACGGCTCAAAGTGGTAATCTGAAATAACAACCACGAGGAATAAAAAACCCGGCCAAGTGCGAAACTCGCGCACGAAGGGTTCCGTACCACTATCACAATTACGGGTACGGAACCTAAAATGGTTTAAAACAACTTTGATTCAAAGAAAATCTGAAACTTATAAGAAACTCTTTGGACAGTGAAGGCAGACTAGTATATTTGACAGATAGGGCAGCCATTTTGAATTCCATGACCAACTCGATTTGACTTGACCAATTAGAAGCGACCTCACATCGTAGAATTCCCTTGTAGTTTTTGAAACACGTTTGTTGTATGGGAGCCCCTTTTAAATAATTGTTTTATTTTGTTTTTATTTGTTGTAGTTGTTGTAGCGGCAACCGAAATACATCTTCTGTGAAAATTTTAACCTTCTAGCTATTACGGTTCATGAGATACAGCCTGGTGACAGACGGACAGACGGACGGACGGACGGACGGACGGACGGACGGACGGACAGACAGACAGACAGACAGACAGACAGACAGCGAAGTCTCAGTAATAGGGTCCCGTACCTTTAGGTACGGAACCCTAAAAAGACGTGTGGCACTCGGGGACTGCCGCGGTAAAACTATTGCATAGCATTTTTAGGGTTCCGTAGCCAAATGGCAAAAAAACGGAACCCTTATAGATTCGTCATGTCTGTCTGTCCGTCCGTCCGTATGTTTTATCAACTGATGCATTTATAATATTTTTTTATTTTGTACCACGTTGCCATGGTTACCATGGTCACCTTAGATTAAAACAAAAAACTAAAGATACGGTACCTAGTCTCGGAAAATAAGACAATAAAACTGCGTCTAGCTGACGCACTAGGCTCAGTCGTATGTCGAACCGTTGTCGCGTGAGCACGTGATTATCATTTTGACATCCATCAGAATGCCATCTTGCTTATTTACAAAGCCTCAATCATTCTTAAAGACAAATGTTTTTAAATACTAAAAAATTATGAAAATGCATGTAGGTGCTTCTAGCTCATTTTTCGAATACGCAATGTTAGAATATACCGTATCTACCTATTTTTGTTTTGATCTAAGATGGTCACCTACCATGTTGCCATGTAGCTCGGCCGAGCCGGTCGGTAACCATGGCAACATGGTAGGCGAAGGGGGGGTGTTAAATTTTTTTCGTTACGACATTTCGTCATTCAAAGCTCAAAGCCCGCGATAAATGCTATGCAATAGCTTAAAATGTGAGCCATCAAGGGACGCCTGGCAGATGAGAAACATCAAAACAGAACTTGTCGATGTCTTCGACAAAATCTATAAGTCAACAAAAAGATTCCATCATCCCGAGATTCGAACGCAGTCCTCTTCGGAACAGAAGTCTCTTCGGACCGGCTAACGAGCCATTAGAAAGGCACTCGAAATTAACTAACACTACGTGTAGGGATGACATAAAATTGCATGGCGAGGTATCGCCATGGCCTGTTTAGCCACAAAATTCCCGATAAGGGCACCTTGTCGGGGATGCCCTGCGGACTGAATTCGTCTAATAATTATATTATGTAATTTGCCACTCCTTTAAAAACGAAGTTCTAGGAAATTAGTTTTAGTTCTTTTTTTCCGATGCTGGTTTAAAATTAAATAATGGGCGTTGTTTGCCAACAAACTCTCCATCACTGCTGAAATCTTACCTCCAGTGCACAACTTATACAAATCAGGTGTACGAGGTGGAATCTGAAACGTTCAAAATGAAGATAAGTGTAATATCACATACTAGCTGCGTCCCGCGGTTTCACCCGCGTATGTCCCGATCCCGTGGGAATATCGGGATTAAAAGTAGCCTTCCTCAAAAAAAGGACTATCCAACACTGAAAGAATTTTTCAAATCGGACGAGCGGTTCCAGAGATTAGCGCGTTCAAACAAACAAACTCTTCTTCTTTATAATAAATAATAAAGAAGATTCTATAATACTTACCTCATTATCGTCCAGCTCTCCATAATCATCGCCAGCCCTGCGAACGTGGTTGCCACCTGGTTTCCCCCGTGCATTATAAATGCAGGTATTGACGCACTCGTACTCAGTTTGGAACATGTTGGGGTTAGCCCGACAACCGCGCCAGAAGCCGACCTCACACCGAGACCCTCGTTTGTTGTAGTAGAATACCGGCTGGGCTTTGGAACCGCAGTTGTCCTCTCGAAATTCCACGTTACAGGCCTGTGGCGGTACTGGAAAAACGAAACAAGACATTTCTTAAAGAAGAAGGAAGGTTGTTGGTTAGGTGGAAGAGATCGCCCTTAAGCAATAAGGCCGCCCATTGAACCACGCTAGTTTTAAGCTTTTGTTCAATTTAAGTTTTTAGTAGGATAAACACTGAAATGAAACTATTGAAGTACGCTGGAATTGGTATACCATACAATTAGATCTTTGTCCCGATTTGATCTGCGCCATGTTGCGCTGTTGACGCGCGTTTTCTATTGAAAGTGATGGTGACCGTCCATGGAACCAATAGTTCCGGAGACGGTCACCATGACTTTCAATAGAAAACGCGCGACAACAGCGCAACATGGCGCAGATCAAATTGGCACAAAATTCAGTGCGCTATTCCCTGTCCAGCGACTTGTACTATGGAGGTCAGTGTCTTACCTCCTCTTACATCAGCATTGCCCACCATTGTCCTTCTAGCAGACATGATCCCCGCTCGTCTAGAGTTGTACTTCTTCAACGTAAAGTCTTGGTCGATCGCATTGTTTACTATCATCTGGTGGCGTGGTTTGATTGGACCTGGAGGATTAGAGTGCGTTTCATCTTTAAATTCCTATGCCGTCATGTTGGTAGCAAAACAAAAAAGTGCAAAATTTAAAAAAATAATGTGCTACCTTGAATTTAGGGGGATTTGTATATAAAGAATGAATGATCGAATCTTCCTGTATTCAAGGTTTAGGGTATAGCACATTCAAGATATTAAGGCAAGACTTTTTTGTTTTGCTACCAACATGACGGCATAGGTAAATAAAGATGAAACGCACTCTACCGCGGTTCGTGGCGATGCGACATCGATACTCTCATACGATGATTCTACTGTCACATTTAGTAAGGTGACAGTAGAACCATCGTTATGACAGTATCGTTGTCGTATCGAAACGAACCGAAGTAACCCTCCTGGTACTTCAGGTACTTTTACCGAATTTACTACATTTGAGACTAACTGATAACATGTAATACAATCTACACTAATCTATCTATAGCCATACTAATACTAGCTGCGCCCCGCGGTTTCACCCGTGTAAATCCCGATCCCGCCAAAATATCAGGATAAAAAGTAACCTATGCGTTATTCTAAGTCAAATGCAAAGTACTTTTATTCATTCGGATATTACAATATATCTCTTTGAATTGTTCATTATACAATTTAATCTACTGTGTCTTCGGAACGCGACCTCGCCAATGAGAAGAAGACACAAGAAACTCATGAGGTTTTTTTGTGTCTCCAGCTCTCCAGCTATCAATATTCCAAGTTTCACCGCAAACGGTTTAGTAGTTTTTGCGTGAAGGAGTAACAAAGTCACATACAGACATACATACATACAAACTTTCGCGTTTATAATATTAGTAGGATAGGATCCTACTAATATTTTGTAATTTGTAATTTTGTGTGTGTGTGTGCGTCTGTATGTTTGTTATGAATAAACTCAAAAACTACTTGACCGATTTCAAAAATTCTTCCACCATTAGAAAGTTCACCCTCAGTAACAAGGGCTACTTTTAATCCCGATATTTTCACGGTACTTACGTGGGTGAAACCGTGGGACGCAGCCTGGGTTTCCTTACAATGTTTTTAACTAAGCCGCGGTTTCCTCACAATGTTTTTAACTAAGCCGAGGGTTTCCTCACAATGTTTTTAACTAAGCCGTGGGTTTCTTCACAATGTTTTAACTAAGTCGTGGGTTTCCTCACAATGTTATTAGGTAACTAAGCCGTAGGTTTCCTCACAATAATTTTAACTAAACCGTAGGTTTTTTCACAATGTTTTTAACTAAGCCGTGGGTTTCTTCACAATGTTTTTAACTAAGCCGTGGATTTCTTCACTATGTGTTTCCTTACCTCCTTTGACATCTGCATTGCCCATTGGTGTCATTCTCGCAGACATGTTGCCAGCTTGTTTAGGGTCGTATTTCTTTGCCGTAATGGCTTCGTTGGTCGCATTATTTAGTTTATGAAGGAGTGTTTTCACTCGGCCTGTTACTTCAGACCCTTTCACCGAATTTACTAGGTTGAAAACTGCAACTGATATAAGTAATACATTACATAATGTGAACAACACACAGCGCCATCTAGCCCCAAAGTAAGCGACTAGGCTTGGGTTATGGTGGCTAGACAACGGATATAATACCTACTTTTACGTTGATCGATGTTTAAAACGTGTCCAATTTATTCAAAACTAGCTGCGTCCCTCGGTTTCATCCGCGTAAGTCCCGATCCCTTGAGAATATCGGGATATAAAGTACCCTATGTTCTTCTCATCCGAGCGATTCCCGGTTGCATCCCTCTCGGAAGCCCGGGGTCCGCTAGGGTTACCAGATGTCCGGATTTGTCCTGAGATCTCAGGATTTTTGGACATTTCTCAGGATTGCGGCCGGATTTCGTAAATCTCTTAAAATCTCAGGATTTTTAGAAATTTCAACAAAAGACAAACTTAATTAAAGATTTTTTTACTCAAAAGTTAAACAAACTAAATATAGGTAATCAAATCATCATTTGGTAATAATTGCACGATTAAAATTATCACTTATTTATCTAACTAGCTGTGCCCGCGACTTCGTCAGCGCTTTTCGAAAACCTACCCATCGCTCGCACTGTACAAAAGTCTACACCTAAACAGACGACCAGAGAAGCATTGTTGCTGAGCAGAAGAGAATCATGGCAGAGAATGTTTAAGTAGGTATGGATTTTGCACAGCGGTAGATAATTTTTTGCATGGTTATTCGCATAATTATAAGAAGTGAAGCCTTTATCGAAAACAAAAAAAAATCAAAACCCGAAATAAATAAAAAAGACAAAATAATAAAAATAATCTCCCCTACATACAGTACAACCAACTTCTCTCCGTCCTCCCTAGCTTTCTCTCTAACTAAAGGCACATAATATACCTGCTCACCCAATCAACTTCAAAGATGTGACTGTCAAGAAATTACTAAAAGTAAGAATATCAAATATCTCGGTGTGCTACTGGATGAGCATCTCAACTGGAAAACACATATTGACTCAGTGTCATCTCGTGTCCGTAGATTAATTTACGTGTTTTAAATACTTAGATCATCTGCGGACTTTCAAACACTAAAGACAGTCTACTACTCCCTGTGTCAGTCCATCCTAACCTACTGCATCACTGTCTGGGGAGGCACCTACGCAAATAGTCTAATGCCACTTGAACGTGCTCAAAGAGCGGTATTAAAGGTTATGTGCTCAAAACCAGTAAAATTTTCGACTGATCTTCTATACGAGGACTGCAAGTGTTATCAGTTAGGAGACTGTTCATTATTCAAACCGTCCTCTATAAACATTCGCTTTTATTTTTTGATCCTAATCTGCAAACAACTACTAGGCAGGCTCGAAATGTTATCATTTGTCCCTATAAACGTACGTGCTTCGCGGGGAGGTTTTTTGACGTGCTTGGGTCTCACCTATACAATAAAAATACCTATATTAGAATCAATTCCTAAAGAGAAATGTTTTTAAATACAATAATTTTATGAAAATGAATATATAGGTGATTCTAGCTCATTTTTCGAATACGCAATGTTAGAATATGCCGTATCTACCGGCCACAGCCACAAACGCCGCCACGAGAAGCTAGATGCAGCTACAAAAGTAGCTGAAGCGCGCGACAGCCACTTGTGGCCGGTGGTCGCCACTTGTGGCCGGTGGTCGCCACTTGTGGTCGGTGGCTGACATCCATATTTTTAACAACACGAGACAAGACTACGTGCGTGCGTTGCCTCCGACTAGAACAGGTTAACTGGGGAAGAGAGAGAGAGGTGCGGAATCGCGCGAGTGGCATGTGGCGACGTTTTGTGTCGGCGTTTAGCGGCCGGTACGGGCCACAAGCAGCGAGCAGCGACGATTAGAAGCGTGTGGCGGCCACCGGCGTCAACCGTGTGCGGCGAGTCCATATAAAATGTATGAAAACTACAGGAAATATGTCGGTGGCGGCGTTTTGTGGTTGTGGCCGGTGGCTCGTGTGCGCCGACACTTAGGCTCCGCGCAAACGAGCCACCGACCACAGCCACTGGTGGCCAGCGGCAGCCACTTAACATACTTTTTCATATATTTTGTATAGACGCGCCGCACACGTGTAGCCGGTGGCGGCCACTCGCTACAGCAGTGTCCGCGACGCGCCACTAGTGGTCGCTACGGGCCACACAAAACGCCGACACCCGCCACTGTCGCACTGCTCCACCCCCCGCGCAGTTAACCGTGAGACGTTCTACGTATCATGGAGCAGTCACCATGGAGCACGACGCCTCAATGGATGTTGATACATTCATATCGGAAATCCGTGCACTACGCAGCGGGAGCGGAAGGGTTATACAATGTGGCGACTTCCAGACACCGGTGGCTGTCGCTCGCTTCTGACACTGTTATAAAAGTGGCAGAAGCGCGCGACAGCCACCGGTGTCTGTCGTCGGTGGCCCGTTTGCGCGGAGCCTTAGGCTCCCAACGATTTATGAACTAAACCTTATTTCTGAGTTTATCGTTAGACCACGCCTATTCTGGTCTTCCCAGTGTAGTAGGAGGCCGTCTATTCGACGCAAATACAGTAGCCTATATCTTAATCGGGGTTCAAAGCTATCTGCAAACCAAATTCGATCGAAATCGAATGAGCCGTTTCTAAATACAAACAAACAGAAAAACATAATAAAATAGGGTTAATAAGTACATCTTAATAAAATTGTTTTTTTTTATTAGTAATTTATTTTCACGTTCACGTTTTCACGCATACCTACTAACTAATTTTGTTTTGACCCGATTGGAACTCAATGGATTTTTGATTTTTGTGGCCCGTTTGGGCATAAGCCATATTAATTAAATTCTATAGATGAATGAGTTTTTAATAATTATTTGTATTACTTGCATGTATAATGCACGACCTCTGTGGCGCGTCGTGCGAAAGCGCGACTGAAGGTTGCGGGTTCAATTCCCGCCGGGTGCAAATATTTATGCTTAAAAAAATAAATATTTGTGTCTGGTCTGGGTGTTCCTCTATGTATAATATGTATGTATTTACAAAAGAAAAATAAATAAATATAAGTATTATATCCGTTGTCTAGTCACCGTAACACAAGCTTAGTCGCTTTCCACGGGGCTATATGGCGCTGTGTGTTGTTCAGATTATTTATTTATTTATAATAACTTTATTATTGAAAAATATGTAATAACTGTTGTTTGTGTGAAATATACTTATGTGTATTTAATTTATGGATTATAGTGTCATATGTTTTTATGATTCGCATTTAGTAGATAAGTATTATAAAATTACAATATGTATTATAAGATGTACAGATGCGGGTTTAGTAGTAATGGAACACCTTGTATAGATTGATAATGTAAACATTGTGCAGTTGGGCAGTTGGGCATTATCTCGTTGTTGGATGGTATTTTTATTATATCGTAAAAGAGATGGAACGCTCGAACGGTCGGGTGTGCGTGAGGGATGCACTGATTACGTTGCGCGATACGATGCGATGCTTCGTATATCGTAAGTTAGGTGTACCTACCCGCATTCTTGTGGAATAGTTTATAACATAACAGTATGCTTTATTTGTATTGTATGAGTAGGTAAGCTTATAGTATGTATTAGATATAACTGTGTGATAGTATAATTTTTAGTTATTGTTAGAGGAATTGCAACTTCCAGACAAACCGTCACAGGTTTAAGGGAGTGAAGATGATTGTACCTAAATGTGATTTGTTTTGTAATAAATAAACAAAAAAAAATATATATATATAATAATTTGGTTGTAAACTTACTGAATATAAAAAACTTTTTAGCGAAAATCATATTTTTCTAGAACTACAATTTACACTTGTCTTGCTCTGGTTAACTACCTATGTGCGTACATAAGCATTAGATTCCGTTTGCTTATGTTATGGTTAGGTACCTAAGATTGTTTTGTGATTAAAAACTCTCACCGTATCAAAACTTTTTATTGTTGACAGTTCGCTTAAATTAAAACCGACTTCAAAAACTGTGAAATTAAAAAATAGTAAAAAAACCGGCCAACGGAGAGTTGGACTCGCGCGCGAAGGGTTCCGTACCACTATCACAATTGGTTACGGAACCCTAAACTGAACACTGGACCAACCAATCCGTGAACGCAGCGCAAACTTTAATTTTCTTTTTCACCTCACAACCTCAAAAAAAACTAATTTTTTTTTTTAAAAAACCTTCTACTTAAAAAATCTATCAAGTTAAAATGAAACTAAACTTTAACAAAACTAAACTTCAAAAAGGCAAAAATAATAAGCCGAAAACAAATTTCATGTCTCTGAGTAGGTATGTGGTACCTTACGTTCCCGCGTCGGGGGACGCGGGAATGTGTCACAGAAGTTGATAATAACCTACCCGTGCTTATAGTATCTAACGTTTCCGCGTCCCCCGACGCGGGAACGTAAGGTACCACATACCTACTCAGAGACATGAAATATGTTTTCGGCTCACATTCCCTCAAATTCCCTTGTTGTTTTTGAAACACGTTTGTTGTATGGGAGCCCCTTTTAAATATTTGTTTTATTTTGTTTTTAGTATTTGTTGTTGTACCTAGCTGCTACCGAAATACATCTTCTGTGAAAATTTCAACCGTCTTGCTATTACGGTTCATGAGATACAGCCTGGTGACACACGGACAGACGGACAGACAGACAGACGGACAGACAGCGAAGTCTCAGTAATAGGGTTCCGTTTTTATCCTTTGGGTACGGAACCCTAAAAATGAGCTAGAAACACCTACATGCATTTTCATAAAATTATTGTATTTAAAAACATTTGTCTTTAAGAATGATTCAGGCATTTGTAAATAAGCAAAAAGGCATTCCTATGGATTTCAAAAACAAAATCGCAGTATGACAGCACGTGCTCACTCGGCAACGGTTCGGTTCCGAAACCTCCGAAATAAAATAAAATCTCGACGTTTCAAAACGTACGTATGTGTGTATAATATACGTTCTAAATGAATAAATAATTTTGAATTTTGAGTTTTGACACACGATCACACGACTGAGGCTAGTGCGTCAGCTAGACGCAGTTTCATCGTCTCTTTTTCCGAGAATAAGTAACATATCTGCGGTTTTTTGTTTTCATCTAAGGATGACACGTCATTTTTCACGTCAAGTCGCTCACAAATTATTGACATTGCGTTTCCAATTAAAACTAGCGACTGCAACTATCAAATTATTTAAGTATCTGAAAACGCAAAAATCTTCAATTTCAATTGTCTCGTCATGCCATCCCCCTCATCGTCGGGGCGACGATGGATAGCACGGGATTTTTGTATGAAGAAATTGACACGACCCGTCCGGGAAACGTTACGTAGGTTAGGTATAGTTCACGCAAAACTTAATGGCCCCTGTGATCTAGGAACGTAGCACTCCCACAGCTGTATGCATTGCTGGATGTAGGGTTGCCAACAGTTTTTTCGAAAAATATAGTATTTGTGGCAAAAGAACATAGTACGAACCAAAAAAATATAGTACAAAAATTTGAGCGGTGTTTTGTAGAATATTTCGAAAGAAACTTGTATTTTTTGCACTTTCAACCACTCTTTCCTTCTTGAATTAAAAAAATGTTTCTAAATCATGAGCACCGTTTGTATCGCTTTTCTATTTTTCCCTCTACATAGAAAACAGTCCTCTGTAAATGCAGCTGAGGGTGGAATTTATAAAAGAAACAACTTTTTATAAATTATGCCAGAAATATAGTATTTTTGCGTACTATATGTGCTTTCAAAAGTATATAGTACGCTGAGCTGAAATATAGTACAATACTATATATTATAGTACGGTTGGCAACCCTAGCTGGATGGTCGCGGGGAACGAGCGACACGCGGGATGGGTCGGTCCCCTCCCGACGACCGTACCGACACCTGGCGCATCTATAATTCGCGTTCTGCGCAACTACCTGCGTCTAGATCACAGGGGCCATTAAGTTTTGCGTGAACTATAGGTATGCAGAGACCTTTAATCGTGATTTGTAAGCAACAGAGTTACGTAATCAGGGGCCTGGTGAAACCGCGGTGCATAGCTAACAGCTAGCACAGTACACATACACATACTCATTCCTTATGTGTCTGTGCAGCTAGTCTCAAAGAGCGGCGTTCGCGTTGGCCGCGCTGGCTGTAGAGTCAAATAAAATACACACCTACACTGACACTTTACCTAAACAGCCCACACCTACAGCACACATGCACGAATTTCTTTACATGTGTGCTGTATGTGTAGGGTGTTTTAGGTTAAGTTTCAGTGTAAGTGTCACGTGTAGTTTGACTTGTAGAGTGGACGGGTGACACATCGTTGAGTTTAAAAAATACAGTGTTGCCATATTATATGGATGTTCCATCTCATTTGAGGAGAAAGTCTACCTACTCTTTTCTCCATACAAACTTTACAAACGTAGTCGATTGTTCCCTCCCTGGATAAAGACATTAGAGCAAAATTAAATATGTTTATGCCATAAAACTATATCAGCCATGACCAAGCGTCTTTATCCAGGGAGGAAACTGTCGGTATATTCCCAGTAGTCCCCTTTAGCCCTGTCCCCCGGAGTGACGGCTGGGAATTATCTATTCGGTTTATCAAATTATCCTACGACATATATATCAACACAAATAAAAAATCTGAAATCTATGGTAATTACACGTTTCTTTCTGGGAAGGAATCGTAGCAATTGTCACCGCACCGGTGACAACTGGGAAACAGACTTCCCATTTGTTCCCGCTAGTCAGCTTTCAAAGGGAAAAGTTGGCACAAATTGTCACCCCGCTGACAATTGGGAAGAAAATTCCCAGCCGTCACTCCGGGGGACAGGGCTAAAGGGGACTACTGGGAATATACCGATAAACATTTATTAATTTTTTTATTGTTTTTAGTACTTATGTGACTAAAAACACCGTAATTATTAAAATATTTTTTTCATAAAAATCAACAATATCAATAAATAAAGATAAAATAAAAAAAATATGTAATAAACAGAAACACAAAAGCCAATTTCTAATTGCGCCCTGCCTTTTTAGACTAGGGTAGATAATGTTTGAAAAGGAATTAAATTATAGTAGAATGAAACCCATTGGAAAAGGAAGAGAATATAACAAAAATTACAGGAAAAATAAATTACGGGCGATTTGGGGTCGGGAACCCCCACCCGGTGGGTTGTTAAGGGTAAAAATCGGTTTTTCTTGATTTCCAGCAAAACTACAAATCCTATGGAAAAAAGTTGAATGGCAAAGTTGTAGGTAATAAAAAGATCTACAACTTTTGCATACACAATTTTTACATATAACCTCAAAATGTATGTGAAAAATTCAAAAAACAACGTTTTCGGTTTTTATTGTTTATCTTATACAAAAAAGTTATGTTTTCACCAAATTTGGAAAAAACTTGCCTATTTATGCCCTGAACACACTGTAAATTTTTGGATTCAAAATATTTATTTTTTCACCTTAATTTGACTTAATATTGAAAAAAGCACCCTACTTTTGAAGCAAAAAATTTGGTGTAAAAATATCAGATTTTTTTAAAAAGTCGGTGGGCTTTTTGTTTGTTGGATCCTCTACTTTCTGATGGTCTAATAAAAATATACATTACAATGGTAAATTTTCCCAGAAAATGCAAAAAATAAAAAAAACTCGAATCCGAATTATCAGCTTCAAATTTGGCTGGGTAACGAACTGACAGAAACAGATTGGGGCTGGAAAGAAAATCAACAACACAACGTGGCATTATACCCAAAGAACATCTTAAATCCGTATGTGGACCTTGCATAGTCGACGGCAGACACCTTAATTTTTATTTGATCTCTTGTTGTATTATGATACATATATTTTTTGATAGAAAAGACCTAAATATACAGAAAATATTCTATCACATGTTCTAAAGTGACACGTTTCCGAGATATGGGCCAATGAAATTATAAATGGAATTTGTTCGAAAAAAATAAAAAAAACGCTGTTTCGCGGATGGATTTGTATACCAATCGAAAGAAGACGTCAAACTAAACAATCTTTGTAACTCCCGATCTAGATCTAGGCTGTGAGTGACTACTTCTTATCCTAAAGATTTTTATTAAATGTGTCCAAAAATTTGTACTCGCCGAGATTCGAACTCGCGACTATTATTGGTAGGTATTCCGAATCAGCGCAGCGGGTTAGACCGCTTCGCCACGAGTTTGGAAACTGTTTTATTAATCAAGATTATTTCCTAGAGCTTTAAGCTTCAAATACACGACGACACTTAGAGCTAGAGCACACATTAAGTAATTGTCGATATGTGCATTTATTTCTTTATTAATTGTGCTGTATGTACCTACGTGTGCTCTAGCTCTAAGTGTCGTGAATTTGAAGCTGTGTGTAAATAAATGGTTAAACTTTTCCTATAGCTCAAAATACTCGATGACACTTACACTTGATCTAAAACAGACCGCCTCTACAGCACACACATATAAAGAAATTTGTGCATGTGTGCTGTAGATATTATGGTCTGTTTTAGGTAAAAGTGTAAATTTCATTGTGTATTTTGAGCGTAAAGGTTACACTAGGTGAGACACACCACACATAGGTACGAAAAGAAGAAGACTGGACGCCATTTCTAGTCGAACTAGCTCCTCTAAGTTGAAGCGTTGCGTTTTCTTTCAATCGTCTGGTTAAGCTTGATTTCTTCGTTCCAGATCGTCGAGGTCACGATCTCTGAAGAGATTCTGGCTACAACCGCAAGGAAGCGGCTAAACGTCGGCGGCGCTGTCCAAAATGCGGCCGGTTCCAAATAGGCTAGGGCCGAAGCCTTTAAAAATGGTCAAAAGTGGAATTAAATTATAGTAGAATGAAACCCATTGGAAAAGGAAGAGTATATAACAAAAAATAAAGGAAAAATAAATTACGGGCGATTTGAGGTCGGGAACCCCCACCCGGTGGGTTGTTTAAGTTAAAAATCGGTTTTTCTTGATTTCCAGCAAAACTACAAGTCCTATGAAAAAAAAATTAATGGCAAAGTTGTAGGTAATAAAAAGATCTAAAACTTTTGCATACTCAATTTTTACATATAACCTCAAAATGTATGTGAAAAATTCAAAAAAAACACGTTTTTGGTTTTTATTGTTTATCTTATACAAAAAAAGTTATTTTTTCACCAAATTTGGAAAAAACTTGCCTATTTATGCCCTGAACACACTGTAAATTTTTGGATTCAATATATTTATTTTTTCACCTTAATTTGACTCAATATCGAAAAAAGCAACCTACTTTTGAAGCAAAAAATTTGGTGTCAAAATATCTGATTTTTTTTAAAAAGTCGGTGGGCTTTTATTTTGTTGGATCCTCTACTTTCTGATGGTCTAATAAAAATATAAAGTACATTAGAATGGTAAATTTTCTCAGAAAATGCAAAAAAATAAAAAAAACTCGAATCCGAATTATCAGCTTCAAACTTGGCTGGGTAACGAACTGACGGAAACAGATTGGGGCTGGAAACAACATCAACGTGGCATTATTCCCAAAGAATATCTTAAATCCGTATGTGGACCTTGCATAGTCGACGGTAGACACCTTAATTTTTATTCGATCTCTTATCGCACAATGAAACCTATAATTGGATAGAAAAAACCTAAATAAACAGAAAATATTCTATCACATGTTGTTCTAAAGTGACACGTTTCCGAGATATGGGCCAGTGAAATTATAAAAGGAAATTGTTCGAAAAAAATAAAAAAACGCTATGTCGCGGATGGATTCGTATACCAATCGAAAGAAGATGTCAAACTAAACAATCTTTGCCTTCAAACTATGCCTCTAAGCCGTCACATAAGAATGTTATTCGAGGCATAAGATTTAAAACGGTCCGAAAGCTTTTGGTTTGACGTCTTCTTCCGATGCTTCTTCCGGGCTTTTTGTTCGTTAAAATCTCTACTTTCTGATGGTCTAAAAAAATATAAATTGTACCTAGATCATATTCTCCTTAGGTAGGTAGGTACTCTAACTCCTTCCTCATTTCAGTTTCAATGTTCTGAAAAAAAAAATTGGAAAGTGAATTAAAAGGTTACCTACATAATTGAATTTACAAATAAAATTTATGATATAAACTTTAAAATGACGGCACTTACAAATACAGGGACTGCGCACCATCACCGAACACTGCTTGTTCTCCAATTACAGCCATGACTTTCTTGTCAACTTCAGAAAGATCATCTTGGCTTGATTTAGTCGATCCATTGCCAAAAGAGTTGAGCTTCGTAGTAAGGTCATTCTACTGCTTATCAACTGCCTAATCACTAGCCGACTCGTTTGGCTTTTGTAGGGTGTTCGGTGAGAAAATCCAACAGAGCGTCCAATTGGTCGTTGGATACTTTGTTTGTCATTCACTAGGTACTGATTCACCAAACATTTAGTCACAAAACTCACTTACTACATAATTTCACTACATATTTATTGATATAACATTTTTACAAAAACTTCTTACAAGATAATTGTACATAATCACAGTAAGCTACGATTTAGTTTACTTGAATATCGAATTCGTAGGTGCCTATACCACAGAGCTGTAACAAGATACTCATTGTACCTACCTCTATGACCTGTACGAATTAAATTCCAAGTCTTCAGATAATCTGCTTATTAAGTTTCATTGCAATCGGTTTAGTAGTTTGCGTGAAGAAGTAACAAACATATAGGTATAGGTAGGTACTTTTAAAAATACAAATCTTTTCTCTTAAGCCTTATAAACCGTTTATTTTCTTAGGCACTACCTCTTGGCACTACTAGTACTGTGAAGGGAAAATTTACTTTCCCGTGGCACTACCATTCTGATTGGCTAATTAATAAACGTGAAGTAAGGTCGGAGTATAAAACCACTCTTTGTTTCTGTCTGTCAACTTAAAGTTCTTGTCACGGAAAAAGACAAAGCATGTTCTCACTACTCCGACCTTACTCCACGTTTCTAAATAAGGCTATTAGGGATGGAATTTCAAAAAATCCTTTTTTAGTGTATAGAGTGAGTATTTCATAGAGATAAAGAAATGTTTGACATCTATTTGGGGATATAATACCTACAATAAAACACCGAAACTATACTAGTAAAATATTTATTTAAACAATTAATAAAAAACCGGGTCTAAATATCCAGTATAGACGATTACAGACAAAAAAACATTGCTTTTTTCAAAATTATACATTCAAAATGTCGCCGCAGCGGAAATATTATAAAAGTTAAGTATACGAAGGTACGTATTTCAAAAGAAAATATACCTATGGCTAATAAAATAAACACTAAAATGTACTGAAATTATATTTTTGGGTAATTGACACAATTGTTGGCCGGCACCTAATAACCGACCAATATTAAGATACGTAATTCCGTTTGCAATTTGTATACGTTTTTGGCCGATTTTATTCTACAGTTCTTTAATATCGGTCGATATTAGGTGAAAATAATTGAGTTTTAGTGCCAATAATAAAGATTATTGTCTCTAAAAATTCCAATTCGTCCTTATTACAAGAAAATAGTATTAAAACTAAACAAAAATAAGCAGAACATGATTTATTTACTTCCTTCTTCTTCTTATAACAGTTTCGTGAAATTCTTATTTTATGTACTTAGACGTATGAAAATATATAGATTTTTAAAATACATTTTTTTTCTTCAAAATCCGAAGACGAAAATTGGTCCCGAAATTTTTCCCGAAAATTGGTCCCGATTTTTTTTGTTAGTACCACCAATATTTGGCTCTGTGACCAAAATTGGTCCCGATTTTATTTCTGTCTTAGTGACACTTGCTATTGTTTTTTTATTTTGAAAAATTGGTCCCGATTTTTGTGACAATGTTGCGGAATGTTTTCCTCGAATAATCCTAAAATTAACGTTACCGGCATCCATGTTTATTTGTCAATGGCATATTTACACTTATCCCGCGTATAGTTATTTTTTTCTCTTATCTCTTGGTCTCCTTGACTAATTTTTCCCATCAAAAACACATCACCCATGCCCTTCTTTGGGTCTTGTCCACTCACCGGTAGCCTGGAAGAGATAGGCGATAAGGCCGCCCATTGTGCCGCTTAAATTTTTAAGTTATTCTTTGTATAACTTAAATTATGTGCTTCGGTGCAATAAATCTATCTATCTATTATTCTCTCATATTTCGACGAATCTAGTAAAAATGTAAACATCTTGTAAGTTTAAAAAGCTTATAGATTATACCTCGTATAACCTTAGCTTTATAAACTAACTACGAGGTAATCTTTAAACTTTTGATAGAGTTTAATTTAATACCGTACGCATACGTACGTGTTAACAGTTAGATTAAAAGTGTAAGCCAGCTTTTTTGTATATTTTCTGTTAGACAACGACAAATAAACGTGGTTCAGTTAAACTAGAGCTTAGAATCTAAATAAATATTGTTATTATGCACATAATAATAATAAAAAGGCACTTTTTATGTACATTTATTGAGAAAAATAAAGATTGCGAATTCGATTCTCGCCTCGGACATATATTTTTGTTTGAGTATTTTAGTCTAAGTGTTTTCGTATGAACTATTCATAATATGATTGAATTTACAAGATAATAAATTAATGTTTAAGTAAGTATTATATTCGTTATCTGGTCACCATAACACAAGCTTTTAATTGCTCTGTATAGGGGCTAGATGTACATAAAAATATTTCATTATACAATTATTGGCCAGTGCAAATTATTGTTCACTAAATGCCAATAATTGTGACTGACCAAGTCTGATGGACTAAGTCGCCATGTCTCTCAAGCAAGTCCCTATTTTTGTCAATAAATGTTTTCTGAAAGACTAACACTAAGTAAACAAAATAAGACACTTATTTTAACACAAAAAAAAACACAAAAATCGCTCGCGAGTTTTTAAAATTAATTATTCGTGGAAAAAGCAAGTAAATAATATTTAACAAAATAGAATGTACTTATTTAAATTGTATTTCATTTTAAAAGTTGAATTTTTAAAATATATCTCACACAAGGGGACTAATTCTATAATATGTTAATAATTAAATCACATAATTATCAATCCCATAAAAATCGCGAACGATCAATATCGAGTCATATGTCTGACTCGTGTTACATATGACTTCCCGAGTCAGAAATCCCGCTTACTTAGTCACTGACTCGCGTTACATATCTATCACTACCCGCCCAACAGGGGTTTAAAAGTCGATATCCAGCGAAGAGTTCTAAAATTGCTGTTATTAATTGTTGATAAATGTCCAAGGAATTTCTCTTTCTTACTGCTTTGAATATAAGTTTTGCTACGATTCAAGCAATCTGATATATTAACAATTTAAAAATTCTAAAGTGGATATCCATTTTCAATCCCAATTCGACACTGACTCATCTTACAGATTGACTCTGAATAACTGACTCGCATAGAATAAGACTTTGAGTCACTGACTCGTGCGTAGATCACAAACTCGTGTTAAATATGAGCCCGAGTCAGTGACCCGCTGACTCGCGTTACATAAGACTTGGCCACTCTGACTCGCGTTACATATGACTCTGGGGTCTCTTCTTTCGGCTGAACAAGCCTCCAAAGACTCCCTTTTTGTCCTTCTTGTCTTTACTGACTCCGCTTACGGACAATTCTGATTCGCCGGAAGATCTGAAAACAAAATAACGTAAATAAGTGCTTTATAAATAATAAATAATTTTCGGTAGACAACATTATACGAAATAATGTTTCTGTTAATATAATCAAACATGAAGTAGGAATTGAAATAAAATATGTACCTAGAAGCAGGTCTCTGGTCGACGGGCGAACCCCCGCTCCCGGCGATGGATGCCGGCCTAGTACCACTGTTCCCACCGCTCCCGGAGTATGCTGGAAAAACAACAGCTTTAAAATATATCGTTTTAAAAAATACTTAAATCAAGTATGTAAGGTCAGTAGGGGTAATTGCGGCTCTGAGGGAAGTGCTCTACCGGACAATTATTGTGATATTGATAAAATCGCCAATCATGATAGGAGATATCTATCGTGACTAGATGGCTATATAGATGTTCACCGCACTTCAGCCGCACCCTAGTGACCTTACTTCTACAACACAATGCATAGCGGGACGCGGAATCGCATCTTTAGTTTTCACGACCAAGCGACTTTACGTTCTTTAGTTCGTCGTTATACAAAACTGAGAGATGGAGGAAAATATTTTTAGTTTTAAAACATCTCTAACTTTATCTTGTCCTAGCCAATGTTAGTTATTAAAATTTTGACATAAAAATTATATTATGTCAAAATTGTGTCTAACAAATAATTAACATTGGCTAGAGAGAGAGTGGATTGGTGAGTAACTTTTAACCCAAAAGACGAAAATAAAAGAAAATCCTACAGAATAAAAATACAACAGAGAAAAGAAAGAACGACAGCTAGAAAGTCCAAACTATATTTTGCGCCCATTCCAAAAGCACAAAAGAAAATATATGCATAATACAACGTACTTACTTTAGAAAGAAAACAGAAAAAAAAACAATACAACAGTAATAAAAACTTGTAAAAATAAAGCTGTACACAAACCACCACAGTACAAAGACATCACACAAGCAAAGCAGTTCTAAATCTACTGTACAGTCATTGGTACATAGGGTCATTACAGGGAAGTGCGGCGAATGGGGAAAGTGCGGCGAACATCAATTTACCGGACATACAATTATTATTGCAAAACTTATTGATAAAATCGCCAATCATGATAGGAGAAATATGAAATAGGAGAGATATACATAAATAACCTATGTATATCGTGACTAGCTGGCGATTTTATCAATATAGCAATTATTGTAAATTGATGTTCTCAGCACTTTCCTCATAAGCCGCATTTCCCCCTACTAACCTAATACAGACTAAAATAATGCAAAGACTTTGCATCGTAATCAAGTAAAAAAAGCTGTTTATGAAAATTAAGAATAGTAGTCGAAAACTAAACAAAATAATCAATCCTCAGTCCTCAAGGTACATAACTAACTAAAAAAAACAGCTGGTTTTCCAGGAAACATAACCTCAAAATACAAAAGATTTAATTTCAAAAAAAGGTAAAATTTCAGAAAATTTAACCTTTTCCAAGCTTCTATTGATCTATAGCATCACGAAATATTCACAAATGAAATAAAATGGCAAATCGATTGCCCAAAATATGATGTTAACTAATTTTTTTTTAACTTTTTATAAACTTATACTTTTTATTTCATTTTTGAATTCTTCGTAACACAGTTTGAAGCAGGCATCAATTAACTACTCACACACCACTATTTTACAAGTTTTCAAGCTTATTATTATAGTAGAAGAAAAAATAAGAAAATACAAATATAATTATTTTATAATTTTGACAATTGTCAGATCATGTACCATATATTGGCCAACGTCTATATAAGCACCAATTTTTGTCATGCCAATATGTATACCATATGACCTAGTCGGGTGACAAAAATTGGTACTAAATTGAACCAATTCTAATTGGTACATTTACCATGTTTTTTTTGTTTTTTATATATATTGAACTAATCGAAAGGTATACATACATACAAATACATAATAGTATATATTATTTACTTTGCACCCGATGCAGTACATAAAGAAGATGCTCCGATCCTTGCAGCGTGCGAAGAGATATACATTCATTTATATACTTACAACAACAAAATAACCTTACAAATCTAGATTAGTAACTCTAACTACAGACAGTCGAACCGTACTTTAGGGAGTTTATAGAAAAGCTCGTGACAGAAACGTCGAGGTAAAATAAATCGAAAACTGTAGTTCTACGAAAAATAGACCTCGAGAGCACTTTATTGTAAACGGTTTCACCCGCGTAAGTCCCGATCCCGTGGGAATATCGGGATCAAAAGTAGCCTATGTTACTCCTCGATAATGTAGCTTTCTATTGGTGAAAGAATTTTTCACCAATAGAAATTTTTCACCGATAGGGTATCGAAACGGTACCGTAATTCTATACCGGTACCATACCTCTACCGCTTTTAACCCCTGCCCTAAAGTCTAGTCTAGGGTTAGTATTTCTAACTACAAAGATATAGCTGTGCAGTGTACTAAACTCCTCAAGAAATACTTTATTTTATACCTATATCACTTGTATACATCTGAGACTCCACGTTTTGATAGTTGTTCCAAGAAGTCCGGTTGTCTTTGCCCGCCATCTTGGTGTAGCTGTTGACCAGCGCCGTCACTTGGCCACCGGTCTGGCCACTTTGGCCGCCTTGGCCGGGCCCGATTGGCCGCTCGGAGTTCCGTTCGACTATGGTAGTCATGCGTTCTTGGTAACTTTGACCCCTTTCTAGGTAACTTTGACCTCTTTCGGCGTAGTTTAGGTTTCTGTCCGGATGGTAGTGACTTCGGTCTAGGTTTTGATTTCTTTCGGGTAATGTGGGCGGTCGTTCGTGTCTTTCCGGTGGCGTGGTCGGCGGCAATGGTGGGGCTTCGGATTTAAATATGGCGCCAGTTATTAAATAAATATTGCAGAGGGTCTATTCACGTAACGTAATTATCCAAAATATCATTTCTACATCATTTCAGTTAAACTTTAATATCAAATTGGATGTTTATCAAATAACTTTTGACAGTTTTAAGTCAATAGAGTTTCGAACGTAATTCAGTTGCAAGTAGTTTCATTTTGAGTGTATGTACTTATTAATTTATAATGAATTTGAAATCAAATTTTGGACAATTCAATTACAGAAATAGAACCAGGACATTAACAACAGAAATAAAAAATATATCGTGTAGGTAAAAATTACTGAAAAATAAAATATTCTAAAGTAAATATTAAATTAAATAGACATTCACATTCATAGCACAAAAACGCAAAAACGTCACGATATTGCAAAACAATAAACAGTTAAGCAAAATTCAATTAAAATTAAAAAATATATACGTAGGTATATCCAAAAATTCCTAACTAAATTATACCTATTTTATATTCCCATAAAATTTAACTTTTATCAAGGTAACTTTGACAACTATCAGCGTAACTTTGATCTCTATCTGCTGTCATGTAACTCAGGTCTTATAGAATATAGCTACGGTATCCTTTGCCTATTTCACTTTCCATCGGGTGGGATAATTGAAATTAAAGACATTTTTCGGTTTTAATCGCGGGTTTAAAGGGACCTGGAAAGGTCTCGAAACGTTGAGCGTTGAAACAATGCTAAAAGTAATAAACACCACGCGTTAAAACCGAAATATGTCTTTAATTTCAATACAACATCGCGAAAACAGAAGGAAAACCTAGGTGGGAAAATATTCAAACGCTTATCTATCGTATATTCCTATAAAAAATGTTAGCGGTCAAAGTTACCCATTTCAGGGTAACTTTGAGCGCTACCAGCGTACAACATAGACTCACCCCCGGTCTGCTGCGACCTGATGAACTCCGCGTTGATATCTCTCCCGTTAGAGAAGCGCGTGTTGCCCCACGCGCGCGACGCGTCGCCGGACTGGTTCCTGTGACAGTAAAAACAATGTTGGAGATTTGATACGGCCGCGGGGAGGAAACGTGTGACAATTTAGCAATATAGGTGTGTGGTTTTAATAATTTCGTGAAAGTGTAGTGAAAATTATTAAAAATACGGGATGAATGGCAGATGTGAAACATTAAACCGATCTCAAAAAAAAAACAGATCTTGTCGATGTCTTCGACAAAATTGTGATAGTGGTACGGAACCCTTCATGCGCGAGTCCGACTCGCACTTGGCCGGTTCTTGATAATAGAAAACGTGAATAAACCGTTGTTGCTCCGACTCTAATCTTTTAACAGCAACTAACCTGAGCACTACGTCGGCGCCATCTTCGGTCGGTATCTGCGGCGGTTGTCGCGGCGGCAGAGACGGGAGCACGGACGACTCTATGGAGGGAAATAGAAGAGACATCAGCCCCGCACTTATAAACGATATCCTATCTTACTCCTCGATAGTGTAGCTTTCTATTGGTGAAAGAATTTTTGAAATCAGTTCCTTTAGTTAAAATTAGAATTTAGTTGTTTTTGATATGATTAATAATGTTGATGATTTTGATAAAAAGCTTTGTTTTTAATGTTAAAACTACTTTGTTTTGTTGCAAAACGTCATGAATAAAACAGTTGTAATTATTCTATTTTAAGGGTTCCGTACCCAAAGGGTAAAAACGGGACCCTATTACTGAGACTTCGCTGTCTGTCCGTCTGTCCGTCCGTCTGTCACCAGGCTGTATCTCATGAACCGTAATAGCTAGACGGTTGAAATTTTCACAGAAGATGTATTTCGGTAGCCGCTACAACAACAAATACTAAAAACAAAATAAAACAAATATTTAAGAGGGGGCTCCCATACAACAAACGTGTTTAAAAACCACAAGGGAATTTTATTAAAATGTGAGGACGCTTCTGATTGGTCAGAGTCAAATCAATTAGGTCGTGGAATTTAAAATGGCTGCCCTGTCTGTCAAATATAGCAGTATGCCTTCACTCACCAAAGAGTTTTTTATAAGTTTCAGATTTTGTTTGTGGCAAAGTTTTTTTTTTAAACTTTTCTTTTTAGAGATGTGGTCGTATGATGGGAGTAAGAATCAAAGCTAAATATTTCACATTTTCTTATCAAATTAAAAAATTGGTTGTAGTAAACCATTTTGGGGTTCTGTGCCCAATTGTGGTACGGAACCCTTTGTTTATATTTCTCTTCATATTTTCTAGCATTAAACCTTTCTTAGATAGGCCAGCCAACTATCTGTGGTGGTTGCTTTAACCCATTAAACGATTTTAGCCCTTTTCTTTTTGTAAAAAAATAAGTCACCTGACAAAGTCACCTCCTCCTTAAAGAACAACATTGGCCCAAATTTCAAACTTTAAAAAATATACTTCACCTTTTCTGTTTTATCTCTAAACTTCTAATCAAAGTAATTACAACCGATTGCATCGACTACAAAAAAAAATATGCCATTAGTAAAAACTGTACTAAAATTTGGCAAAAGTGACCCTCAAATTACATGAATTTTATTATGCTAAAAATCTGATAGTCTAATTTGACTTAAGTGGTAGACAAGTTATGCCCCGGTGTAGTACAATTGACAACTTTTGTCCCGGTAGTCCAACTGACAGGTTTTTCCCGGTAGTCTAATTGACAACATTTGTCCCGGTAGTCCAATATGAATAGACAATGACTTACCAATGCTCCTATTGACATCGCTAGAAGAGCTAGTTTATTTAGACTAGTGAGATAGAAAACTTTTGACCCGGTAGGCCAATCGACAAGTATTGTCCAGGTAGTCCAATTGGAATACAAGTATTGTCGCAATAGTTAATTAAAAATTGAACTAGCGTGTTATAAACAATGACTTACTAATGTTCCTATTGACATCGCTAGAAGAGCTAGTCTATTTGGACTAGTAAGATCGACAAGTCTTGTCCCGGTAGTCCAAATGACAAGTTATGTCCTGGTAGCTCAATATACAAGTTTTGTCCCGGTAGTCCGACTGACAAGTTTTGTACCAGTAGTCCATTATGATTACAGAATGACTTACCAATGTTCCTATTGACGTCGCTAGAGGCGCTGTTCCGCTGACTGTTCCTGTGTTCCTGCAGTATCTCGGTCTGAGAGCGCGGCTTGCGGGGCGGGGTGGGAGAGTTCTCAGATGATGATGATGACGCCATTCTGCGGGGGAATATATCAGTTTTATGTTTATTGTTAGCTGGGTTGAAGTTTTATCTGCGTAAGTCCCGATCCCGCGGGAATATCGGGAGGGAACTAGCCTATGTGTTGATTTAGATCTCGAGCTGTCTGCATACCAAGATTCATTGCAATCGTTAGGTTTTGCGTGACTTAGTTTTTACTGTGTGTTTCCGCAACTGGCTCTATTACTGGGCCTTTTTGCGTGACTTTAAGCTTTGGGTTCCCTCACGATAAGAGCGATGTTATTAACGCACATAACTTTCTCCTAAAGAAAAAGACATTGGAGCGCAGTCGGTCTGGATTCGAACTAACGACTCTCGGAATGAAAGTCGAGGTATCTACCACTACTATAGAAGATTTGTTTATTGAAAAATACCAGTAGCCACATCTGTGTGCGTGGAAGGAGATCTTGTTGACCCAGTCCAGCTGGAGCACCTGGAGTTGGTTGGTTGCAGGTGAACACAATATACTCACTGTGGCGACCGCCTCTCAGGCTGCGGGTCGTAGGGCGTGAGTTGTAGCTCGGGCGGGAGGTTGGCGTGGAAGGAGATCTTGTTGCCCCGTCCAGCTGGAGCACCTGGAGTTGGTTGGTTGCAGGTGAACACAATACACTCACTGTGGCGACCGCCTCTCAGGCTGCGGGTCGTAGGGCGTGAGTTGTAGCTCGGGCGGGAGGTTGGCGTGAAAGGAGATCTTGTTGCCCCGTCCAGCTGGAGCACCTGGAGTTGGTTGGTTGCAGGTGAACACAATATACTCACTGTGGCGACCGCCTCTCAGGCTGCGGGTCGTAGGGCGTGAGTTGTAGCTCGGGCGGGAGGTTGGCGTGGAAGGAGATCTTGTTGCCCCGTCCAGCTGGAGCACCTGGAGTTGGTTGGTTGCAGGTGAACACAATATACTCACTGTGGCGACCGCCTCTCAGGCTGCGGGTCGTAGGGCGTGAGTTGTAGCTCGGGCGGGAGGTTGGCGTGGAAGGAGATCTTGTTGCCCCGTCCAGCTGGAGCACCTGGAGTTGGTTGGTTGCAGGTGAACACAATATACTCACTGTGGCGACCGCCTCTCAGGCTGCGGGTCGTAGGGCGTGAGTTGTAGCTCGGGCGGGAGGTTGGCGTGGAAGGAGATCTTGTTGACCCGTCCAGCTGGAACACCTGGAGTTGGTTGGTTGCAGGTGAACACAATATACTCACTGTGGCGACCGCCTCTCAGGCTGCGGGTCGTAGGGCGTGAGTTGTAGCTCGGGCGGGAGGTTGGCGTGGAAGGAGATCTTGTTGACCCGTCCAGCTGGAACACCTGGAGTTGGTTGGTTGCAGGTGAACACAATATACTCACTGTGGCGACCGCCTCTCAGGCTGCGGGTCGTAGGGGGTGAGTTGTAGCTCGGGCGGGAGGTTGGCGTGGAAGGAGATCTTGTTGCCCCGTCCAGCTGGAGCACCTGGAGTTGGTTGGTTGCAGGTGAACACAATATACTCACTGTGGCGACCGCCTCTCAGGCTGCGGGTCGTAGGGCGTGAGTTGTAGCTCGGGCGGGAGGTTGGCGTGGAAGGAGATCTTGTTGCCCCGTCCAGCTGGAGCACCTGGAGTTGGTTGGTTGCAGGTGAACACAATATACTCACTGTGGCGACCGCCTCTCAGGCTGCGGGTCGTAGGGCGTGAGTTGTAGCTCGGGCGGGAGGTTGGCGTGGAAGGAGATCTTGTTGACCCAGTCTTGCTGCAGAGTTCTGGAGTTGGCTGTGAAGAGGTACTCGGCTCCGTCCGCGCACTTGAGGCGGAACACGTGAGCGCGCTTTGTGTAGTCTGAGGCGGGGGTGCATTGGGCCTGTGGGGTGGAGAGATATCGTTAGCGCGATTCAGGTTTTTTTTAAGGTGCGTTATTTTCGTTTTAATGTCATTGCAGTCAATCTTAAAATTTTACTTGTATAGTTTAACAGTGTGTTCCCGCAAGTAGCCCTATAACTGGGCAAGCTCTTTGCATAAATTTAAGACGCGGGTTTTTTCATGATCTTTTCCTTCACCCTTCGTAAAATCGATGTTAATACCGCACATTTTTCTAAAAGAAAAAAATATTGGTGCGCGGTCGCCCAGGAAATGCTTATTGCCACACACATATCCCATCACCAATAAAAGGAATAACTGCACCAGGCATCGCTTAACCTATCACTGTACAAGACTGGCGGTCTCCACCAGGCAACCTGCGAAGTCCACTCACCAGCATGATAGCGACAGGCGGCGCGGCGGCCTTAGCGCTGGCGAAGTCCAACTCGTCCTTGAAGAAGCAGAGCAGTTGGCCACAGAGTACGGAGTAGTATGTACGCCAGGAACGGACCGTGGCGCGCTTGCCGCCCACGCCGGTCTCTTGCTTGCGTTCCAGGTAACCTGTGGGGGACGGGTGCATTTAATGTCCGTTTTTTCTAGGTAGTCCTATTTAAATATTCATTCAGAATATTATTCACCTTCAGAATATTATTAAAAATCACGTCATTCATTGACAGACACTTAACATCGTGGCAACCCCTTGCCAGACACCCTTAATGTTCATGAAATTTTAATTTTACTTACGTTATAGTATAAAAGCTGATTTTTATATATAATACTTGGGTAATAAGTAGATGATGTTTCCTCATTAGCCAGACATTTTTGACAGTTCCAATCCCTTGCCAGACAAAGGAAAGTCTGTACCTGCCAAAGCCACTACAAGCCAAACTTCATAATAGTCCAGCGTTCTTACCTGTGTATAGGAGCATGCCCTGGCAAACTTTCAGCTTTTATAAAATAACGAAGGTCTGGGGTTCACGGGCTCTCAGGTTAATAGGCTATTTTTGATCCCGATATTCCCACGGGATCGGGACTTACGCGGGTGAAACCGCGGCACGCTGCTAGTCGTAAATAAACCAAGGATTAATACGCTTCAAGATTATCACTGCTCGGGGCAGGGACTTGCGTGGTCTAGTTGGAATAGACGTTGGGGTACCGACCCAAAGACGCGAGTTCAAGCCTCGCCGCAAGTGAACATTTTTGAATGCGTATTTTTCCTTTAAAATTTTCTAGTTCTATTTATCTAAGGGAAAAGTGATAGGTATCTACATTTATGACTATTTTCCTGCTAGTCCTATTTACATAAGTGAAAGTAAATATTTTATGATGGTTTTTCCAAAAAGTCCTATTTACTCAAGGGGAAAAGAATACATTTTGTAACTATTTGTCGTGCTAGTCCTATTCGTCTTAGCTCAGATGTCCGAATGAATGTCAATTAGAGAAAGGGCATTGTTAGAAAAGGACATTTTGCGCAAACTCTTTGAGAAATGGCCATTATGAGAAAAGGACAATTCGAGAAAAGGACATTCCGAGCTAAGAGGGTTACCATAGGAAATGGATACATCTAGACTTAGTATTATAAAGCTGTAGAGTTTGCATGTTTGAACGCGCTAATCTCAGGAACCGCTGGTCCGATGTGAACATTTTTTTTCAGTGTTGGATAGTCCATTTATTGAGGAAGACTATAGGCTACTTTTGATCCCGATATTCCCACGGGATCGAGACTTACGAGGGACTCTTCTAGTAGTTTACAACTGTTTCCCTGCCTAGATCGCGCTAACGAAGCACCTCACAGCAGTAGTACCTACCTTCGATCTCGACAGGCGGCAACTCGGAGATGTCTCCATACCGCGGGCGGCGGAAGCTCTGCGTGCGGCGCCGCGTTGTGAACGAGGGGGTGCGTTTGGGGGTCTTCACCACCTGGGGGGGGGGGAGGTTTAAGTCAATAAATATTACACGACAATATTCTATTTTAAGTGCTTAAGCCTGCACTGGGCTTTGATAGAAATACTTTAAAGAAACAATACTTCTGCAAAAACATGCCTAAGTTGTAATAGAAAAAGCAATACTTGCGAAGTCACAGCGTATGAGTCACCGACGCCGGTAGACTAATTGGTTCAAGTCGTGCTCCCGGATTGAGTAAGATGCGGGTTCGAATCCAGCCCTGCGTCTATCGTGCGTTGTGTTTTTGCAGAAGTATTGTTTCTTTAAAGTATTTCTATGAAAGCCTAGTGCAGGCTTAAGCACTTAAAATAGAATATTATCTATCTAAACCATTGAATCTATACGATACGGGTGTCTATATGGTTCCGTGCCTAAAGGGTAGAAACGGGACCTTATTACTGAGACTTCGCTGTCTGTCTATCACTAGGCTGTATCTCATGAACCGTGATAGCTAAAAAATATTGTAAATGGCACAAATAAGTCAGGGCACAAGGCGCTAAGGAATGCGGCTTTGTGGGAAGTGTGGGGAGTATGACAATTTTCAAAAATAAATTGGCGTTTCCCTCTATATCATTGTTAGTCCTGGTTGGTCCAGGATTAGGACTAGGACATGCAACCCGGTTCGCTTAAAAGTTTTTTTTTGAGAAAAAAACCGAAAACCCCGGTTTTTTTCTTCTTCCGAGTTTGCATTCCCTAGTCCCCACAATTATGCCAATAAAAATAGGGTTATTTTCATCCCCACTGGTGGGGACGGTTTAGTGGGTAGGTATTATGACAATTAACCAATACCTACCACTCCGGTACTTACGCTCATGCTCTCGGCTCTCTTCACGTGGTCGGTCTTGGGCAGACGATCGAACTGTGGGCCGGGAGAGAGCGTCTCTTCCGACGACGCGGGCACCGAACCCGCGCCCACGGACGCAGCGTGCGTCTGCTGCAACACACATAGACCATATATTAAAAATAAAACTCATTATTTGAATACGTATCTATCTATCATGATGATAAATGATATGAAATATGATTTAATCAGTCATCGAAATGTAGGAAACACATACAAAAAAATACTAACTAAAGTTGGGAGAAAAACCCCTCTGCAGACGTCGAGATATTTATGTACTTGTACTAGACTTTGTCTCAAACACAATACATGTTTCTTTTAGCGTTGCGCTGACAATATTGTAACGTCTATCTATAGAATCAACCGTCTAGCTATTACGGTTTATGAGATACAGCCTGGTGACAGACGGACAGACAGCGAAGTCTCAGTAATAGGGTTTCGTTTTTACCCTTTGGGTACGGAACCCTAAAAAATGAAATGAGCGTTGCTGCGAACAAAATGTAGTCGATGAATGACGATTAAAACGTCTGAGTATCATTAAGCTGATGTCATATCTACTGGTGAGGTTGAGATGGATGTTTGCAGAGGACGTACACGATATCAAATGAATCAAACAACAAAGATAAAAGCAGACAAAAACTTTACAAACAAGTAGCAGGACCGAGACATCAATATGTGGAGCTACAGCGCAAATACAGCTTCTAACAAATTCAGTTCAAAGGCTTCTTCTTTCTCTTTCGTGTAGTGTTGTGTCTCACCTAGTGTTAGAGTTGTCAGGTTGCCTTAAGGAGACAGTCTACCTACTCTTTTCTCCATGCAAAATTTACAAACGTAGTCTACTGTTTCCTCCATGGATAAAGATATTAGAAAAAATATGTTTAAGCCTTAAGTTAGGCATAAACATAAATATGTTTAATGTAGAGGCATAAACATAAATATGTTTATGCCTCTACATTTTGTTTTTTTTTTTTAATTTTAATACTAATAATTCTAATTAGAAAATGAAAAAAATCAATAGGTAGGGGCATAGTCATGACAGATGTAGGTTTTATGGCACCTCCCTAGATAAAGACATTAGAGCAAATATGTTTATATTTGCTCTAATGTCTTTATCTAGGGAGGTAACAGTCGACTACGTTTGTATAGAGAATATTAGTATAGAAGAGTATGGAGACTGTCCTCTTAAGGCCTTTAACTTGTCCTAACGACTGCTATCAGATATAACAACCGGGGACCAAATGCTTAACGTGCTGCTTAAATGCTTAACGTTAAAGCACGGATGAACTCGAAAACATGATTTTTTCCATACAAATTACCGGTCACCCATCCAAATAGTCACCGCGCCAGTCGTTGCTTAACCTCTAACTCTAAAACGACTACTTATAAACTACTCTCAGTATAAAAGCCGATAATACAGGACACAACATATAAACACGTACGGACTCAAAACACACGATATACAGACGAAAGCAACACACTCCATAGACACCTAGATCGCGCTAACGACATTACACGTAGCTGTATAATTATGGACTCACTCGCTCCGCTGGTACAGGTGGAACCACCTCTACTATCTCCTTCTGAAAAATGTACATTGTGTCCAAATACGAAATCTATACTAATATTATAAAGAGGAAAGATTTGTTTTTTTTGTGTGTGTTTGAGTGTCGTATGGTTGTAATGAATGAACTCAAAAACTACTAGACCGATTTCAAAAAATCTTTTACCAAAAGAAAGCTACATTATCGAGGAGCAACATAGGCTAATTTAGTCACGATATTCCCACGGTATCGGGACTTAAGAGGATAGTCTCCATTCTCTTTCTCCATACAAACGTAGTTTAAATTTTCCTCCCTGGATAAAGACATTAGAGGAAATATGTTTTTGTTTACGCCATAAAACTTATATCTGTCATGACTATGCATCTACCTTTTTATTTTTTTCATTTTATTATTATTTTAATTAGAAAAAAAAAAGGTAGATGCATAGTCATGACAGATATAAGTTGTATGGCATAAACATATTTGCTCTAATGTCTTTATCCAGGAAGGAAAATGTAAACTACGTTTGTATGGAGAAAGAGAATGGAGACTATCCTCTTAATATAATACTAGATCGCGCTATTGAAATATGTCACATGTTATGTAGAAACTTACACTACTTACTTTATGCGTGTCTAAATGGTGCTTGTGAAAACAATGTAACTTCATTATTACCATTACGCAATAGTGCAATAATGGAGTAAACTCTTTGTATTTAACAACGGAAAATCTACATAATCTTTATACTTACCCTAATAATACAAACCAATTATTATCAATTTTTCTTCACAAGTGTGTTAAAAACACTGATTGCCTTCGGCTCTCTTAAAAATAATACAAATAATATAAGTAAAAAAAAATATAATACATACATAAGATAATTAAAATAAATAAAATACCTTTATTGTAAAAAAGAAAAAAAAATGTACATAAACTCGTAACCCTACCAACTGCTTTAGCATAAGTTGCATTGCAGCCGACAGTTCATTCCTTTAAAATTAATCATTTACTCGTCAAACTCAACCTATCCCTATCTCTCTCTGCCGGTACTCTCCCTCTCCCTCACTCTCTCAGCGGGCACGGGCGGCGGCATGTCTCTCTTCCTCTCCTCTGCTATCCTCTCCATCTCTCTCTGCCGGTACCGCTGCACTCTCTCCCTCTCTCTCACTCAACCTATCCCCGACTCACTCTCTCAGCGGGCACGGGCGGCGGCATGTCTCTCTTCCTCTCCTCTGCTATCCTCTCCATCTCTCTCTGCCGGTATCGCTGGACTCTCTCCTGTTCCTGCTGTTCCGCTGACTTCCTTCGCGCCGCTTCCTCTTCATTCTGCTGTTGTTTGAACGCTTGCTCCACCTGAGGAAGGACATATCCATAAATACCAGGGACAAGACGCAGCGAGCGAATTAGGTAGAAGGTAGTTCGATTTAGACTGAACTACCAACCGTCATCACCCGCAATCTACAGTCTCGTGAACAAGCCAGTTGAAATTACTGGCGAAATATCGGACTAGTAGAATATAGTTGGACTCGCGCACGAAGGGTTCCGTACCACTATCACAATTGGGTACGAAATCCTTAAATTAACACTAAACCAACCAATCTGTCAACGCAAAGCGAACTTTAAGATTATGAATCCATGGCGCTAGTGGTCAAAATACATTGCGGTATCGATATCGTTGCGATTTTACGTCAAAAAACGCGTTTGTTGTTTGGGAGCCCCCCTTTAATATTTGTTTTATTTTGTTTTAGCTTGTTGTAGCGGCTACCGGAATACATCTTTTGTGACAATTTGAACTGTCGAACTATTGCGGTTCACGAGATACAGTCTGGTGACAGACGCACAGACAGTAGAGTCCCGTCCTGAGCGGTGTTGGTCTAGTGGTAGATACCCCGGCTTTCATTCTGAGAGTCGTGGGTTCGAATCTAGACCGACCGCGCACTAATGACTTTTTCTTTAAGAAAAAGGTATGTGGGCTAATAACATCGCTCTTACGGTGAAGGAAATTAACATGTCCTAGGACTCACTACGGTCCGAAGACATGGTATATTCAGTGTTTTCTATGTATCATATGTGTGTATTTACAAAAAAAAAAGTATAATATGTAGTATATCCGTTGTCTAGTACCCATAGTACAAGCTTAGTGCTTAGTTTGGGGCTAGATTGCTCTGTGTGTAACGTCGTGCAATCTAGTCGCGTATTTATTTATTTATTCGCGAAAATAAATAATCTACGTAGGTTAGCCCGTGTTGCATAGTTAGTATATCTATTATTATTACTATTTACCCTTTAGGTGCAGAACCAAAAAAAGAATCTTAATAAAAAATGGCCACTTTAATTATTTTTATGACAATTGTTCAGATTATATCTCGTGCAAATAAATGACAAACATTCATTCAAAAAGCCAAACAAACACGGTTGTTTGGGCCTTAATAAAACCCTATCAAGCAACAGCAGTAACTCACCAGCGTGATCCTCCTCAACGCATGGAACCTATCCTTCTGCGCGTCGATGGTCTCTTCCAGGTCTCGGTGCTTGTTGATCAGCTGCTCCACCTGGGATATGCTGTCGCCGAACTTGCCGTCGCGGACGAGGGGAACCCTGGAGGGAAGGGGGGAGGATCAGTACACGGCTGTGGTTGGTCTATAACTACTGATCTACATATATACTAGCTGACCCGGCAAACGTTGTTTTGCCTTATAAATTATAGATAGCCGTTTCGGAGGAGTACGGTAACTAACACTGTGACATGGAAATATTATATATTAGATGTGCTAGCGTCCCCAACTGTACCAAAACTTAGGCATAAATGGAGAGGTCCGCTGTATCATCAGGCCAGCCCCAGGAGCAACCGTCCGGGGTCGGTTATAGGCAGATCGTGTCCCCAAACGCTAGTGTTTGGTCTAGTGGTGCTAATAACATCGCTCTGACGGTGAAGGACCACGGTTCGAAGGCATGGGACATTCGCCAATCCGGAGTAGGCTCCTGTGGCGTCTTACTGCCTAAGGGCTCTAAGAGGAGACCCTTGCCCCACAGTGAGACTTATCTGAGCGATGTAAAACCCCAAATTATTTGGGGTCCGCACAGTAGGTAAGTATTCATTGACCATGCCTTTTGCAAATAGAGACATTAACCCTCCTTAGGGTTCCAAGAAGGGTTGGTGTCTCTTCCTACAACCTTTCTTGGGACCAGCACCAACCCTCCTTGGGGTTCCAAGGAGGGTGCCCCTTGGGCCCAGCGCCGACCCCCCTTGAGACCAACACCAACCCCCCTTGACCTCCAACTCACCTGTTAGTGATCCAGGCGTCGAGCGCGTCCGCGTCTCTCTGGAACAGCAGCGCGTCAAGATGCTGCGCGTACAGATGTTGCCGCCGCGCCCACGACGTGGTGAGCGCTTCGTGCCGCGACCGCAGACCAGACATGCGCTCCAGGATCTCAGACGACATGATGTGGCCTTCTCGGACCAGCTTCTCGCCTGGAACGGACGAGTTGGGAACATCATTATCAGCTAGCCGATTATGTAATTCTGTTGCTAACAAATCCCGATTTATACTAATCATATTGGAACGAAGTCCCTTATCGCGCGTTTTGTTTTTTTCACGGCGTTTTTCCCGTGTGGCGTAATGGTGAGCGCACGGTATGTCTACGGGGTTCGAACCCTGTCACAGGAGGATTTTGATTAAGCATTTATCGTTTATCGAGTTGGGTATGATCTTAACTCAGAAAGAACTTTAATGGGCTACCGCTTATGTGTAGAATTTTGCACAGTGGGAGGTATCGTGTTGGTAGAGAGAGGCTAAAAGTTTGGATATGAACCGTCGTCGAGAGTAGGGGATTTATACAGATATACAGAAAATTAAGTTGGACATATCATTTATATTAAAATTCCAGAACAGCTGAACCGATTACGATAGTATATTTAGATAGCTGAATCACTGGAATAAAAAAACAGGCTATTTAGAGATGAGAGCATACCATCAGCATAGAGTGCGTTGAAGTCATCGTCCTTAGCATCGATCTCGACGCGCAGGTCGGCGTGGCGCGCCACAAGTCTCTCCGCCGCCGCCACGTCGCTGCCCAGAGATGGCGCTGTCACACGCGCGAGAGTCTCGTTGGTCCACGCTCTGCGAGGGGGATACTCAAGATGTCAAATATAGTGTAGTTAGAGCATTAGCGTCTGTCATACCCTAAAGGGCTATTCTCAGAGTAAAGTTAACTAAAATTAACCCTCTAGTAATTTCCTAAAGTCTTAAGATGTATAGGGCTGGAGTAATGCTCTTGTAACTGCTTTTGTCAGCGGAAATATGACAAAAGCAGTGACGCCCTCTGTGGCTTGCCCGTTAGATATATTTTAGTTTAATATTTGACAGGATATCAAGGCAAGGAACTCTCAGCTTTCCAGCTTGGTGAAGTTAATCTGCAGCAGTGTGATGCGCTGGAGACCTAGGAATCAAGTGCTGACAGCGCTTACAGCTCCCCGTCCGCCGTATCCAGCGCTAAACACCTGCGAGTCAACGCTGACAGCGCTTCCAGCGCCTCGTCCAGCTGTAAACGACAACTTACAGCAGCTCCTGGTGCCTGGCGAAGTAATCCTGCAGCTGTTCCGCCACGTCCACCTGGTGCGCAGCGCTGGAGACCTGGGAATCAAGCGCTGACAGCGCTTCCAGCACTTCCTCCAGTTTGGCGGTCACGTGCTCGCGCGCGTCCGGGTAGGCTGCGCCCAGTCTGTGGGGGAAAGAAGGTAAGTTATTTAGCAAGTTGTATGGGAGAAGTTTTGATGAGGCTATGAAAATGCTTTGTGATTTAGAAGAAATCTGTTACAAAACTGTTACAAGTATTAGATAATATTGCCAAATGTTTCAAAAACTAGTCCCATTGATCGATAATTTTAAAAATTGTAAGAACTTTTCATAATAATTGTGTGAATTTCAGTTTTTTTTTTTTATGAAATCGTCAAAATTGTGAGAAAGATGTTATGGAATTTGTATTAAAAATAAAAAAAATAAAAATAGCTTTATTAATCCTTAACACCTAACTATTACATTAAATTTAACTTACTAAGATATGTTTATAACTTTAAATTCTAAAAAATAATATAAATAAATAAAAAAACATTGTGCTAATCGGTGTAAGGACCGCCTAGAGCGGTAAAAGCCTCCTCCAATGCGCTCCATCTCTTGCGGTCTCTCGCGGTGCGGGACCAGTGATTACCGGCAACTTTGATTATGTCGTCGCTCCACCTCTGTGTTGGTCGACCTCTTCTTCTTTTCTCGCCAAGTGGTACCCAATTAGTGGTGATTTGAGACCATCTGTTTGGTTTTAATCGCTGAAGGTGACCTGCCCATTTCCATTTTAAACCTAGTATTTTGTTTACCACGTCTTTTGCCTTTGTCTTTTTTCGTATGAGATTGTTTCTTACTCGGTCTTTAAGCTTAAGTCCCATGTAGCTTCTCTCAATAGCTCTCTGGCATATTCTTAACTTTTCGAGGTGTTTTTTAGTTAGCGGCCAGGTTTGGCACGCGTATGTAAGGCAAGGTATTATACATATTTCCATGGCTTTTGTTTTTAATGGAATGGGTAAAGATCCTTTAAATATCTCTTTCATGCTCCAGTATTTATTCCATGAATTTTTTATCCTTCTATTGATTTCTTTTTCAGCATTTTGTGTAAAGGTTATTTGCTGTCCAAGGTATATATACTCTTCTACGTACTCTAGAGTTAAGGAGAGGGTTAGGTAGAGGAATTTGTATTATCTAATTAATACTCGTAGATATCTAGAAAATAAGAAGTGCGCGCAACACCCTACCTACCGATCCAAAAATCACCAAAATTATACTCAAAGGACGATCAGGGCAGTTGCTGCCATGCGTACTGATGCTGCCATGCGCGTAACTCACCTCTGCTTGTCCTGCTCCAAGGCGTCGTACTGTTGCTGCAGTGCAACCCGCTCCGCCCGGAGAGCCTGCAGCGCCCGCGCGCGCGCGTGCAGCTCGCCGCCGCCCGCCGGCACGGAGCGCCGCTTGTCGTTGATCCAGGCGACTGTTTCTTCGGTGCGGCGGTCGAACTCGTGGACTTGGCGTGCGCCGGCTAACGCCTGGAAAAACATGACAAATGTTACCATAGTTTAATGTCTTGTTCTAACAAAATTTGTTCTCACATGCTATTGAATAAATAGCTATTTCTTACTCTTACTGTAAAATCAAGGTCATCTTTAGGATTTCTGTACCTCAAAAGGTTCACTTTGTTGTCGGTCTATCCGTCTATCTGTATGTCAAGACCCTGTATTTTGCATCGTACTTGCATCGTACCCACAACCAGGTTCTGCCTCACCAGCGCCAGCTTCTTCAAATATTCCCACAGTCCCTTGACATCGTCTATCCTCTGCTTCCGTTTCCTGAGCTTTCCTCCACCAGATTCCCAACTTACCTTCTGCCTCGCCAGCGCCTGCTCCTTGAGATCATCCCACAGTCCAACGCCGCCCTCCTCTGCTTTCGTTTCCTGTGTGCTCCTCCACCAGATTCCTAACTTACCTCCTGCCTCGCCAGCGCCAGCTTCTTGTGATCGTCCCACAGTCCCTTGACGCCCTCCTCAGCTTCCGTTTCCTGTGCTCTCCTTCACCAGATTCCCAACTTACCTCCCGCCTCGCCAGCGCCAGCTCCTTCAGATCGTCCCACAGTCCCTTGACGCCCTGCTCTGCTTCTGTTTCCTGTGGTCTCCTCCACCAGATTCCCAACTTACCTCCTGCCTCGCCAGCGCCAGCACCTTGAGATCTTCCCACGGTCCCCCGAAGCCCTCCCTAATCTGCTTCCCTAATCTGTTTCCTGTGTTCTCCACCAGATTCCCAACTTACCTCTTGCCTCGCCAGCGCCAGCTCCTTGAGATCGTCCCACAGTCCCTTCACATCGTCAATCCTCTGCTTGACCTTGTCCGCTTCTGGTGTATTCTCCTCCAGAAGGAGGTTCCCGGACTCGCAGACTGCTTCGATACGACCTTCGTTTGCTGAAAGTAAATGATAAATTAAAATCATTTATTCCATTACTGTGTACATGAGCTGATAATTATGCCCTTATTAACATCGGCTCATACGACGGCGGCTGGCGGAATCGACAAATATGGTTGAACCCCCATGTGTTTCTTGTGGTCTTTTTTTGTCTCATCAAACAAACGGCTGGTATACCATGAGCCCCCCAACCCTTGGGGGACCCTTGGGGGGCGCGTTTTGGGGACACGATCTGTCTATAACTGATCCCGCACGGTAGCCCTCCGGGGTGGCCGGACGGAACAGCGGACCCATCTCTTCATACCCTAGCTGGTTATAGCTTGGGACGCTATAACATATATGCGTAGAAGTCGTGGAACGGGTTGCTGAGCCCCCCAACCCCCGAACTATCTGCACTCACCTTGCAGTTGCGTGAGGAAGTTATCGAAGGCCTGCTGCAGCGTCTCCACATGTTCCACATCCAGCCCGTAGTCCTCGCTGGCCGCCACCGACATCTGCTCGCCGACCCACTCTTGAACCTCCTCGCATTCTTGGACGAACCTGGAGGAGAGGCAGCCTTGTGAATGCGTGGTTTTTGGTATTAGACTTATGATTTTTGGTATTTAAGTTATGATTTTTGGTATCAAATTTATGATTCAAGGTTTTTAGCAAAAATCGTTTGATTTTCAGTATAAAATTTAAGATTTTTGATATTAAATTCATGATTTTTAGTATAAAACTTGTGATTTTTTGTTTAAATTTACGTTTTATGGTTTACATATTGAGGTTTATTTTATACTGTAAGTATATACTGTAAGTATAACAGCGTTAGCTTTAAAAGGACAGTCTACCTACTCTTTTTCCATACAAACGTAGTCGACTGTTTCCTCCGTCCTCCCATTTGTATGGAAAAAAGAGTAAGTAGACTGTCCCCTTAATACAAAAATTGAAGCTAAGTTTAAATAAAATACATGATTTGTGGTAAGACCCTTAAATAATCTTCAATGCAGCACTTACTTGAAGTACTTCAAGCTCTGTTGCAACCTCTGCTGTCTCTTGGCAGAGAGAAGCTTGATGTCTTCGTACAACGTCTTCAGGACATCTACCTTCTGTTTGAGCTGCTCGTTGTCGATGGATGATGCCCGATCCTTTAGAGAAGAAATTACATTTTTAGAAAAAACGAAGGTATGGGACATTTGACAATTTGGAGCAGGCTCCCTTGGCGTCTTACTGCCTAACCACTGTAAAAAGTGGCCCGCGTCTACAGTAGAACAAATTAACGGGCCAATAAAAGAAAAACTTTGTACAATATAAATGGTTCTACAAATCATACATTGTGACACAACTGTGATTTTCTCTATAAACTCGTAATTTTTTCATCATTAATTGTGGTACAAAACCTATGATTTTCTCCATAAAAATTACGCTTTTTGTTTACAACCCATTAACAAAAAAAAACCCATGAGTTTCTTGTGTCTTCTTTTCATTGGAGGTCGCGTTCCGAAGACACAGTAGATTAGATATAATAACATTTCTAAGAGATATCTTGCTAACCCACGAATGAATAAACGTACTTTGTACATGTACAAGTACATGTAGGTATTATTATTTTTTAACTCTACTGTTCTTTAGTGTTGTTTTTCTTTAGTGTGCCGTGTTTTTTGCTGTCAATAAATGTTTTCTATTCTATCTATTCTTTGATTTGATTTATAAATTTAGGTACAAAATCAACGATTTTCTTTATAAACCTACGATTTTTCATAAAACACACGGTTTTTCGCATTAACCTCAATATGTCTTATAGTCAAAACATAATAATTATGGGTATAAAACTCATAACCTATACTTCAAGCGTCTACTCACCAGCAAGGCGTGTATACTAGCGTGTCGGGCGGCGATGTCTCGCTGCGTGTCGTCCAGCCGCCGCGCCAGCGCCAGCGCGGACTCCTCGTCGCGGCCCACGTCGCTGGCTGTGAGCGCGCCGCGTCGCGCCTCTAGCCAGATGGTTTGTTCTGTCAGTTCCGATATTAGCTGCGGGGAATTTAACATTTAGCATTTTAGATACATTTCAAGAGGACTATAGCCGGCTAAACTCAAAATCCCTGTCGGGTTCATCGAATATTGTTGAGAATTATCAAAATCGGACTACATAATATGCAAGAGTACGTCGGGAAAATACGCATACATACAAACAATACATAGGTCGAATTATAAGCAGAAAAGCATCCTGGAATGCAGTTAATTACCCATTTTTGGACTTCTATCCTACGAGTAACAAATAGAAATGGAGATCTAATTCTCATAGTAAACCCGGTAAAAATGTGTTCCAAAGTCAACCATCGCGCAGACATTCCGCGCACTGGATTGTATTATTGATGACATGACTGACAATAAGTACGGACATAGTGGATAGTGTTAAACAGTGGGGGATCAGTCATTTAATGTGAACTTAATAGTTGGGTTTTAACTTCGTCTAGGCAAATATTAATTTAAAAAATCTGAGGGTGTTCATGGAAACAGAAAACATGTTTATTGTTCTGGTCGGTGCTGGAAACAATATCCAAAACATTAAAAGTGACAACCCTTTTGCGTAGGTTATATTTTCTTCAACTAGGCTTAGTTTCCATACTGTTCCTTATTTGTACTGTGGTTTGGCGATCAAGTCGTCAATTTTCAAAAGTCTGCAATATCCGTGGAACATGTTTTGAAATAAATGCGAGTTCCATATATATTCTGAGTTCGTTGCTTCTATCAACAGAATCGGCTTCTAAAAGACTATGTACAAATTGATGTAGCACCTGAAACCACCTATTCATCAGAAAACTCTTCAATGAATTTTGTCGACTTTTAGTGGCCTACAGGGCCCAACCAACTTGGCCCACTTACCTGTAGTAACTCAGCGTGTGCAGCGAGTGCCTTGGCCCTCTGGTCTGCTTTGGTCCTGACCCTGGCATAGTTATTGGCCAACTCTCTGGCCCGCGACTCGGCCAATGGCCCGGCGAAGTGGCCACGTCTTGCCAAAGCGGACGCACGACCGACCACTGCTTGGATTATTGGCTCTCTGGAAAAAATAAAAAAATCCATTGATTATTGACATGGTAAGATTCGGTACCCAAAGGGTAAAAACGAGACTGAGACTTTGCTGTCTGTCCGTCTGTCTGTCACCAGGTTGTATCTCATGAACCGTGATAGCTAGACGGTTGAAATTTTCACAGATGATGTATTTCCGTTGCCGCTATAACAGCATATACTAAAAACAAAATAATACGAATATTTAGAGGGAGCTCCCATACAACAAACGTGATTATTAACTTAGAAACGCAACGATACCGCGATGTATTTTGACCACTAGCGACATCTAGTGATAGACTTAACGTTCGCTTTGCGTTCATGGATTGGTTGGTCTAGTATTCATTTTAGGGTTCCGTACCCAATTGTGATAGTGGTACGGAACCCTTCGTGCGCGAGTTTTGCACCTGGCCGGGTTGTTGTGTCTGCTGCGATCTATTGGTTGTGTAACTCACCTGGCGATGAGTTCGGCTTCGACCGCTTGATGTTTCTTCACCAACGCTTGTGTTTCCGCCAATGTACTGCCGATGTCTTCCGCAGAGACAGCTGTCTCACGTTCCTTCAACCTTCGAACGAATACATACAGTTATTTACATACCTAATGACCTAAAATAAACTGTTTCAGTCCCCAGAGTTCTAACCGTAAGGTCTCAGGATCATGGGACCCTCAGGAACCCTCCATTTCAAGAAAGAAATTGTCCATAGGCGATGAGGCCACTAAGAAGCGTTGAGGCGCCAACTATAGTAGACCAGAAGCGCCTGGCGGTTTCACCCGCGTAAGTCCCGATCCCGTACGAATATCGAGATCAAAAGTATCCTATGTTACTCCTGGATGATGTAGCTTTCTATTAGTTAAGGAATTATTGAAATCGGTCCAGTAGTTTCGGAGATTACCTTCAATAAACATAGTTACATACATGCATAAATAAACTGTGTCCTTACCAATGCGTCTCCTCGTCAGCATCTCTCTCCCAGCGGTACAGTAACGCTGCATCCTCAAGGTTGTCGCGACGGATCTGCATCGGCTCCTGCAGCTGGCGGTACCTGGATACGACACGGTGGTGAGTTGTTGGGCACGGGTGGTGAGTTGTTGGTCATGGGTGGTGAGTTGTTGGTCATGGGGTGGTGAGTTGTTCATCATGGGTGGTGAGTTGTTGGACATGGGTGGTGAGTTGTTGGTCATGGGTGGTGAGATGGTTGGTCGCGTACGTTGAGTTGTTAATCACATGTGGTGAGTTGTTGGTCATGGGTGGTGAGATGGTTGGTCGCGTGCGGTGAGTTGTTAATCACATGTGGTAGGTTGTTGGTCATATGTGGCAAAGTTATTGGTCACACGTAGCAAATTGTATTGGTACCAATGTGCTGAACTCAGTCACATTGTTTTTAATCCCATGTACCAAATTACATAGGGTTTTCATTTTATTGGTAGCTTGTGGCAACTGTGGCAAATATCAGACTTTAATTCGACACATTTACAACTACTATGCTAATAGAACTTACCTGGTGACCTGTACTTCAGATCTGGCCATGATCTCCTCCTTCAAGAAATGGTCCTGCGGCAATTGGGCCGCAGTATCTGCTAACGCAAGACATTGGTCTGCCTTCCCTGCCACCGACTGTTCTAGACGCGTGTGGCGCTTTAGCAGACCTTGCACTGAGGACAGGTCCTTGCCTGTGAGGAACCATAATATTGGGATATTAAACAGTTTTCTAGTAAAAAGTTAGCGGAAAAAGACTTCCTAGCAGATCCACATTGTATCCACTAAGTATTTCACTAAATGAACGACAATTCCACAAGAAAATATGTTATCCATGGTAACATGTATGGTACCGTGTATCATGAATGAATAAATGAATTGAATTGAACATATTTTGGACGAATGGCAGATTTTATGTTTTTCGTTCGTACGTTCGTAGAATTAAAGTACCCCGCTGCTGGACAAAGGATCTACTGAAAATTATAGGAGATATTGACTGAGCAATCGAAGCATCTCCGCTTCAAGTCTGGTCATCCAACTGTCGATACAACATCTAACACCTGGAACCAGCTGGAACTATGGATGCAGCAGGTTACATACCGTGGTCTTCGGACAGGAGTTGAGCCTCCACATCATCCAACCAGGCGGTGAAGTCATCCAATTGTCGGTACAAGACGCGAGCTTGGTACGCTTGCTCTAACCGCGCGCGGCGAAGGGCAGCCGCTTCCTGTGGGGATTAGTTAAGGGGTTACTAACATGTCAAGAGACAGGGTTCTTCACAGCCCTTTTAAAAGATTTGTCATCAAAGGGGGGCATCGAAACCGCTTCTTCGGATTACCAGTAGTCCAGGATTCTTCACAAACAAGAAATTTAGTGTTACCTGTAATTCTCTCCATTGGTTCTCCAACTCCTCAACGTGAACAGCTATTTCTTGTGAGGCGTAGTGGTTTGCTTCTGTAAAACCAATAATCAAATTATTTTGATGTTTTTCTTCCATAATGTTCAAAAAACAACGTTTGAAATTGAACGAAAACTGAAGGAAAATCTAGCCCAAAGAATACTGACCAATGAGCGCTTCCCCTGCGTTAGCGACGTCGTCAATCCTCCCCTTGTTGGCAGCCAGTTCCGACTCGAACGCCGCGTGTTTTTGGATCTTGGACTGCAGGTTCGACAACTCTCTGAAACGATATAATGACGTTGCATATATCGACATAATTTCATACACGGGACAAGCTGACCCAGCGAACTTTGGAACCGAACCCATCCCTATGGCGTTGGTGATGATCATATCATTGGTGTGATTCAATGCCATCGCGAGCAAACAGGCTAAGTTGTGTTAGATGGTAAAATACAGATGCAAAGATTCAGCGCTTGAGTCACCAACGCCGGTAGACTTATTGGTAAATTGCTCCCGGATTGAGTAAAGCTGCGTTGTTGGTTCGAATCCCGCTCAGCGCCAATCGTGAGTTTAAAATATTTCTAGCAGCATCAGACCGCGGTGTGTGAACCTTACCTGTAGTTGTGGTTGTTGGCCTGATCGATCTTCATCGCGATCCAGTCTCTCTCGTGGTGCAAGTCTCACAGGAACTGCTGCAGTTGGCGGGACTGCTGCAGCATCAGACCGCGGTGTGTGAACCTTACCTGTAGTTGTGGTTGTTGGCCTGATCGATTTTCATCGCGATCCAGTCTCTCTCGTGGTACAAGTCTCGCAGGAACTGCTGCAGTTGGCGGGACTGCTGCAGCATCAGACCGCGGTGTGTGAACCTTACCTGTAGTTGTGGTTGTTGGCCTGATCGATCTTCATCGCGATCCAGTCTCTCTCGTGGTGCAAGTCTCGCAGGAACTGCTGCAGTTGGCGGGACTGCTGCAGCATCAGACCGCGGTGTGTGAACCTTACCTGTAGTTGTGGTTGTTGGCCTGATCGATCTTCATCGCGATCCAGTCTCTCTCGTGGTGCAAGTCTCGCAGGAACTGCTGCAGTTGGCGGGACTGCTGCAGCATCAGACCGCGGTGTGTGAACCTTACCTGTAGTTGTGGTTGTTGGCCTGATCGATCTTCATCGCGATCCAGTCTCTCTCGTGGTGCAAGTCTCGCAGGAACTGCTGCAGTTGGCGGGACTGCTGCAGCATCAGACCGCGGTGTGTGAACCTTACCTGTAGTTGTGGTTGTTGGCCTGATCGATCTTCATCGCGATCCAGTCTCTCTCGTGGTGCAAGTCTCGCAGGAACTGCTGCAGTTGGCGGGACTGCTGCAACATCAGACCGCGGTGGGCGGCGCGCTCCTAAAACAACAATATGGCCGTTAGTTGTATTGTACAGGGAGAAACGCATCATCGAAAATCTTTCCCTGAAGGGGTTTCAAACTCCATTTATAAGACAAAAGAAACTGGGGTCTACTGGGGTTCTGAAGGGAAATTTTGCTGTGATCATGGGACGTGGGTTTACAGTTGCCCAGCTGTCATGCAAATTTGTTTCCCGGGATCGGTCATAAAAGTTGTAGTTAAGGTCACATAAGTTGTAGGAACATTCACACATGTTGTAGGAAATGTAGGAAAGGCCACATAAGTTGTAGGAAAGGTCACATAAGTTGTAGGAAAAGTCATATAAGTTATAGGAAATGTAGGAGTGGTCACATAAGTTGTAGGAAAGATCATATAAGTAGTAGGAAATTTAACACATGACTTGTCAAAGCCCGTTTTTAACATTCTCTCACCTTGAGTTCATTCCGCCTCGCCGTGACGGCCTTGACCCTGGTCTGTATGTAGGGCTCGCTGTAATGCTCTCCCTCCAGGATGCTGGCAGCATACTTCTGTAGTTCCTCGACTCTGCCGAGTTGGCTGTCCAGCAGTTTGGTGAACTCCGCGTGTTTGCGGATCAACGCTTCTACGGCTGGAAATTGAGGATATATTGGTGATTTGTCAGGTTTTCGCATTTGGACAGATTCCTCAAAGGACAGAGAGTATTTTTTGACAGATTCCTTGGAGTAGATCAATAAATAAATCGTTGTTTGAGTAGTGGCTAAATGTAAACCAGAAATTTCTTCAAGTTAGCCGGAAGTCAAGGATCTGACATTGTGTTTCTTCGAACGAACATTTCTAAGTGGTTAGAACTGACAGACAGATCATGTATTTTGGTAAGAATATTACCAAAATACATGATCTGTCAAAATTTCAACTGTCTAGCCATCACAGTTCGTGAGACACAGCCTGGTGACAGAAAGACAGACAGATGGACAGACAGACGGACAGTAGTGTCTTAGTAATCGTCTTTACCCTTTTGGGTACGAAGCCATCTAAAAAAGAATCCGAAATTACAAAATAGAGAAGTTCTTCTGTCCAAAGAATTTACCTTCTAGGTTATCGCCGAGATCGTCATTGTTCAAGAACGCCTCCTTGGACGACAGCCAATCTTCAGTCTGTCTCGCTTGCTCCTTCAGAAGTTGCAATTGGTGCGCCTGAGACAGATAATATACTATAATGTAAAAATGTGGAATCGTAGTGAATTTGCAACAACTAGATAATGGGTATTCTAACAATGATGTTTGGATGAACCACCTATTGGAAAGGTGTGTGAATGATTTCCCGAACAGTTTGACGTTTGGAACTGGTGAAGCTCGTCCGTCAGAGACGAGTTAGAAATGGATCACTATCAGGCGACGGATCAATATCTAGTCTCTAATGGAGACCAGTCCAGTTCTATGGAGTCTAGGTTGTATAGAAGGTTTAGGATTGTCAATCCTGATGAAGGGACCCGTAAAGGTCTCGAAACGTTGAGCGTTGAAACAATGCTAAAAGTAATAAACACCACGCGATTGAAACCGAAAAATGTCTTTAATTTTAATTCAACATCGCGAAAACAGAATAAAAATCAATATAAAAGGTTACCTGAGTGAGATATTGCTTGCGTTGCCCCCAGGCGTCGTCGAGTGTGGAAGCGAGAAGTGTGACCTTCTGTCTCACTTCCGGCCGCTGTTCCTCCGCGCCCTTCTGCAGTGCAGACAGCGCTTTCTGACGACCGTCGATCTCCGCCTGCGGGAGAGAGAGGGAAGATTGTAACCATAGTAGGGGTTGCAAAGTAGAACCGTTTCTAGGAACCGCTTCTTGCTCTGCGACGACGATGGAACCGTTTTCTGTTCTGGATTAAACAGGTCTTCGTTGCGCGGTCTAGTGGAACTAGAGTTTAGAAGAGACCGATCGTTGTTCGTTGCTCGAATCTTCATCACGTTCGTCGTTCGATTCGCATCGTTCGCGTTCATTTCAAAACAGTTGCATGCAACGAGAACTGCCTTCTCAACAAACCCAACCACTATACGAAACAAATAATTTCTTACAGCTCCTTAAAACCAGTGGCAACGAGATTCCGCGACTAGTTTGAAGAGATTTATAAATTCCAAGTTTCATGAAAATCGGTTGAAAAATACGAACTGTAGAGGAGAATTAATATACTGACACACGAAAGTAAATTTTGCCAGACTTGAAGCAGTCACACCTCCAACTCCTGGACCCACCTACACCCCCAAAGCCAGGCCACTCACCTTCCTCTCGTGATGCAGCTCCAACAGCGCCTCAGCACCAGCAACAGTCTCCGGCTCCTCGGATGACGACATTCGCTTCACCGTCTCCGAGACCCACACCTCCAACTCCTGGAAGCATACATGGATCAGATTAGACTCTGCTTTCGGTGTCAATAGCGTTATTTTAACCCCAAATGGATCGGAGTTATAATTAAGTTTGACGTATTTTCTTTCATACATTGCTCTTAATGAATAAATAATTTTTACTTTGACTTTGGGATGTCTGTTTGTGTGTCTATCTGTCTATGGCATTGTAATCCCCAAAAGGATAAAGCGATTTTGATACAGTTTTTTTTTTTTGCTAGGTGAGTTCTGCGCGAGTGTTCTTAATAATTATTTTAGCAGTTTTAACGCCTGACACGACGACGGGCTTTGAAGTACCTTCTGGCTCCGGTTGGACCCTTAAAGCATTTAGCCTGTTTGTTTTGTCAGAGGAGACGTCATTGGTTCCCACACCTTTTGTGATGTCATAATTGGCTCCTCTAGCTAGGCTATCGACGGACAGACAGAAAGACAGAAGGAACCCCAACCACACGGTACCTTCAGGTCATGCGTCAACTTGTGGTGGGCTATAGCCTCCTGCAAGGCCGCACTCCGCTCCTCCGCTAGCCGCTCCAGACGCGACCACTGCTCCTCTAGCGAGGCTATCGACGGACAGAGAGACAGAAGGAACCCCAACCACACGGTACCTTCAGGTCATGCGTCAACTTGTGGTGGGCTATAGCCTCCTGCAAGGCCGCACTCCGCTCCTCCGCTAGCCGCTCCAGACGCGACCACTGCTCCTCTAGCGAGGCTATCGACGAACAGAGAGACAGAAGGAACCCCAACCACACGGTACCTTCAGGTCATGCGTCAACTTGTGGTGGGCTATAGCCTCCTGCAAGGCCGCACTCCGCTCTTCCGCTAGCCGCTCCAGACGCGACCACTGCTCCTCTAGCGAGGCTATCGACGGACAGAGAGACAGAAGGAACCCCAACCACACGGTACCTTCAGGTCATGCGTCAACTTGTGGTGGGCTATAGCCTCCTGCAAGGCCGCACTCCGCTCCTCCGCTAGCCGCTCCAGACGCGACCACTGCTCCTCTAGCGAGGCTATCGACGAACAGAGAGACAGAAGGAACCCCAACCACACGGTACCTTCAGGTCATGCGTCAACTTGTGGTGGGCTATAGCCTCCTGCAAGGCCGCACTCCGCTCCTCCGCTAGCCGCTCCAGACGCGACCACTGCTCCTCTAGCGAGGCTATCGACGGACAGAGAGACAGAAGGAACCCCAACCACACGGTACCTTCAGGTCATGCGTCAACTTGTGGTGGGCTATAGCCTCCTGCAAGGCCGCACTCCGCTCTTCCGCTAGCCGCTCCAGACGCGACCACTGCTCCTCTAGCGAGGCTATCGACGGACAGAGAGACAGAAGGAACCCCAACCACACGGTACCTTCAGGTCATGCGTCAACTTGTGGTGGGCTATAGCCTCCTGCAAGGCCGCACTCCGCTCTTCCGCTAGCCGCTCCAGACGCGACCACTGCTCCTCTAGCGAGGCTATCGACGGACAGAGAGACAGAAGGAACCCCAACCACACGGTACCTTCAGGTCATGCGTCAACTTGTGGTGGGCTATAGCCTCCTGCAAGGCCGCACTCCGCTCCTCCGCTAGCCGCTCCAGACGCGACCACTGCTCCTCTAGCGAGGCTATCGACGGACAGAGAGACAGAAGGAACCCCAACCACACGGTACCTTCAGGTCATGCGTCAACTTGTGGTGGGCTATAGCCTCCTGCAAGGCCGCACTCCGCTCCTCCGCTAGCCGCTCCAGACGCGACCACTGCTCCTCTAGCGAGGCTATCGACGAACAGAGAGACAGAAGGAACCCCAACCACACGGTACCTTCAGGTCATGCGTCAACTTGTGGTGGGCTATAGCCTCCTGCAAGGCCGCACTCCGCTCCTCCGCTAGCCGCTCCAGACGCGACCACTGCTCCTCTAGCGAGGCTATCGACGGACAGACAGACAGAAGGAACCCCAACCACACGGTACCTTCAGGTCATGCGTCAACTTGTGGTGGGCTATAGCCTCCTGCAAGGCAGCACTCCGCTCCTCCGCTAGCCGCTCCAGACGCGACCACTGCTCCTCTAGCGAGGCTATCGACGGACAGAGAGACAGAAGGAACCCCAACCACACGGTACCTTCAGGTCATGCGTCAACTTGTGGTGGGCTATAGCCTCCTGCAAGGCCGCACTCCGCTCCTCCGCTAGCCGCTCCAGACGCGACCACTGCTCCTCTAGCGAGGCTATCGACGGACAGACAGACAGAAGGAACCCCAACCACACGGTACCTTCAGGTCATGCGTCAACTTGTGGTGGGCTATAGCCTCCTGCAAGGCCGCACTCCGCTCCTCCGCTAGCCGCTCCAGACGCGACCACTGCTCCTCTAGCGAGGCTATCGACGCTTGCAGCTCAGCGGCGCGCTCTGGGTGTCTGCGGGGGAAGAATGGCGGATTACAGCTGGAAGTATTGCATAGTTAGGGGAAAGGAAATCCTGACGAAATGAGTTTTTTGATGATATTTTTTGTAGTTGGAGACTTTCGATTGGTGGGGTATCTCTCTCCTTTTTACTCCTTAATGTTTTAAATTCGTAGAAGAAAAGGAATTCCAAAGGCAAAACTTGAAATATAACGTATCATATAAGATCTCATTCCTTGTATTATGATAATAGGAAGTCGTCAATGTAGAAGATATTAAAGTCACAAAATAAAAATAAAAATAGCCCTGTTAGAAACCAGCGTAGCATATCTATACAAAATACTGCTGAGTAGAAGTCTATCTGGTGGCATTGCTTCCTTTATCATTGAAAAATTTCTAGTTCTGCCATATACACCTGGAAGATCTGGAACTTCTTAACCTATCTATACTAGTTGATTTTCAATAGCAGTCTCTAGCTGCCTTCAATAGTCACAGAACTAGAAAAAGAGTGAAGACCTGGAATTTCTGGAAGACCTAGAAGGTCCGTTCACCACTTACTTCTCAGCCAGCATCTTGCCTTCCTGCTTCAACGCCTTGATCTTGTCGTTGACCGCTCTCGCTTCCGCCACGCGAACCTCATGCCGCTTCACCAGCTCGTGAGCTGCGCTCAGATCGCGGCCGACCTCCTTGGAGCTGAATAGAGCGGCTTTCTTCGCGATACGTTCTGCTGTTTCCTCTACATCTCTGTAGGAGGAAGATGTTTGTGAGGTAAAGTGGTGAAAGTTGGTCGAAAATTAAGTTTTGTGTTGCTGGAAATTTGCCGAAAAAAGTTAGTAAAATATGGCCAAACATTGTCAAAAATGAAGTTGATCTGTAAGTTGGTTAAAATTAAGCCATTTGGCCAATACTTTTGCTATAAGTTGATGACATGGATAAATCTCCACCTCTGACCCTCCAGCGATCGTGTTTCGTTTGTCAGTAGGATGATTTTCCTCTACAGGTCGTATTCCTCAACAGAAACTTGGTCTATACAAGTCCGTTGAGCGTTGAAACAATGCGAGAACAATGGAGAGCCCACTCAGTGCTGGCCAGGTCTATTGTTCGCAGAACTACTAATCTAATATGCAGGTGAAAAACAGTCAATTTCCTGCTTCGTCGCGTGCTAGCAATCCTAAGACCCCTAACAAGTGAGCTAGTGGTTAGTGCCTACCTGTTGAAGGCGTGTATCTGCAAGGCGGCGGCGAGGTTGTCGCGATACTGCTGCAGCGCGCCGGTCAGCGCGCGCCATTTGCTGAGGCAAGCGTCGCGCCGTGAGGACACCGACGCCGCCTCGCCCGACGGACCCTGGGGAAACAATTACTATTTATTGAACTAAATACACAGTTTTTACGGTTTAAACACATATACTATTACGAAAATAGTTGACTGACTGACTTGAACTGGCTTAGCACAAGCTGAAGAAGCCCATTGGCCTAGCTGTACCTGCCGATTTTGAACGGTCGTGCGGGTTTTGGCAACGCTTGGCACGGTCATTACTTGGATGGGTGACCGATAATTTGAGTGGCAAAAAATATTTTTCTAGAGCTCCTCCGTGCTTTGAAAGGCACGTTAAGCAGTTAGTCCCGGTAGTTATCTCGGATAGCAGTCGTTAGGTCAAGTTAGAGGCCTTATAGCGATCTGAAAACTCTAACACTAGGTGAGACACACCACTATACGAAAAGAAAAAGAAGCACAAGTCAGTGGTCAAAAAGGCAACCGAACTCTACTGATTCTCTGTACAAACACATCTATTATCTCTGTATCAACACACACCTGACTAAGCAGCTTGTCAGCCAGCGCGCAGATGGTCCTGACGCGTTGGTCGTCCACTTGCATGTCGCTGTCCACATCGTCCAACTTGCGGGTCAGAGCGAGGCAGTGCTCGTAGTCGCGCCCTAGCTCGCCGGACAACACCTGCGGGGTAGGAAGGATTAATATAAGGGGTTAAATATATACAATTTGAATAAAACATTAATACAATTATGATGCCACAGACACACTGACATCTTTAACTCTTCCGTTAAGAGACGAAAAATGTAACGAGAATTGTGACGTATACTCTACAATTTCTCGGCCATGTCAAGAGTGATCAGTGGCTCGAGAATCGAGCCGCAGGTGTTTTATAGACGTGCGTGCTAAATCATTCACCTCACTATCACAGATCTCATGTTAAAAACCGATTTAACTTTAATGCTTACCATCATTTCCTTGTCCCTGATCCATGCTTCAGTCTTATCCAGATGTTGGTTGAACTCCAGGATATCCTGGGCCTCTTCCAACCCGCGACCTGAATGCAAACATGTTTTAGTGATCAAGTTTATTTATTCCAGGGCCCCTGGGAAGATGGGGTATGATTGATCCAAGGGCTCAGTGCGACTGTAGAGTTCCTGGTCAAACTTTGCAGAACTTCCCTGTATGCCCCTCTCGCCCTTATACGTTGGTTGACCTCATATCAGCCAATGAAGACGCTAAAGACCTAGAAATATCCAGTATATTGCTAAGAAGACCTAGCCCAATTTTATTGGGCTAGTTAGCACCTGGAAGTTCTGAAATAATTAAAAGTTTCACAAGCCCTGGATTCTTCTGGATTCCTCAGATCCCTTAGTCGCCTTTTATGACACCCACGGGAAAAGATGGAGTAACCCTATGAGATACACGGCACCACAACTCCTGGATTCTGACCTCGTTTTTCAGTAGCGGCCTCCAGCTTCTTCCAGTCATCCTTGAGCTTGTTGAGCTGGTCTTCCAGCATCGGGTCAGGAAGCAGCTGTTCTGCCAACGCCTCTACTTCATGGAGTCTCGCGCGGTTGGCTGCTAGTTCTGCTGTGAACGCCTGGTGCTTCTGCAGCTTCTTGATCTTATCTTCAAGGGTTGTTACTTCACCTGAATAGGGTATCATAAGTTATATGTAGCCTTTCGCAATGCTAAACCCCCTATACTATATCTATACAAGTATGCTGGAATTGCTATACCATACAAAATGACATTAGATTTTAGTGCCGATATGATTGGCGCCATGTTGCGCTGTTGTCGCGCGTTTTCTATTGAAAGTGATGGTGACAGCGTAACATGGCACAAAACAAATAGGCACAAAATTCAGTGCGCTATGTCTTGTCCATACAATGGAGGTCAGTGGCTAAACCTCATTAATGTTTTGCTATACATTATTTATCACGTGAAAATGGCTTTAAATTGCCGCCCTTCATTGCTGGCAGACAAGCCATAACTAAGAATCTGATCGGTTCTGAGATATGTTTCCTATCTTTGGTATTGGACCGAAACTCTCTAAATAGACATTGTGCTTTTTCGGAGCAATCCACCGCCGCTACACCATCCTTCTTATCGGTTATGAACCGATTATGGCCATTGGATAGTGGCCAGTGTCAAGTATTGTAATATTTGCAAGTTATTTGCAGATACAAAAACAATCAAGTTGTCGTCGTAATCAAGTCCAGGGAGTAATTGTAAATGGCGGCTTTTTACAATGATTTTTTTTACGAGAACTGGAAACAACGCTCAAGTCCATGTTTTGCACTGGTTTTCATTAGACTTGGACTTACACTTTCACGAAACTAAATGGATTATTAATATCCCACCGTAATTAAAAAATTATACGCATTTTAACTAGGTTTCACGAAAATTTAGGAACTTGAAGGAGATCTCAACGCGTTTCCGCCAAAGCTCCTTTCCCATCTTACCCTGAAATGTTCCTTACCTTGATCATTCTCAGTGTTGAGCTTGTTGAGTTTGTCCTGAGCCCAGGAGGACGCGTCGGCGACGTGGCGCGCGAACATGGCGCGGGCGCGGGCGAGGCGGAGACGTGACATGCGCGCTGCGGATAGCTGGTGCACCTGGAGAGAAAGGGGTATGAAAATGGGGATGATGTTCCAAAGGGCGCTGTTTGGACAATCAGGTAGTACCATTTGGGCACAAACAAACCCAGTTCTCTAATACCTACGCATATATGTTTTAGCGTTCCCAGCTAGGCAAGGGTCCACTGTACTTTCAGGCCACCCCCAAGGGCAACCGTCAGGGATCTGTTCCAGACCGATCGTGTCCCCAAATGCTAGATTCGGTTCTCTTAAAGGAGAGCTATCTAGAGAGAGTAGAGATACCACATATCCAATGGGGCTTTTCTGCTCCGGTACCACACATGGATATTATCCATGTGTGGTACCGGAGCTGTTAAAGACCACTTGGGCACGTGGTATCTCTCCTTATAAAAACCGAAACTAGCGTTTGGGGACACGATCTGTCTATAACAGATCCCAGTGGCCTCACGGTACAGCGGACCCAAAGTGGTCATAGTTGGAGAAGCTATAACATATTTGCATAGTTTAGACGTCCGGGTCCCGTTATTCAGCAGGAACCGAACACACTAGCGTTTGGGCACATGATCTTTCCATAACTGTTCCTGGATGGTAGTTCCGGAGTTCGCCTGAACCTAAATGTTGGCCGTCAGATTCAGACGTCAGTTAGATTAGTTATTTCGGGGGTTATTCCGCCTATTTCCTCTCTGGATAAAGACGTTAAAGAAAATATGTTTATACCACAAAACCTATATCTGCCATGCCCCTAAATGCCCCTCGTGGTCAAAATCCTAACCCTGCTTTGGCCTGTGTCGGAAAACCAATCTCACCTTCTTTCTCCTCTCGTTGATGTTCCTCAACTCCTCAGCGATCAGTTTGCTCTCGACATGTTTCTGTTCTAGAAGCTTCTGCCCGTGGCTGTTCAGTGTTGCCAGTTTCTCGTCCTATAATCCAGAATATTAATTTAAAAAACCGGCCAAGTTCGAGTCGGACACGTGAATGAAGGCTTCCGTACCACTATCACAATTGGGTACGGAACCCTAAAATGAACACTAGAACACGCAAAAGCGTAAACGCAAAGCTAAAGTTAAGTTCTACACCAAATCACTAGATGGCGTTAGTGGTAAAAATAAATCGCGCTTACGTTGCGTTAAATATATTCTTTATTTTGTTTTTAGTATTTGAATATTATAGCGGCTACAGAAATGCAACTACTATTAAAATTTCAACTGTCTTGATATCACGATTCATGTGATACAGTCTGGTGACAGACAGACGGACAGTGGAGTCTTGATAAGTAAGACAAATGGTGCGCAACCTCACCTGTGTAGTGATAAGTTTCTCGAAAGCTTCATGTTTCTTGATGTAGTTGTCCACCTCTTCCACGCTGCAGTTCGGAGGTATCTCCGACGCTGTGGACATACACACACGAGTGAAAATAGACACACACATAAGTGAGAATAGACACACAGACACACTCGCATTTATAAACGACTAGCTGCTTCTCGCGGTTTCACCCGCATAAGTCCCGATCCCGTGGGAATATCGGGATCAAAAGTAACCTGTTACTCAGGATGAATGTAGCTTTCTAACGGTGAAAGAATTTTTGAAATCGGTCCAGTAGTTTTGAGTTTATTCATTACAAACTTACGACACACAAAAATACAAATCTTTCTTCTTCATAATATCAGTGTAGACTAGCAGAGCCCCGTGGTTTCACCGGCATAAGTCCCAATCCCGTGGGAATTTCGAAAAACCTTTTCTTATTGGATGCATCCATCATAAAAAGTACAGTCTCCAAGCTTCAGCTCTCTACTATCAGCTGTTTAGGCTGTGCGTTGATCAGTCAGTCAGGTCAAAGCATTTTATAGATATAGGCTCGCGGCGGAAGCTCTACAGGTCTCGTCGTAACTATTGCAGTTTAAACCGGAAATCCTACAGGATAAGCTGGAAGCACTCCAGCACAAGCCGGAAGTACATACTGCAGGCTAGTACTACTCTCTCACAATCCTGAATCGCGCTATCGTTACAACTCACCTAACTGCGGCTCCTGCGCGTGACACAGATCATGCAACTGCGCCAGGTCTCGTCGAAAGCACTGCAGGTCTAACAGCTGGTCCAGCACAACTCTCTCACAATCCTGAAACGCGCTATCGTTACAACTCACCTAACTGCGGCTCCTGCGCGTGACATAGATCATGCCAACTGAGCCAGTTCTCGTCGGAAGCATAACAGTTGATCCAGCACTTCTCTCTCAGAATTCTGAAACGCGCTATCGTTACAACTCACCTAACTGCGGCTCCTGCGCGTGACATAGATCATGCCAACTGAGCCAGATCTCGTCGGAAGCATAACAGTTGATCCAGCACTTCTCTCTCAGAATTCTGAAACGCGCTATCGTTACAACTCACCGAGCTGCGGCTCCTGCACGTGACACAGATCATGCAACTGCGCCAGGTCTCGTCGGAAGCACTGCAGGTCTAACAGCTGGTCTAACACCACCTGGCGAGCGGCCCACGCGCCGAGGACTCGCGCACGCTCCTCCATTAGCAATGTGCATTTCTCTGATATTTCCTGGAAACACATAATGGAACGTTAAAACATAATTTAAAACCCGAATACAAAAAGAAGAGCAAAATAACCTCAGTGCAACCTGGACTACCATTGCAATCTGTGATGTTATTCTACTAATCACTTCAAAGGGCTATCACCTGAAAACAATATACGGATCGAATTAAGAATCTCCTCCTTTTTTGAAGTCGGTTAAAAATGGCTAATTTATAAGGGTTCATGGTGACTGAGTGTTTTACATATCTCCACCATAAACTTCCAACCTGTGATATAGCTTACTCCACCTGCATTAACGCCCTGAGAGCGCGATGGAAGCTATCACCTCTCGCGTCCCACTCAGCCCAGATACCTAAATCAACCTAACCTTACAGCACACAGGTTTTCACCACATCTTACGTGTGAAGCAGCATGCTCCGCCTGCACCAACGCTTCGCCCCTCTCGAGCGCGCGATGGAAGCTGTCATCTCTCGCATCCAACTCGGCCCGGAGAGCGTCGTGCTCGGCCCGGGCCGACTGCGCGTTCGTCCCGATCTCAGTCGACATCTGGGCCCGGACCGAGTTACACCACGACATTATGTCGCGGACCTGTAAGTGGATAAAGGAATTAGAATCAGATTACACTTTACGGGAACATCCTAATGTTAAAGTACTCAAATAAGAGGTAAAAATCCAAAGCAGAAATGTGCAAAAATAAATAAAGTTTTAAATTTACAAACTGAACATTGCAACCATTCATTTTTCTTCTCTTTTTGTCCATCTAAAGGTTGCCATATAAATAATTAATCTATCTTTCGGAAAAGCGTGAACCTGGATTCCAATACTTTCGCTACAAGGATGTCTTAAAGCGACTTAAAGCGCTTGTAACATCCCTCTTGACACCTAGGAAGTGAGAGTGAGTGAGACCTTCAGAGCTTGCTCTTGCGATGTGATTTGCTGGAATTCTCCAGGTGTTGGTGCAGCAGATTACGAGTATATTCTCCTGTTTGTTGCAGCATGCCCAGGCGTCCATCAGAGCTCGCTGCTAGTGACGCGCATGAATTGATTAACGAGATTCCCACTGTCCCTATCTGCGTGATGTGATCTGCAGGAAGTCTCCAGGTGTATACTGACCTCAGTGAGGAACTGCTGCAGCTCCAGGTGTTGGTGCAGCAGCTTGCGTGTATCCTCCGCTGTTTGCTGCAGCATGGCCCACGCGTCCTTGAGGGCTTGTTGTTGGGACGTGATCTGTTGGACGTTGTCTCCGGGGTAGAGGGAGATGAGACGAGAGCCTTCTTCTTGAAGGACCTGTGAGGATATCAATTGGGGATAAATACATGGTCATATTTTATAGGCTTATACAGGACGAAACAACTTAAACCGCCCTGTAGAATGTGTCCTTTGTGGTGTAGGTATTCATTAAGTAAAAGAATCTTGGAAAATGACGTTGTTCCTGGACTGCATTTTTAAGCTAATAAAGTTTGTATTAGTTCAGTGGCAATTTATAGTTTCATTTTGCGCCTATTCTTTGCAATTGCATGGAAGATAAAATGACAATAAAATTGACAGTTCTAAAACAGAAATCCAGAAATATATTTCCTGATAGATACCTGACCCTACATGTAAGAATAGTGAAGATCTAGAGAAGGTTACAGACCTGAATCTGAGCGTCAATGGCCACCAAGTCATTATGTCGCGCCGCGTGATGCCGCACAAGGCGCTGTGCGGTCGGCAGGTCTCGCGGGCTCGCGGTTGGGGCTGCAAAATCAAAGAAACACGATTAAGTCCTAGGACTAAAGGTGTCTGTAGTCTGGAATGAATAGTGGAAATAGTACGTGTATAACGCCCCCTTACCCAGTAACTGCCTGGTGTCATGCGCGCGCGCCAGCAGCTCGGCCACGTCGCGGTGGAAGCGGTGGATCTCCCCCGCGGCGCGCAGCCGAGACGCGCGCGACTGGATCTGCTCCACGAGACGCTGCCACGACTCGCTGCGACACGAAGTACGGTTATTGTTATGGCATTTGGTCTCATTTAGTTAAAAGTTCAAGTTTTTACTGTGTGTTAGCATATTTATATCGCAACTAGCCATATAACTGAGTCATTTTGCGTGAGGAAACCCGCTGCCTAAAGTATGAAGCCGCTGGTTTCCTTACGATGTTTTTCTTCGACGTAAGAGCAATGTTTTTGGCGCACATAAATTACTTATTAAAGAAAAATACTTTGGGCAGCCAGGATGTGAAACCACAACTTCGGAATTAAAGTCGCCTTTCCTAGTCAAACTATTGTTTAGTTTCAATGGAGATTCGTTAGCAACATAGCTACGTTATCAGCTAGCATGCTTGCTGTCGACTCGACCTCGCGAAAAATTACGAGTACAAAGTGCGATTGATGATCCTACCGGCTGCGCCAACCACCCGAAACACTTACCCCAACGCCTCCTGTCTCTTCTCAATATCAGCAATGTACGGGCTCTCAGACGCGACCAGCTTCTTGGCCAGCTCCTCGCACTGGTTGAACCGCTCGGCTCCACTCTCCACCCGGTGTCGGAGCTCCTCAAACTTGGAGCGAAGGATCAAGAGGTGCTCGTAATCCTGGCCGTAGTCCTCGCTCGAGGCGGCCACGTATTGCTCTTGAATCCAGCTTTCTAGCTCGCTGCTTTCGGCTAAGTATTCGTGTCTGAGGAGTTATAGTGCTAGAGTTAGTCGATGGTGTACTAATATGATGATGATAATGATGGACTGGACTCACAGAGAGTTGTCAATGATCTACCTACTAATATGATGACGATAATGATGGACTGGACTCACAGAGAGTTAGTCAATGATCTACCTACTAATATGATGATGATAATGATGGACTGGACTCACAGAGAGTTAGTCAATGATCTACCTACTAATATAATGATGATAATGATGGACTCACAGAGTGTTAGTCAATGATCTACCTACTAATATGATGATGATAATGATGGACTGGACTCACAGAGAGTTAGTCAATGATGTACTAATAGGACTGGGCTCTCAGGACATACGCCGAGCTAGTGTTTACGAAGGTACGTGGTACAGTGCAGGGTAAGACCAATACAAGTGGCCTATTGAGGTTATTGTGAATAAGAGTATGTCTAACCATAGCTAATATTTTCTACCAAACCTACCATTTTCTACCAAAACTAAAATCTACCTTGTTATTCTAAAACTAACATAACCAAACCCACCATTTTCGACTAAAATTAAAACCTACCAAATTTTATGAGTTTCTACAAAAGCTACCATTTTTAACTAAAATCTACTATAATCTATCAAAATTATCAATTTTTCCAAATCTACAAATTTTTACCAAACACACCATATCCTATCAAACCTACCAACTCCCACAAAACCTACCATTTTCTACCAAAACTAATATCTATCGTACTCTACCAAAACTAACAATTTTACGAAATCTATTCATTTTTACCAAACTTACCAACTTCTACCAAACCCACTACATACTACCAATCCTACCAACCCCCTCCCCCTCCCAACCCTAATCCCCCCCCTCGTTACCTGCATACACTCTCCACCAGCGCCGCCTGCCGCTGCTGGGCCTGCGCCTGCAGTCGCCGCAGCATCCCCTGCAGCGCGGCGTGTCTCTCCGCCAGCGGCCCCGGCGCGCGCGGCTCCAGCGTCCCGGCCACGTGACCCATCGACGTTATGTACCCCCCTTCGTTACCTGCATACACTCTCCACCAGCGCCGCCTGCCGCTGCTGGGCCTGCGCCTGCAGTCGCCGCAGCATCCCCTGCAGCGCGGCGTGTCTCTCCGCCAGCGGCCCCGGCGCGCGCGGCTCCAGCGTCCCGGCCACGTGACCCATCGACGTTATGTACCCCCCTTCGTTACCTGCATACACTCTCCACCAGCGCCGCCTGCCGCTGCTGGGCCTGCGCCTGCAGTCGCCGCAGCATCCCCTGCAGCGCGGCGTGTCTCTCCGCCAGCGGCCCCGGCGCGCGCGGCTCCAGCGTCCCGGCCACGTGACCCATCGACGTGATGATGGCCGCGTACGTGTCCAGCTCCAAGGCTACGGCCTGGGGGGAGGTGTAACCATGGCAGTTAGGTCGCAAAGATGAGTTACATTTGGTCTTGGGATTTTATAAATATTGCAGGACATGTTATAAATATTCACACATCGCCACTTAGCCTCTAACTAAGCAACCAGGCTTGTACTATGGTTACTAGAAAAGAGGTTTAATATTTATTTTTGATGCTAATGTTATAAAGAGGAAATGTTTATTTGTTTGTTTGTAATGAATAGGCTCCGAAACTACTGGGCTGATTTCAAAAAATCTTTCAATAATAGAAAGCTACATTATCGAGGAGTAACATAGGCTGAAAACGATGGTATCTTACATTGTGCCTGGTGAGTAGCTGCGTCGCGCGGTGTCGGTCGCGGCCGACGTCTGCGTCGGCGAGCGTGGCCGCCTTCTCCGCCAGCCACGACTCCAGCTCGCCCGCGTCGTGGTAGAACTGTTGAGCCTGGGGGGACGAATATTGGTTACAGGTTATTTACTTCAGACTCTACACTCAATATACATACAAGCCATTTTACATAACGTAGGACTTAGGCCAAAACTTAATCTATATTTTGTAAGTCTTACTTTCACTATATGATATGCTATATACTTATATGCCACGCTATAGTACCTATATACACACATCAACACCGTCTAGGGATATTCAGAATTTCTCAATTTACTCAAAAATTGTGTTTACTAACAAACAACATGTATATATTTTTGTAAAGCCTACTTATCAGACTATGATTTAGAATAGAACAAAATATTGTTTTATGCTTAAATATTTTTTTATTTTAAAAAACGCAAAAAGTGAAATAATGTTAAATTTAAGATAAAATGTCTATCTAAGGAAAAAAATAAAGTAAAACGAAATTATTAGGTTTTTTTATTTGAAGTTAAAATTAGAAGTCAGTGAAACCACCCATGACGTTAATCACGGCCCTGCAACGGTTTTTCATGCTTTGAATCAGGTTGTCATTATCTTGCTGCGGAATATTGTCCCAGGTCCTGCTAAGATGCAAAAAAGTTGCTCTTCAGTCGCAACATTTGGAGGCAAATTCCTCAAAGCCCTTCTTTGAAGCATATCCCACGCGTGCTCTATGGGGTTTAGGTCTGGTAACTGCGCGGGCCAGTCTAAGACCGACACGTCGTGCTCCTCTAGCCAGCTGGTCACCACTCGCGCAGTGTGCGGACGGGCGTTGTCGTGCATGAGCGTGAAAACTTGGCCCATTTGCAGTCGATGGGGATAGATTATTGGTGCTAGCACCTGATTACGGTATTTTTCGGCAGTCATAGTGTTTCTGATCCAAACGAGGTCTGTTCTTTTACCAATACGAATTCCCGCCCAAACCATAATTGTTCCGCCATGGTATGGATGGACCTCCTGAGGGTGTTGCAGACGGTTGTCACGACCAGAAGCTCGCCATACGCGTACTCTACGTGAATCAGGATGAAATCCGAATCGGGACTCATCGGTAAACAACACTACCGACCACTCGATATCTTCCCAAGGCAAATGTTCTCTAGCCCACTGTAATCTCCGTCCACGATTTCCTCTGCGTAGTGCTAGAGTACGAAGCGGCCTGCGAGAATGAAGGTTAGCCTCGTGCAGTCTTCTCCTCACAGTTTGGTCACTGACAAGCACCTGGTGGTCTGACTGGAGCGTTTGAACCAACTGCATGGCCGTAACATTTGGTTGTCTTCTCGCGGCCACTTGCAAAAATCGGTCTTGTCTTTGGGTAGTTATCCGCTTTCCGCCTGGATGCCTTTCAGCCACTTCACCAGTAGCACGATAACGTGACCACAATCTTGATATCACGTTTTGTCTTGTTCCAATCTCCTCGGCAATACTCCGTTGAGTAGTCCCAGCTTGGAGCATTCCTACTGCCCTTAACATTTCGTTTCTTGTTAAATTACGCCGCTGCATGATGCATACAGTTGTATTAAATTGTAATTAATCAAAAAAAAATAATAAAACTTCAATTTGTTTAAACAAAATGCTTAAAACTGCGTTAAGTAAATTTAAACCTTCGAACTCGCTACAATAATTGCCGCGCTAATCTTATGTTTTCAATTATTTTTTTAAAATTCGAATTTGGAATCATACAATAAGGCCTGCACAATAAGGTTCCATTAAAATATTTTTAAATCGGCCAGTATTTTTTAAGTTTAAGAACTTTATATAAAATATCCCTAGACGATGTTGATGTGTGTATGTCATGCCTACACTGTTAGAAGTGTTAGTTAATTTCTAGTGACTTCCTAATAGCTCGTTAGCCGGTACCGTAGAGACTCGGACTTCTGTCCGAAGAGGACGGCGTTCGAATCTCGGGATGATGAAATCTTAATGTCGGTTTAAAGATTTTGTCGAAGACATCGACAAGTTCTGTTTTGATGTTTCACCAGGCACCAGTTTCATCTGCCAGGCGTCCCGTGACGGCTCACATTTTTTTTTTAGAAATTTGACCACGGAATCCTAAAAAACCTCACACGAGATAACTCTCGTGAAGTTCTTAATAATAACTTAATGACATCAATATCGATTCTATAGTGAAAACAATACAGAAACAACAATAACTTTAGTTTACCTTGAGCGCCGCATCGAGCTGTGTGGCGCGCGCGTCGGCAGCCGCCGACACCGCCTCGTACTCGCTCTCCAGGCGATCGCAGAGAGACTTGATCTGTAGACCAAACATTAGAGATATTACCATCAGACTAATATTTAAAGGTGAATGAGCCACCGCTTAAGTGTGGAATTTTGCACAGTGGGAAGTAACGTAATGGTAGATTGAGAATAGCAAGAAACGTTAATATAATAAAAGCAACCCGATTAAAACCGAAAAAAAACTGGGGCGCAGCCAGTTAACCATAAACATAATGATCGTCTTTTGTTTTTCTTACGTGATAGGTACCTTTTCCGGACGAATGGGTAAGACCTTTAAACATAATATTCAAAAGTGTATAAAATATTGAAAATACAAGCTCGATCACAGGTAGACTCTAACCGTAGTAGTCAATGTTTGCGTAGACTCTACTAATGTTAGGATAGACTCTACCCACGTTATGGTAGACTCTACCTGTGTTTTGGTAGACTCTACCCGTGATCAGCTGCAAAGAATATCAGCAAAGCGAAAACCGATAAAAAATCTAAATAATTAGCAGAAAGACATGAGTTATGTTAATATTTCAAAAAGCTACGCAGTAAGTCTGTGTACTCACCTTCTGTTAATATTTGTACCTTTTAACCTGGAGGGTTACTGCAGTTCGTTTCGATACGACATCGATACTGTCATACGATGATTCTACTGTCACATTTTGATAGTAGGGTGACAGTAGAACCATCGTTATGACAGTATCGTTGTCGTATTGAAACGAACCGAAGTAACCCTCCTGAATACCTTGTGTTAATATTTCAAAAACCTATCCAGTAAGTCTGTATACTGGTATACTGACCTTCTCTTTGTGCGGATGTTGAACCATCATATCCTCTCCTTGTTTCAACAGTCGCTCGACCGGCGTGCGCCGCGCTTTGATCTCAGCCTGTTTCATACACAAACATGTTATATTAGTAGCCTGTTGCTCCTTAGCAAGCATGGAGGGTTTGGCGTTGGGCGGGTTGTGTGTTTGTGGATGTGATAGTGTTTTTATTTCTTATAAATTGTTGCTCCGGTACCACTATAGTTCTAAATATCTTCTTCTCATTGGAGGACACTAGATTACTGACGATTCAAAACGATCATGTAAATATCATATTGAATAAACATTATGTCGGAGAATCAAGCCCGACGACGAGCGAAGACCGACCGAACGCAAGCATGAGTCATCGAGCTTGAATGCGGCTGTAGCAACGTGCGATCAGTCTACGATTGGCGGCCGTACCGAGCGGACGTGTCTGTTCTGAGTGTTAGCAATAAACATTTAACTACCAATTACCACGTTATTCTCATTTATGCGCTTGCTCGAGGCTACCCACGATAGAACCTGAAGACACCAGAAACCCACAGAACATCATTCCTGAGCCTTCCCCGACACATATTTTTGAATTTGTCTTAGCACCTCACCTGTAACTTCCCGTGTCGTTTGACCGCCGACTGCGCCGACAGCAGATCGTTGGGCGTCGACTCTTGCGCAGTGGAGCGCTCTTGGAGCCAGTCCAGCTCGTTTGATACTTCTGCTGCGAACTTCTGGACCCTGGGGTAGGAAAGTTTGGTAAGAAATCGTGATAAGTCGCGTCGGAGGCGCGTAGTCGTAGCGTCATGAATATTTATGTGACTATCGCCTATTCTGTGGTTGTGTCAAAGGAGTTTGCGATGTTAAGGCGACGCGCGACGGCGACTTAAGTGTGACTTATCAGTTCGCGTACAGTCGAAGGATCCTATCAAAAATTTCTTGAAAAAATAACTAGGTTTTTTGGGTATCTTTTGGTAAAACAAGAAAAAAAACCTATATAAGATTATTGTTAAACAACAAAACGTATCTATCTAAATCAGTAGTTCGATCACTTGTCAAACTTATTTCGGAGTAATGTCGCAACGCGATCCAGGATCGTACCACTAACGCCACCTGGCATCCACTCACTGTAAGCTAGTCTCGAGCGCGCGGCGCCGGTCCGCCGCGGGCTCCCTCAGCGCCGCCACCGCCTGCAGTAACGCGTCGGCGTCGCGAGAGATGGCGCCCGCGTCGAAGTGACCTTCGGAAACGAGGTCGGCTCCGGTGCCCGCGAGGGAGGAACAGCGGGTTGACACTTGGGACAGCTCTTGTTCTAGTGCCTGGAATCGAACTATAATATTTTAATAATGTCTCTGATAGCAGTCGTTAGGTTGTGATCCTAACGAACTGTTGTTGCAGTCGTAAGATTGTGATTTGTCATCCTAACGAACTGTTGTTATTTCTCATAGCAGTCGTTAGGTAAAGTTAGAAGCCTTAGGGCGAATTGACCAATATACGAAAAAAAAGAACAGAAATACATTTTCAGTCAAACAAAATGTGAACTGTCTAGCCGAGGTACCGAGGTAGGTTCATGAAAAACAGCCTGGTGACAGACACACAGATAGACAGACGGACAATGGATTCTTTGTTTTACCCTTTGGGTAATGAATGCTAAAGAGTTCAGTTATAATACTGACCTGGTGTTGATTTAGCAGTCGCTTACAGCTTCTCAAGTCAGTGCCAACCTCCTCGCTCTTGAGGGATCGCTCCACGTCTAGCAGGCGAGCCTTGGCGTCTTCTACCGAACTGGGGAGGTAGATAGGAGTTTAGGACATTTGGACCACCTCACATAATATACCGGCTTACCCAAGGTATTAGGCCGAAAGGGGGTTGTTCTAGAGGCTAGGCGAACAACTTTTGTTCTACAACTTTAGGAAATTCCGGAGGTGTTTCCAAAAGTTGTAAAGGCCGTCCAAAAAGTACAAAAGGCCGGAGGCGCCATAGCAAGACATTAAATGTCTTGCTATGGCGCCCCCGGCCGCGGCAGATTGGGGAGACCTAAGAAGTGCTGGCTTGACGTCTAGAGGGTTGATATGCGTGCCAATAGCCTCACTACACGGAATGCTGAAGATCGTGAAAGTGAAGAAGTAAAGAAGAAAAACAGACCCCGGGCTCCCGAGAACTGGGAACTTCGTGAGTATGAGACAGGATCCCACAGTTGAAGCATTGATTAAAAGTTGCTTGCGCGCTTTAAAAGTTCATCTGGTGGCATGGTCCCACTCGGCTATAACTCAACTTACCGCCTATAGTTCCTCTGTTGCGCGGCTTGGCGCAGCTTGGCGCCCTTGTCGCGCGAGGCCGCCACCAGCCCGTCCCAGGACGAGTGCAAGTCGTCCACGCGGTGAGCCACGTCTTGGGCCCGGGACGGGTCCGACTTGGCGATCGATTCACCGATCTGAGGCACGGAAATACATGGAACACTTTACACAGTGACAAGATATGACAAGGCAAGATGGCCGTCGCTTCAAAGATGGCGTCGCTTCAAAGATGGCCGTCGCGTCAAAGATGTCCGTCGCGTCGCTTCTATCATCATTACATCGTCATTGGCCTGCCATCTTACCTCGAGGAAAGTATTTATTAGTATAAGTAAAATTTTGACTGCCTAGTGCTATTTATTTGTAAAATTTAGAGGGAAGTCTGTGACTCTATTCTATTGAGAAAATTTTCTGAAAATATTATTTCACATCATCACACAACATCATACATGACCTAGTAAATATCCTCAACTTTAATAAGCATTGTTTTCAAAACTGATGTTTCAAATAGAGTTTAGTAAACCGTCCGAGAAAAATCAGTTCTGGCCTAGTACAAAGGCTTAAAGTAGGCTACACACGTTTAGATTTCTCTGTACGATTATCGCACAGATAAATCGCATGCGAGAAATCTAACGCCCCTAGTGCCTACACACGTTCAGTTTTATCAGTTGCGATTTCTTTTCGCTTGAAGTAACACGTATTATGACTTGATCGAATGAATAATTTTAATATTAATATTGATAATATTTTTCCACAAGCTCTTCTCAGGAGCCGATTCTATTTATAGAAGCCCAAAAATAAGTAATTTACTACATTCTGGGATGCTATTCTGCTCATCATTTCGAATTTTCTCCTAAGATCTTCACCGATATTTTACTCGGGACTCTCAGCTTCCAAATAAAAAAAGAATTATCGAACTCGGACTTCATATGCCGGAGTACGGCGTAAAACAATCCCAGAAGATCAACTACTAGGTAAACTGTGCGAAATCTATGCGATTTCGATTTGATCGTCAGTTAAACTGTACAGTTCTCCGATTTGCCTACACACGTACAATTTATCGTAAAGATTTCTCGCATGCGATTTATCTGTAAGATAAATCTAAACGTGTGTAGGGTGCTTAACAAATAGGCTATGTGTGGTACATTTCATTTACCTCGGACAAATAAATACAAAAAAAGGTATGTACTTACACTCTCGACATTTCTCAGTTGTTTTTCATTCGCTTGTAATTCTCTTTCGAAAGCTTCGTGCTTCTGTAGCTTCCGTTCTAAGTTCGCAAGATCCCTGGGGAATTACAAACAAAATATTATTTATTTAATATCACCCGCGTAGGTCCCGATCCCGTGGGAATATCGGGATCAAAAGTAACCAATGTTACTCCTCGATAATGTAGCTTTCTTTTGGTGAACGAATTTTTTAAATCGGTCTAGTAGTTTTTGAGTTTGAGAGAGCAAACTAACACACATACTCACACACTCTTTATAATATTAGTGTAGATCAATAACTTAATCAAGGACTACAAATGATCGTCACATTGTTAAATGTCTTAAATCTTGTTTGACATTGCAACAATGTCACATAAGATGTGACATTGTTGCGTAACAACAATGTCACATAAGATGTGACAATGTAAGCAATTACATTGCAGAGCCACTCACCTATAGCTTTGATCTTTGGCGGTGCGAGTTTTGTCTTGAATCCAAGCTTGCAGTTCTTCTGTTGACGCAACGAACTGAAAATATATACACAATAACATTAAAATTCAATTCATTTTACGGTTTTAATTGCGTGGTGTTTTTTACTTTTAGCATTGTTGTTGCATCGTTCTTATGTGTGGGCGCGTAACTTATTAATACATTAGAATGACAAATCACATCTCAGTCAATCCCGAAACGTTGAGCATTGAAACAATGCTAAAAGTAATAAACCAGGGACGGATGGCATTCAAGACTTTCACCGCTCGGGGCAGGGACTTGCGTGGTCTAGTTGGTATAGACGTTAGGGTACCGAACCAAAGACGAGAGAGTTCAAGCCTCGCCGCAAGTGATAATTTTAGAATGCGTATATTTCCTTAAAGAAAAATCTAGATGAAGTTAAATTAAATTAGTATACCTGTTGGTAGGCCAGGCTCGCGTGTAGAGCTCGCCTCCGCTCCGTGGCCGCGCGCTTCACGCCCTCGCGCCGCGCCACCACGCTCGCGTGCCGCTGCGCGATGCTGGCGGGACGAAGGGAGATATATTATATCGACATAGTATAATCAGAGGAAAAAGGTGCAGTAAAAAAAACCGCCAAGGGCAAGTCCGTGCCATAATCACCATTGGGTATGGAACCCTAAAAGCCGGTCAAATGCAAGCCGGATTTGCACAGGAAGGGTTCCGTACCATTATCACCATTGGGTATAGAACCCTAAAATAAAAATTGGACGAGTGAAATCCGTAAACGCATCGACGACGAATATTTGCATTTATCTATACCACTGGCACCAGTATAATCACTAGATGGCACCACTGGTAAAAATAAATCGCGATAACGTTGCGTCTAAGATTTTAAAATCACATTTGTTGTATGGAAGCCCCAATAAAACATCAATTTTATTCTGTTTTTAGAATTTGTTATAGCGGCTACATTAATACATCAACTGTTATTTTAACTGTCTAGCCATCACGGTTCATGAGATACAGCTTGGTGACAGACGGACATACAGCGAAGTCGCAGTAATAGGGTCCCGTTTTTACCCTTTGGGTACAGGACCCTAAAAACAACATCACTACTCACTGGTCGGCAGCATAATGCGGCATCTTCACCAACTGGTGCGCGCGCGCAGAGAACGCCGCGAGTCGCTCGTCTTGAGCCGCCAGCCGCGCCTCGAGTTCCTCATGCCGCTTGAGTAGCGCCTCGCACTCGTCCACTGACGACTGCAGAGAGAGAGGTTACTTCATATATTACAGAAACACAACTCAAAATTTGAGGCGTACTTAAATAATTGAGCAGCTTCTAAATTAAAAATTGTATGGGATTTTATGAATTTAAGAGGTGCTTAGTTATTTAAGAAGAATTTTGCCTTTTGAGACATTCGGGCCATTATACGTGATTTCTTAGAGACGTTAAGCAGTAAGACGCCACGGCATACTACTCCGGATTGGCTAATATCCCATGCCTTCGGACCTTGGTGAGTCCTAGGACATATCGGTTTCCTGACGATGTTTTCCGAGACGACAATTTAGGACACCTAAAGCGTGACTTCAGGCGTCACAGGTTAAGATAAACAGGTTAGTAAAGTTACCCCGTACCTGTACCCTGTAAGGTAAGACAGGTGCCGTGGTAAGTCTGTGTTTTAAATGATCAATGCTGTTCTTGATGTTTCCATTTAAAAGCTGAATCCTTTTAAGGGCTCGTTAGCTATCTTTCAAAAATCGGCTATGAACGCTAAAACTACTGAACCGATTGCGATGAAACTTGGTATGCAGATAGCTGGATTACACATAGGCTACTTTTTATCCCGATATGCCCGCGGGATCGGGACTTACGCGGGTGAAAACGCGGCGCGTTGCTATAAACTTACCCCATTGGGCGCGTACTCCGCGTACGCCTCATGTCCGCCGCTGTTAGCATCGATCTGGTCCGCTTCTCGGTTCAACTGCTGTAGTTGGACCAGTTGCTTCAGGTACGCGTCAATCTCGTCCCACTCAGACAGACAACAGTACACAAACTTACCCCATTGGGCGCGTACTCCGCGTACGCCTCATGTCCGCCGCTGTTAGCATCGATCTGGTCCGCTTCTCGGTTCAACTGCTGTAGTTGGACCAGTTGCTTCAGGTACGCGTCAATCTCGTCCCACTCAGACAGACAACAGTATACAAACTTACCCCATTGGGCGCGTACTCCGCGTACGCCTCATGTCCGCCGCTGTTAGCATCGATCTGGTCCGCTTCTCGGTTCAACTGCTGTAGTTGGACCAGTTGCTTCAGGTACGCGTCAATCTCGTCCCACTCAGACAGACAACAGTATACAAACTTACCCCATTGGGCGCGTACTCCGCGTACGCCTCATGTCCGCCGCTGTTAGCATCGATCTGGTCCGCTTCTCGGTTCAACTGCTGTAGTTGGACCAGTTGCTTCAGGTACGCGTCTTTTTCGGCCCATTCTGATGAAAGGTAATACGACATGGTTTAGCTAAAGTTTATCTAGTAGTCATCGCGGCGTTCTTACAGTTGCCTAGCTTTCATAAAAAATTGTTTCCCAGGATCGTTCATGTAAGTTGTAGGAAAGTTCACGTAGGTTGTAGGAAAGGTCACATAAGTTGCAGGAGTGGTCACAAAAGTTGTAAGACATGTCACATAAGTTGTAGTAATTGTCACATAAGTTGTAGAAAAGGTCACAGTAGAAATTTTACACGTGACTTGAAAACAGTCAAGTTTGCATACATACTATTATTTATTTCTACTGTGGTTTAGCTATCAATTGTTCAAAAGTTCTAAGCATTATGTCTCAATAGTGCCCTAAACATGTCATGACCAGTTTATGGCTTAGAACGCACTGCGATTAAACGCCTGCGTTTTCCCGTAGATCTGAAACCGCAAATGCAACACATACCTTTCTATACAAGCCCACGCATTAGCGTTTTTTTTCAATGACAGATTTTGCGCGTTGATACGCGGTTCTGCGTTCTCAGCTATTCGTAAACCGCTTGCGTTAAATCGCAGTGCGTTCTAAGCCTATGATAATGATAATAAGTCTAAGTAATCTAACTTACCTCTCATCAGAGCCTTCTGCCCATCTTCAAGCGTCTTGACTTTGTCCGCAACGTCTGTGAGCGCCGGGTTGTTGCTTACCAGCTGCTTGCCGAGACCGATCACCTCCTTGAACCTAGGGGAAGGGGATGGAAGATACTGGTTACAGTCGGCCAGGCAAACTATAATCTGGATCTACCCATTTTTTCGATATTTTTCGGTTTTAATCGCGTAGTGTGTATTACTTTTAGCATTGTTTCAACGTTTAAAGTTTCGAGACCTTTACAGATCCCTTCTTCACGATTGACTGAGATGTGATTTGTCATTCTAATGTATTAAACAGTTACAGTGATGCTACCGTCTTATCAAAACATTAGAATGACAAATCACATCTCAGTCAATCCTGAAGAAGGGACCTGTCAAGGTATCGAAACGTTGAGTGTTGAAACAATGCTAAAAGTAATAAACACCACGCGATGAAACACCGAAAAATGTCTTTAAGATAATATCTAATTTATTGAAGGTGGCTAATTTACTTTTTGCGAAAGTGACGCGCGAAAGTGTCAAAATTGGTCCTTCAGTAAATCCAAGTATTTTGGTTCTGTCACTCAGTTTATGTAGACTTTTGGTCCGGTTACTCGCGTTAGGTTCCTTAAGAGTGTGTAAGATATACAATTTAGGCAGTAAAGCTCATCACTCACTCGTCGTCATGCGCCTTGATGTCGTCCAACAGTTCCTGCTGCTGTTTGTGCAGAGCTTCAGCTGTGGCCACGTCTTTAGCCGTGGATTCTTGCGCCAACTGCTCGCGGACTTTCTGCAATAATGAGGGAAACATGTACCAACTCTTGGATTACCTAGATGGTGGGTATTCCAACAACGAAGTTCGAGTTTTGATCCAGCTCTTTTAAAGACGTGTAATTTCCCGAACAGTTTGACGTTTGGAAATGGTGAATCTCGTCCGTCAGAGACGAGTTTGAAATGTTTCACTATCACGCGACTTTTCTCCCTCTAGTCTCTAATAGAGACCAGTCCAGTTATACCAACTGTTCCACGAAGTTACATTGCCACTCATACCTATGGCGCGGCGGCTATATTTGAAAATCAGTGCCAAATAAGGACGCCTCCGTTGCAATACACTTTTCAAATTACACCATTTCCGCCCATCATTATTATTAAAACACCCCGTAACCCGTTTGCCGAAACGTCGAAATATTTGAAGGCAATGCGATCTACATCCGTTGTTCTAATAATAATGATGGTTCTCCGTTGTTTCCAAATCTCGTAGAGTTGTTGCAGCCTATCCTAGCGATCTCTCACTGTCCCACTGTCCCTCCATATTCCCACAGTCCCTCTTTTACCTGCAGCCAGTCGTGCAGCTGTGTGTAGCTGGTCCCGAAGATCTGGTGCCCCACGGCGGTCTCGAGCCGCGCGCGGCGGGAGGCGGCCTGCGCCTCGCAGCGCCGCCACATTGTGGCGATCTCGAGCTGACGCGCTTCTACGTTGTTGCGCTCGGTTGGGTACTGGGACTTTACGCTGGAGATAGAAGAAAAGATGTAGTATGTCCGTTGTCTAGTACCCATAGTACAAGCCTAGTTAATGGCTACGACGCGATCTCGAGTTGGCGAGCTTTTACAGTCGTGCTTCTTTTGGGTTCTGCTGGGGACAGTAACGGTAGATATAGAGGAAAAGAAAACGTAAGTATAACATATAGTATATACGTTATACGTTGTCTAGTTTCCATAGTACAAGCTAAGTTGCTTGGTTTAGGGCCAGATTTCACTGTGTGCAACGAACTTTGACATAAGAGGCTCGCGTTTGAGCTGAGCGTGTCTGGTGTTGCTAACTGCAACTAATTAGCTAGTACTTCAAAAATATAGAACAACTCACGAGTCAGCCAACAGCCCCACAGTATGGACCTTCTCCTTCAGCGGCTCCAGCTCGCGCTCCAGCGCTGCGTGTCGTCGCTGCAGCGCTTGAACGGTGCGAAGGTCTGAGGCGGGCGTGGCTGGAGCTGCCAGCTGTTGTTCCTTCTCCGCCATCCAGTCGAGCGCTTCGTCGCAGGTTCGGCTGAAGAGTTCCACGCTGGGGGGAAAGGAGAGTGTTAGAGGTGGAGTTCTTACAGCTGGAGTTCTTGTAATTAGAGTATTTACACCTAGAGTTCTTACAGCTAGAGTTCTTACAACCAGAGTTCTTACAACCAGAGTTCTTACAACCAGAGTTCTTAAAGCTGGAGTTGTACAGCTGGAGTTTCGCTGTGCTAGTTTATTCCTAAGGAGAAAGCGAAGTGCTTGAGAGCGAATTTTGTTGTTTTTAATAACAGGTAATATTAGATGCGATGAGTTTTCATGTTTTCAGGTTGCTAAAGTAAGGATAAATTAGTAAGTAAGTAAATGTTTGAAGCAAGAGCGAGAGGTACTTATGTCATTTTAAGTGAGAGCGATAAGGACAGTTGTCGAATTTTAATGTCAAACTTGTTCATAATATTGGTTAGAACAAGGCAAGGCAACAAGGTTCAATAGATTTCTTTGAGTGTTTCCATTCCAATCAAAATTATCAACTTCAAAAATCAATTTTTGCCACATTGTTAAACGAAAAAGAAGACGATTTTGCCACAACTACCTTCGAACCGAAAAACCCTGGTTCAAAACCCAGAGCAGCAACTTCTTTTTGCTGCCAAATTTTTATTTCCTCACCTACTAGCGCCCTCTAGACTCTTCTCCTTATGCTGCTTCAGCTTGAGCAGCTTATCCCACTGCTGATGAAGCTGCTGCTTGCGCGCCATCGCGCGGGAAGCCTGCGGGTGTTGGGTGGTGACCAGCTCCTCCGCGGCCGCGTCGATGTGTTCTAGACGTTTGGACGCCGCTGATAGGTCGGTTACGAATTTCTGGAGGAACATGTGATAAGTTTTTGAGGGTGAAACGGCGATGACTCTAAAAATCATGTGTTCAGGAATTACCCTTAGCTCAAGAAAAGCTGGATTTTCCTTATAGTTAGTTTATTTCTAAGGGGAAAGGAAAGTAATTGGAAGCAAAATTTGTTTGTTAGGGTTTCGTCCCCAAAGGCTAAAAACTGTTACTACGGATTCACTATCCTCTGTCTGTCACCAGACTTTTTCTGCTCCAAAAACAAGTGTGACTCAGTGTCCCTCTGGCTCCAATATTTTTGGCAACTTCAAAAATGTCCCTTCCGCGCCAATTACCTACCCGCCCCATTTTTCAATTTGCTTCACTTTCCCATCCGCCCCCTAACGTCTCATCCGCCCCCCATTGTCCCACCGTCCCCCACTAACCTCGTACTTCCTCTTGGCGGTGTCAACACTCTCCTCTCCATCGTCGCTACGCAGCATTCTGTCCTTGTCTTTCATCCACTTGTCGAAGTCATCACACTCCGCGAACAGCGAGTACAGTTTGATCGCGTCCTCGAGTTGCAGCCGACGCGTCCCCGACAGGGCTAGGAGAGATGCTGGAGACAAGAAAAATACAGATTATTACAATATTTAATTACACAACAAAAATACTGTTTTTTATTTTGTTTTCTCGATTATGTATTGAAAATCAAAACACCACGCGATTCAAACCAAAAATGTCTTTAATTAAAATACAGATTATCATAATATTTAATTACACAAGAAAAATACAGATTATTAGAATAAATTTTACATCCATAAAGCTATAATCATTGTTGCTTTGACTTGGACGTAAGAGCGAGAGAGATAGAGTGTTTTACTATTAGAACATGGATTTTTCTTCTGTTTTCGCGATGTTGTTTGACGTATCTGTCTGTCTGTCTGTCTGTCTGTCTGTGTGGCATCGTAGCTCACGAAGGGATGGACCGATTTCAATGTAGTTTTTTTTGGTTGATAGGTGACTATTTTCGGTTTTAATCGCGTGGTGTTTATTAATTTTATTATTATTTCAACGCTCAACGTTCGAGACCTTTACAGGTCCCTTCTTCAGGATTGACTCGTGAAGAAGAAGGGACCGTCTTCGTTCGGATCGGATTAAAGAAAGATTCTCAAAAAGACAAATTCTCAAAAAGACACATCAATAGAACAGATTCTCAAAAGTACAGAGTACAGGTAAGTAGAAAAACAATTTAGGTATTTATTTTTCATTTTTAGAAGTATAATCTTCATCTTCGCACACACTCACCATAATCCTTCTCAATCTCCTCCATCCTCTCACTAACTGCTGGTACTATGGGTGCGGGTGCGGCGCGCGACGGACGGCGCGGGGCGGCACGCTTCACTTGCACCACTTGCTTCACTAGCACTGTCTTTTTCACTCGCTGCACTGTCTTCACTTTCTCCGGGCGGCGGACTTGGACCTGTACGGGAGTTCAGATTTAGTTTTTAGGGTTCCGTAATCTAATGACACCTCATATGCTACAGTCCATCGAACCGTTCAGGCTACAGAGCGAAAATTGACTGACAAGCGAAAATTGAATACGTATATACCCACATACATACTCTCGAAAACATAACCCTTCTTCGTCAGTCGGGTAAAAACTAAGACTTTGCTGTCCATCTGTCTGTCATCATGATTCTTTTCCTATTAGAAACGTTTGAGCTTCTAGTTGATCCCATAAAAGGTTGTCCAAACGGACCACCAGATGGTCCGTTCCGGTCCGGTCCGCTTTCCGAACCGGTCCGCTTTCCGAACGGCCCACCAGTCCGGGTCGGTCACACCACACACTTACCGGCACCACTCTGGGCTCGATCTCCCTCACGTAGTTAGCGGGCACGAACCGTCGCTCCGGTCCGCTTCCCGAACGGACCACCAGTCCGGGTCGGTCACACCACACACTTACCGGCACCACTCTGGGCTCGATCTCCCTCACGTAGTTAGCGGGCACGAACCCGTCGCTCCGGTCCGCTTTCCGAACGGACCACCAGTCCGGGTCGGTCACACCACACACTTACCGGCACCACTCTGGGCTCGATCTCCCTCACGCAGTTAGCGGGCACGAACCCGTCGCTCCGGTCCGCTTTCCGAACGGACCACCAGTCCGGGTCGGTCACACCACACACTTACCGGCACCACTCTGGGCTCGATCTCCCTCACGTAGTTAGCGGGCACGAACCCGTCGCTCCGGTCCGCTTTCCGAACGGACCACCAGTCCGGGTCGGTCACACCACACACTTACCGGCACCACTCTGGGCTCGATCTCCCTCACGTAGTTAGCGGGCACGAACCCGTCGCTCCGGTCCGCTTTCCAAACGGACCACCAGTCCGGGTCGGTCACACCACACACTTACCGGCACCACTCTGGGCTCGATCTCCCTCACGTAGTTAGCGGGCACGAACCCGTCGCTCCGGTCCGCTTTCCGAACGGACCACCAGTCCGGGTTGGTCTTGTTGATTAGGAACATTACTTCGCCTTTCGCCATGGAGATGCCTTGCCCGGTGAACGCGTAGAGGGCTTTCACCTGGGGGGTAAATATTGGGTTAAATAAGCAATTTTAGGGTAAGATTAATAAAAATGTTGAGACGATCTGAAGCTAAATGCAAAATCCGGGTGAAAATTCTTTCCAAAATTTAAAAAACTTGTCATCCAAGTATAGGAAACACATTAAAAAAATAAACAAGCTGCATTCTAATTCTTCTAAATAATTATTACAAACCGGTTCGAATACAATTGGAATGAAATCTCGGTCGCACCGCAATTGCAAAAAATATTCAACATTTTCAGATTCAACAATCTGGGAAAAACTCTTAATTTGTTTTTATTGCTCAAGGCTATCAATTTTTTTTACATATTTTTTTTTCAAAAGAAAAATAGGCATTCGAAAATGTTCACTCGCGGCAAGGAGGCTTGAACTCGCGTCTTTGGGTCTATACCCCAACGTCTATACCAACTAGACCACGCAAGTCCCTGCCCCGAGCGGTGAAAATGTGGAAAATCTAACATTGGTCCCAAAGGGACCAATTGGTCCCAAAGGGACCAATGATAGATTTTATACTATAGGATTGCAGTACAGACTTTACGCGTCTAATCCTGTGAAACTACCCTGACATATTAAGATCGTAGGTAACTCACCAAAACGTGCGAGTATGTGAGAAGCCTCCTAAGTCTGATAAGATCGTGGGCAACTCATGGACATATGAGATTGCTAGTATGTGAGTAGCCCCCTAAGCAGTACAAACTACTGAATTGGTCCTAAAGGGTTGCAGTACAAACTACGCACTAACCTGCGGCACACTCCTCTCCTCAGTGACGGTGCGATGTTCAAGTCTTTCCACAGGCTCCTCCTCCCAAACTTCCGCGGGAACCAGCCGCGACTCTGACACGAACTGGGACTCCTCGCCGGAGGAAGCCGATACTTCTGTTGGTAGCTGCGGGGAGAATTGGTCCGTTTTAGTTGGTCCGAGGGGGAAATGTGGGTGAAGATAAAATTGTTGGTCCGTTAGGAAATGGTTCGTATATTTGGTCGGATAGGAAGAACCGTTTACTTTAACCATGTTGATTCAATTCAATTCATTTATGTTCATAAATTGAAACTGTTTGAAAGGGACATGAATACATTTAATAGACAGTTTAATAACATTTTACAGTTTATAAACCTAATTAGTAATTGTATTACATAATTGTAAAGTTTATTAAACAGCATTTGTCTTACAATTTTACAAATATGTAACTTTTTTAAAAAAATGTATAATAGTAACTTTTATTGCACAGGGCTTTAGTGATGCCTCTTATAACCTACTTGATACCTTTCATACATAGGCTACTTTTAACCTACTGTATCAAGTATTCTTTCTTTCATAACCTACTTGTAACCTGCGCTAGTCGACACATAACCTACCTGTAACCTACTTGTAACCTGCGCTAGTCGACACATAACCTATTTGTAACCTGCGCTAGTCGACACTCAACCTACCTGTAACCGGTGATGGCGGCGGCGTGCAACCTGGCGGCGGCAATTTATTCATTTGTTTAAAATACAAATGAATAAATTCTTAAATAGTAGATTGTATACCAAGGGAGAAAAGACTATTTTTACGGCGAGCTCGCACGCAGCTCGCACGCAGCTCCTGCTTATGTCGCTCAAGCAATGGCCACGCCTCACTACCATACAAAAGGACAGGTCTAATGATCGTTTTATAGACCTGTCCCTTCAGTTCAGATACCTTTCATAACCAATCTACTTGATACCTTCCACACACAACCTACCTGTAACCCGGTGATGCCGGCGGCCTGCAACCTGTCGGCGTGGGCCCTCAAGGCGTCGAGCTCGTCTCTGTGCGCTAGCATTTGCCCGTGGGTGTGCTTGTGTCGCTGGAGCAAGGCGGCGGCGGTGTGTGCGTCGCGCCCGCAGTCCGTCGTCGCCACTAGAGGCCGCTTCTCTTTCATCCAGGAGTCGGCTTCGTTGGCGTCGGCGTAGAACTGTGGGGGGGGGTTTGGTGGGGTTAGGGTTTTACTGTAGTAGAAAGAAGTTTTATTTTCGTTGGTGCGACGACATCCGTACTATCGCCGGCGAACACTGGTTTAGACTGGCTCAAGACAGAGAAAACTGGCACAACCTGGAGGAGGCCTTTACCCGCACGGGGGTTCCAATTCAAGAAATCTAATAAAAAAACAATATTATACTAACATACACTAACAAAAATTCAATATACTTACTTAAGTACTAACCCACTAAACAAAACTGAATACCTAGACTTAGGAGCAATTAAAAGGCTTTTTATTTTTTATTTTATTATAAAGAAGTTTAGATATTGCACGACGTTCTATACAGCTCAATCTAGCCCAAAAGTAAGCACTAGGTACGTTCTATGGGTAGTTGTAAATACATACATATGATACATAAAATTAGCCTTTTCATCTTTCTAAATGATTTATACACCGCAAGCAACTTTTAAACCATGCTATTTATGGCGCTGTAGTGGCGTACCTTTCCTATAACTTATTTTATTATTTATTTATTTTATTTTATTTTATTCGGACCAGTCCCGGTAAACAAATTTGTATGACAGTTGGGCAACTGTAAGAAGCACAGAGAGGCTAACTGCTAGGTAAACTGTAGTTTAACGGTCACAATTTATGACAGCGTTTTCATGCATAATGTTTGAAAAAAATATTTATTTACTAGCAGCTAGCTACCTGAAAATACCTAAAATAAAATAAATTGTATGAAAAACACAGCGCCATCTAGCCTCCGTGGTAAGCTACTAAGCTTTTGTTACGACTAGACAACGGATATAATATATGAATTACTGCCCGTCTGCTGACGTCAGCCGGCGGGATATCTCGCTGTACGTGAATGAAGTGACCGCGCGTATATTCGGAGCTGACCTGATGTGCGTCACTGTCGTCCGCCAACTGCTTCTCCCGCTCCGCAGCGAGTTGTCTGAGTGTCTCCCACTGCTGCCCGAGTGACGTCAGCCGGCGGGATATCTCGCTGTACGTGAATGAAGTGACCGCGCGTATATTCGGAGCTGACCTGATGTGCGTCACTGTCGTCCGCCAACTGCTTCTCCCGCTCCGCAGCGAGTTGTCTGAGTGTCTCCCACTGCTGCCCGAGTGACGTCAGCCGGCGGGATATCTCGCTGTACGTAAATGAAGTGACCGCGCGTATATTCGGAGCTGACCTGATGTGCGTCACTGTCGTCCGCCAACTGCTTCTCCCGCTCCGCAGCGAGTTGTCTGAGTGTCTCCCACTGCTGCCCGAGTGACGTCAGCCGGCGGGATATCTCGCTGTACGTGAAAGAAGTGACCGCGCGTATATTCGGAGCTGACCTGATGTGCGTCACTGTCGTCCGCCAACTGCTTCTCCCGCTCCGCAGCGAGTTGTCTGAGCGTCTCCCACTGCTGCCCGAGTGACATCAGCCGGCGGGATATGTCGCTGTACGTGAATGAAGTGACCGCGCGTATATTCGGAGCTGACCTGATGTGCGTCACTGTCGTCCGCCAACTGCTTCTCCCGCTCCGCAGCGAGTTGTCTGAGCGTCTCCCACTGCTGCCCGAGTGACATCAGCCGGCGGGATATGTCGCTGTACGTGAATGAAGTGACCGCGCGTATATTCGGAGCTGACCTGATGTGCGTCACTGTCGTCCGCCAACTGCTTCTCCCGCTCCGCAGCGAGTTGTCTGAGCGTCTCCCACTGCTGCCCGAGTGACGTCAGCCGGCGGGATATCTCGCTGTACGTGAATGAAGTGACCGCGCGTATATTCGGAGCTGACCTGATGTGCGTCACTGTCGTCCGCCAACTGCTTCTCCCGCTCCGCAGCGAGTTGTCTGAGTGTCTCCCACTGCTGCCCGAGTGACGTCAGCCGGCGGGATATCTCGCTGTACGTGAAAGAAGTGACCGCGCGTATATTCGGAGCTGACCTGATGTGCGTCACTGTCGTCCGCCAACTGCTTCTCCCGCTCCGCAGCGAGTTGTCTGAGCGTCTCCCACTGCTGCCCGAGTGACATCAGCCGGCGGGATATGTCGCTGTACGTGAATGAAGTGACCGCGCGTATATTCGGAGCTGACCTGATGTGCGTCACTGTCGTCCGCCAACTGCTTCTCCCGCTCCGCAGCGAGTTGTCCGAGCGTCTCCCACTGCTGCCCGAGTGACGTCAGCCGGCGGGATATCTCGCTGTACGTGAATGAAGTGACCGCGCGTATATTCGGAGCTGACCTGATGTGCGTCACTGTCGTCCGCCAACTGCTTCTCCCGCTCCGCAGCGAGTTGTCTGAGTGTCTCCCACTGCTGCCCGAGTGACGTCAGCCGGCGGGATATCTCGCTGTACGTGAAAGAAGTGACCGCGCGTATATTCGGAGCTGACCTGATGTGCGTCACTGTCGTCCGCCAACTGCTTCTCCCGCTCCGCAGCGAGTTGTCTGAGCGTCTCCCACTGCTGCCCGAGTGACATCAGCCGGCGGGATATGTCGCTGTACGTGAATGAAGTGACCGCGCGTATATTCGGAGCTGACCTGATGTGCGTCACTGTCGTCCGCCAACTGCTTCTCCCGCTCCGCAGCGAGTTGTCTGAGCGTCTCCCACTGCTGCCCGAGTGACATCAGCCGGCGGGATATGTCGCTGTACGTGAATGAAGTGACCGCGCGTATATTCGGAGCTGACCTGATGTGCGTCACTGTCGTCCGCCAACTGCTTCTCCCGCTCCGCAGCGAGTTGTCTGAGCGTCTCCCACTGCTGCCCGAGTGACGTCAGCCGGCGGGATATCTCGCTGTACGTGAATGAAGTGACCGCGCGTATATTCGGAGCTGACCTGATGTGCGTCACTGTCGTCCGCCAACTGCTTCTCCCGCTCCGCAGCGAGTTGTCTGAGTGTCTCCCACTGCTGCCCGAGTGACGTCAGCCGGCGGGATATCTCGCTGTACGTGAAAGAAGTGACCGCGCGTATATTCGGAGCTGACCTGATGTGCGTCACTGTCGTCCGCCAACTGCTTCTCCCGCTCCGCAGCGAGTTGTCTGAGCGTCTCCCACTGCTGCCCGAGTGACATCAGCCGGCGGGATATGTCGCTGTACGTGAATGAAGTGACCGCGCGTATATTCGGAGCTGACCTGATGTGCGTCACTGTCGTCCGCCAACTGCTTCTCCCGCTCCGCAGCGAGTTGTCTGAGCGTCTCCCACTGCTGCCCGAGTGACATCAGCCGGCGGGATATGTCGCTGTACGTGAATGAAGTGACCGCGCGTATATTCGGAGCTGACCTGATGTGCGTCACTGTCGTCCGCCAACTGCTTCTCCCGCTCCGCAGCGAGTTGTCTGAGCGTCTCCCACTGCTGCCCGAGTGACGTCAGCCGGCGGGATATCTCGCTGCTCTTGGGGTGCTTTGCGTCGAGTAGGCTGGAAGATATTAGAAATCATTATTAATCGTCATCATCTTCGTTTCTTCTTATAATGTTACTAGCTGCGTCCCGCGGTTTCACCCGCGTAAGTCCCGATCTCGTAAAAACGTTTAAAAGTAGCCTATGTTACTCAGGCTGAATGTAGCTTTCTAATAGTGAAAGAATTTTTGAAATCGGTCAAAATTGTCTTTGAGTTTATTGATACGCTTTCACGTCTAAACCGCAGAACCTATTTGATAAATTTTGGTTTAGACGTAGATAGGACCTTGGAGAAGGACTATTTTTGTTAAAGATATCTTAAGATTCTGCGGGATCGGGGCTTACGCGGGTAAAACCGCGGGGAGCTAGCACTAGACAGGGAAGAGTGGAAAGATGGGCCTTTGCCCTGTATGGACATAATATATTACCTCTGCCCCTTGACGCGATGTCTCTGCGCGATGATCTCCCTTGCCTTCATCTCTTGCAGGAGCCCGGTGTGTTTGTGTCTCAACGCCTGTACTCCGCGGAGATCCTTCGCAGCGATGTCGGCGCGGCAGATGCGTTGCTTGTCCGTTACCCAGCCTGGATGCAAGGTACAAGGATAACAGTCAGTTTTGAGGGTATTTTCTTACAATTAGGGAAAGATGACGCAACGATACCGCAATGTATTTTTACCACTAACGCCATCTAGTGATGGAGTGATAGACTGGCGCAGAATTTCCTTGGAATGTGCTATGTCATTTATTTAGCGGTTTTATTCGAACACATTTAGGTAATAAGTCCCAATCTCGACATTTCAAGAAGAGCCAGTGATGTTTCCAGTCCATTAGTTTTGTTCGGAAATCGTGTAAGTTTAAAAAGTGTGTTAAATAAATGATTAGTACCTTCTTCTTCATCATGATCCTCCAAGAACTGGTACAAATTCCTGGCGTCTTCGAGCCTCGCCTTGCGGTCTTTAGCGGCTTCCACCAAACTGGAATACAATGACAAATATTAGTTAGTAACCTCTACTTTACGAGCGGCACTGCTAGCTGACTATGTAGTTCTGTTGCTAACAAAATCATTGAAACTGTTGCTTTCACGTCATTTGCACGGATATACAATTTGACAGTTACAGTCGCTAACAATTGGCCACAGCAATTGAAAGTAGCGACTGTTGAAACCAACAACTTCAAGAATTTAAATCGAGATTTGGTAGTAACAAAATTACATAATCAGCTGGCAGGTCTATTACGTATAGACATCGGAACTAAAGGTAAATCAGATCTCCTAGGTGCAACTCCTGGAATCCCAGGTGGAACAGATGACTAACCTGGAGGGTTACTTCGGTTCGTTTCGATGCGACAACGATACTGTCATAACGATGGTTCTACTGTCACCCTACTATCAGAATGTGACAGTAGAATCATCGTATGACAGTATCGATGTCGTATCGAAACGAACCGCAGTAACCCTCCTGGCATATTCAGGATTCAGGTGGTCCAATTTCCCTTGCAACTACTCCAGCCCGGATGCAGCTCGCACCAGCCGCCGGATGCCGTCGTCAACTGCTCTCAGCTACAACTCCTGGAGTTCCAGATGCTACTCCCGGAGTTCCAGGTGATCCAAATGACTAACCTGGCGTATTCAGCGTTCAAGTGATCCATTTTCCCCTGCAACTGCTCCAAGTTGGACGCTGCCCTCCCCAGCCGTCGGATGCCGTCGTCAACTGCTCCCAGTTGTAACTCCTGGAGAGCGTGGGCTTGCAGCAGTCTTTCCACGTCTACTAGATGCCGGCCCACGTCTTCCGAGGAGAATTGGGTCTGGAATGTTGGGAGGTTGTTAGTGAGGGCTTGCTTTGTATTTTTGGGGTGTGTACCCAATGAATAATTGGGGCCTCTAGGCGATAAATCGTCAGAAACAGTTTCGAATTAGTGATAAGTCATATAAAACAAGTCGTTTTAGATGCATCTTCATTGATTGGTCATGGCTAACGAGATTTACTTATGTAATTTTAAGTGAGAGTGAATAGGTCGCTGGCAAACTTTGATGCCAAAATTTGTTAAAGTTAGTAGTGAATGACGATTTAAACGTCAAAACCATCATTGAGTTTGTAGTAGCGTTACCGCGCTGGCTGTTTACAAATGTCTTCCGTCTAATGTCTAATGTCATGGGACGGTTGTGGACTTGTTGCTTGCTTGTCAATGCAATGCTTGTCAAGGTTTGTGACGGTTGTGACAATTGTTTGTGAAGGTTTGTGAAGGTTGTGACAATTGCTCGTGAAGATTTGTGAAGGTTGTGACAAATGATTGTAAAGGTTTGTGAAGGTTGTGACAAATGATTGTAATGGTTTGTGAAGGTTGTGACAAATGATTGTAAAGGTTTGTGAAGGTTATGACAATTGCTTAAAATTGTGAAGGTTCGTGAAGGTTGTGACAATTGCATGTGAAGGTTTGTAAAGGTTATGACAATTGCCTGTGAAGATTTCTGAAGGTTATGACAATTGCTTGTGAAGGTTGTAATAATTGCTCGTGAAGGTTTGCAAAGGTCGCACTAACCTTCATAACCTCCAACGTATGAGCGACATGCTCCGCCTCTCGTATCAAGGCAGTCAACTGCGCGAGCTTGGCCAACGACGCGCGATGCTTCTCCAGCAGAGCCAGCAGCTCGTTCCAGCGCTGCAGCACTGCTTGTTCTGTTCGAGACACCGCTTCCGAGCCGTGGTAGCTCTCGCGGACCAGCTCCGCTGCCATGGCTGATAGGTCTTCGAAGCGCTCGGTCCTGGAATGGTGGTTGATTCGTTCGTCGTTCGTTTATTTCTTCCCACAATTTAAGTTTTACAGTAGGTACAAATCGGTACAATACAGGGTAAAGATAAAAGATTAAAGTGGTAAGCAGGTGTCTGTGAGAGGCTCTTGGCGTGATTGATGATTTGAAAGACACTATGCATACAAGTCCTTGTATCCCCGGCATAGAATAGGGTTACCCCATCTCTACCCTTGGGTGTCGTAAAAGGCGACTAAGGGATTTAGAGACGACTGGCAAAAATTAAAATCTCCCCGCGCGCGTGGCGGATAAACTGCTTGGTCCCTAGAAGGGTTGGTGTCAGGCAGGCGGCCGGCCGTAAAAATATTGCCAAATCTATTAGCAGAAGGTATGGTCAACGATGACTTACCTACTGCGCCGACCCCAAATATTTGGGGTTTGGCGGACCCCGGGCTCCCGAGAGGGATGCAACCGGGAACATCGCTCGGATGAGAGATGCATACAGTCATTGTTTTAGCCTTTTGCCTTCGTTCCGGACATATTCCATTGACTCGGAAAGAGGATCAGCGATTTGCAATGTTATCTAGATTTAGTTTAAACATAATTAGGCTTATAGTATGGGTGCTGGACTTACCTTGCGAGTATATCTGCGGAAATGGCCTCGTGTTTCTTGACCGTGGCGTCCACTTGAGCGAGGTTTGAGCCGTAGCGCGGGTCGGACAGCACTTGGATCATCTCTTTCAGGTAGCCCTTGCGGAGCACCGACTGGGAAAATACACATTTATACAAGGTGAGTTGAAGCCAATGCACATTTTAGCCAAAATAGTCATTTTTTGTCTAAAATGTGGATAGGTTTCAAAGCCCTACGATATATGTATTTGTCTGGAAACTTTACTATGTCACCTACAATCCATAGACATAAAAATTCAACAACATTTCGTCATGAATAATCATTTTATTTGATGAAATAAAAGATCGGCTTAGCCGTTCAAAGTATATGTAGAGTCAAACTCGGAAATAAAAACCGAATGTTTTCAAATATACCCGAGTGGGGTATCAAATGAAAGGACTTAACTTTTGTGACAACAATATGCATGTTTTTGAGAGTCTGTCTATAAGAGAATAACCCACATACAGTGGTGGTCATATAATTAAGAACGCTGATATAAAGGGAAGATTTTTTTCCAACTAAGATACAAAACTAATTGTATGCATTTGTTTTTATTTCTCTCGGTATCGTAAAACATTTCCATATTACCACTGTATTCATTGATACACATGATTGGCTAAAAATCAATAGGCAAACTTTTTACACTACTTTTAAACAAAGTGTTCCTTATTACTGGCTGGTCACGTAATTAAGAACGCTAAGTAGTTTATACCTTTATTCAAATTTAAATAGTGAACACTCAGTCGATTTGTTACTGTTTGTATAATTTTGGCGCCATTACGTGCTGTAAAAGATTAAAGGTGATTGCTTCTTTAGAAAAAACAATGGGAAAAAATAAAAGTTGTGATAAATCTACAAGGGAAGTAATAATAAAACTTCGCCGGAAGAATTGGTCTTATAAAAAGATAGCCGACCATCTGCAATGTTCAAAAACGATGGTTTTCCACGCTGTAAAGCATTTTGCTACGTATCAAACTACTTCGAATGTTCCACGTGTACCTAAACAGAGAAAAACAACTCCTCGAGATGACCGAAACATCGTTCGTATGGCAAAACAAAATCCTTGTTCCAATGAGCTTAGAAAAGAATATTTTAGTGAAAACAACCCTTCAGCAATCTCAGCACGCACTATTCGAAGACGTTTGGTAGAAGAAAAATTGCACGGTAGGATAGCAAGAAAGGTACCCATGTTAAAACTTTGCCACAGGCAAGCCCGGCTTGCATTTGCGAGAAAGTATGAAAACTGGACTGTGCAACAGTGGAAAAATGTACTTTTTTCTGACGAGACGAAAATAAACAGAGTATGTTCTGATGGAAAACGATATGTACGACGTCCCCCGAATACAGCATTCGACCCAAAGTACACGAAAGTTACATTAAAGCACGGTGGTGGAAATGTGACAATTTGGGGTTGCTTTTCTGGACATGGTGTAGGACCTGTAAAGTTGATAGAAGGTAACATGGATCAGTTCCAATACAAAAATATACTGGAAGAAACAATGTTACCATACGCTGAAGACGTTCTACCGGTCATTTGGACATTCCAGCATGACAATGATCCAAAGCACACTGCACGCACCGTAAAGGAATTTCTTACAGCGCAATTAGTTTCTGTCTTAGACTGGCCTGCTAACAGTCCAGATCTAAACCCAATAGAGAATCTGTGGTTTGAAGTAAAGAAAAAGGTTTCAAATACAAAGTGTGGAAATTTAAGAGAGCTGTATGACGTTTTTTTAGAAGAATGGAACTCTATTTCTCTTGCGAAATGTCAAAAATTAATAGAGTCAATCAATGCCTCGCCGGTGTAAAGCTGTAATTAAAAGCCGTGTATGCCGTGTACTATTAATTTTAGTTAAATATTTATTAAATTTCTTTTTATGTTTCCTGTGCTACATAATATTGTGATTTTTTAAATCTAAGTGTCATACAAAACAATTCCCGAGCAGTATTTGTCCAGTTTCAGTACTATTTGAATGTGTTACTTTGATAAAATCAATAAAATGTGCAAAAAATAGTTAGCGATTTCATACTTTATTCTTAAGTCAGGTTGCTCTATTAATGTGACTATTATATAACATAACTAGTTGCTTCTCAGAAGGTACACATCTCTGTGTATGATACGATTTAAATAAAAAACTTCTAGAACTTCAAATCGTTCTTAATTATATGAGCACAACTGTATCTCTGCACAACTCACCTTAGTATTGAACTTGTAGTTGAGCTGCTCCAGCCGCTGTTGCCTCAACAGCTCCGTCCGCAGCGCGATCTCGCGCGCGTGTTCCGCCTGGAACCATATCACGGTCTCAGTGTATAGTGACGTCGGCGTCGCGCCGAGTGTACAGACAGACACTCGGTATTGTCGGGTAAGTATAGTGGTTGTCTGCGGCGGCGGCAGAAGACTTCTTAATAATTAAAGCTAAGTTGCTTTTTTCGAAAAAAATAGTTTCAAAACTTTAGTACCCGGCGGGATTCGAACCCGCTACCTTACTCGCAAGAACACGAGGATGTGCATTCTTAATTTCGGCCTAGCGGGAAGTTACCCGTGGCGAAGCGGTCAAACGCGTTGGTTCGGATTACCAATAGTCGCGGGTTCGAATCCTGCCGCGTACTAAAGTTTCACTTCTAAATAGAACAAAAGATGTTGGTGAGAATGTATTAGTTAAAATTTGTTATGAATAACCCTGTTATAGAGATAGATAGAAGTAATCTAAAGTCGGCCAGTTGTACTGGGTAGATCCAGATTGTAGTTTGGCTGCCCGACTTCAGATAAATAACAGATAAGTCGGTGGCAATGTATGAGGTAATTTTGTTCTTTTTCTTGCTAGAAACTCTTACCTGTTCAAGTTTCTGCCAGGCCCTCTCCAAGTCCTGAGGCAGCTGACCCTCGAGTGGAGACCAGGTCTCTCCCGTCAGACTCTTCTGCATCGTGTTGATGTCGAAGTATAGAGCCTCGATCTCTGAACGCTCCTTGTATCTGGAAGAAACATTCTCATTTGAGAGATTCAAAATAAAACTGAGTTTTCGGTTTTACTTGTAGCATTGTTTCAATTCTAATTCAACGATTTACAAGTCTCTTCTTCAGGATTGACTGGGATGTGATTTGTCATTCGAATGTATCAAAAACTCGACCTAACCTGACTTGTACTGTATAGATATAGTAAAAGTACTAGTGATAGCTAGAAATAAAATACAGGTATGTAAGTTTTGTTAGCGCAATATTTGGTAATATTGACGTTTTAGCAAAAGTGTAAGAATAGTTAACAACTTTGGTTGACATGTATTTGTACGGTGTGTAGTGTTAAGATAAATATAGTATTAGCTTTTGTTTTGGTATTTAGTTTTTAGTAGTAATAATAGTATACAGGGTGTCCGGAGACCAGTGGATATCCCTGAACGGGCGGCTGGCGGGGAAGGGTTGGCCGCCCAGAATACGTTTTTTTTTTCTATCTCAAACGGTTCGAGCTGTACGTCACTTTTTAGTAAAAATTGAAAAATGTCTACTTTTTTGCACATTTCGGGGTATCACGTGCACAGATTAAGCGATAGCATTGATTTTTTTTTCGCCATGTGTTCACTAATATTGATGTTTGAAAATCACCTTAATTTTTTTTTAATACTATAGTTAGTAACTTACAGGATGTCCCCAAAGATAGATTTAGTTTTATAAACTTTACTTTATGCTAAGTTTGAGCATCTGTGGTGTAAAAAAAATGTATGAAACCTGTCTGGCCGACTATTGAAAAAAATTGCCTATTTCATAAGGATTCTAAAACAGTATTATACTAATAACTTTTTGCCATAAGTTACTAAGCTAGTGCTATGAATGCATCGAAGGTACTATCTTACATGAAAAAGTTGAAACAAGTATTGTACAAAACGGGGCAAGTGCGACACTCGCGCACAAAGGGTTCCGAACCACTATCACAATTGGATGCGGAACCCTAAAATGGTTTACAACAACCAATTTTTAAATTTTATAGGAAAATATGAAATATTTATCTTCGATTCTTACTCCCATCAAACGACCGAATCACTCAAAAAAAAAAAAGAAAAAACCTTGGCACCTAAGTAAGGCAGACTGGTATATTTGACAGATAGGGCAGCCATTTTGAATTCCATGACCAACTCGATTTGTCTTGACCAATCAGAAGCGACCTCACATTGAACTAAACTCCTTGTTATTTTTGAAACACGTTTGTTGTATGGGAGCCCCTTTTAAATAATTGTTTTATTTTGTTTTTAGTATTTGTTGTTGTAGCGGCAACCGAAATACATCTTCTGTGAAAATTTCAACCTTCTAGCTATTACGGTTCATGAGATACAGCCTGGTGACAGACGGACAGACGGACGGACGGACGCACGGACGGACGGACAGACAGACAGACAGACAGCGAAGTCTCAGTAATAGGGTCCCGTTTTTACCTTTAGGTACGGAACCCTAAAAAAGGACACTTATTAAGATTTAATATGTCATAATGTTACAGCAAATGCTCAAATTGTCCTCCTCTTGCCCATACACAGGCCCTTAACCTTTTTATAAACGATCTCTTAAGGACACGATTATAATTTTTTCTCATATTTGTTGTGCCGCTTCGTGGACGCGTAGACGCAGGTCTTCAATTGTGGTTATGTTTTTTTTGTATACTTGTTCTTTTAAACACCCCCAGTAAAAAAAATCAAGTGGATTCAGATCAGGCGAACGTGGAGGCCACAATATTGGACCTAATTGGCCAATCCATCTTTTTGGATAACTTTCATTTAAATAGTTTTTCACTTAGCATAAAGTAAAGTTTATAAAACTAAATCTAACTTTGGGGACATCCTGTAAGTTACTAACTATAGTATTAAAAAAAAAATTAAGGTGATTTTCAAACATCAATATTAGTGAACACATGGCGAATAAAAAATCAATGCTATCGCTTAATCTGTGCACATGATACCCCGAAATGTGCAAAAAAGTAGACATTTTTCAATTTTTACTAAAAAGTGACGTACAGCTCGAACCGTTTGAGATAGAAAAAAAAAACGTATTCTGGGCGGCCAACCCTTCCCCGCCAGCCGCCCGTTCAGGGATATCCACTGGTCTCCGGACACCCTGTATATGTATTAGTTTTATGTTATGTATTATTAAGCTGTTTCCCATAAAAAAATATCTCCGACATAACAGTCTGGAGGAAAACCCGATGAAAAAAAAAACCTGACTTGTATCCTTACCTAACTCATTAACCAAAGCAACTCACTTGGGAGCAGTCGGTCGGTCAAGTTAGAGGCCTTAGGGTGACCCGAAAACTATAACACCAGGTGAGTCACATCAATATACGAAAAAGAAAAGAAAGAACTTGGGAGATTTAGCCACAGTCCTATATTGCTTAAAAGCCGTAGAAGGGTAATCAGTCGCTCATTGTGCTCGATCTAACCTGACTCACAACTAATACCTAACCTATCAATACAAGCAACTCACTTGGAAGGTTTCTCTACAGTCCTTAACCGCTTAAAAGTAGTAGGAGAGTGGTCATTCGCTCACTGCGCTCGACCTAACCTAACCTTTCATAAAAGCAACTCACTTAGTCGGTTTCTCAACAGTCCTATACTGCTTGAGAGTGTTCATTCGCTCACTGCGCTCGACCTAACCTAACCTAACATAAAAAGCAACTCAATTGGGAGGTTTCTCCACGGTCCTATACTGCTTGAGAGTGTTAATTCGCTCACTGCGCTCTACTTAACCTAACCTATCCACACAAGCAACTCACTTGGGAGGCTTCTCCACGGTCCTATACTGTTTGAAAGCCAGCAGCAGTCTCTGGATGCCGTCGAGCGAGTTGGGGAACTCCCTCCCGTTCAGGTCCTCGATCTTCAGTCGGATCCAGTCCAGCAGAGTGGTCACTAGCTTACTGTACTCCGCCTTGCGGCTGTCGCATTCCATCATTTGACCAATTATCTGTGGGAAAACGGATTTTTAATAACATACGTATATTTAAGCCGGCCAAGTCGTAGCGCAGAAGCCCCCTAAGTCTGACAAGATCGTGGGCAACTCACGGACATGTGAGATTGCTTGTATGTGAGTAGCCCCCTAAGCCGCCTGACTAAGGAAAGGTCTAAGTCTAGGGTTGGAATTGTTCCGCTGGCGCCTTCCTTCTTCTAGATGAGCGTGCTACAACTAAGAACATATCACCACATAGCATTAGGTCAGATAATGAATAAACACTCATCTATCGTGATTCAAAATACCGGTCAAGTGCGAGTCGGAGTTACGCACGTAGGGGTTCCGTACCTTCATTTCAAAAAAATTACGTCTGTTTATGGGAACTCCACTCAAATATTTTATCCCGTTTTTAGTATTTGTTGCTATGGCGGCAACAGAAACCCAACATCTAAAAATTTCAACTGTCTAGCTATCACGGTTCATGAGATACAGCCTGGTGACAGACGGACAGACGAGCAGCGGAGTCTTACTTCCGCATTTATAGACGAATCGAGGAATTATTCTGGCTAAGCAAAATCTCTGTCACATATTCGCAGACGTTGGAAACCACTGACAAGAGCCAGACGCATTACTTAACCAAATTCATGACTCAACTTGTCTATAGTAAAGGGGGTTCAGTAATAGGGTCCCGTCTCTACCCCCTGTGTACGGAACCCAGTAAACAACAGTAGTACTCACGTTAGCGATCCTCTTGCCACTTTTCTGTTCGTTCTTCATTCGCGCGAAGGTGTGGTAGTAGCTCGCCACGTACGTCATCACTGACTTCTCGTCCGGACGAGTCGTGTCCACGTCTGAGGAGACAAACACACTATTTAGCGCCATTGATGGGGCAAAACCGAACTAGCGTTTGAGGACACGATCTGTCTATAACTGATCCCGGACGGTTGCTGCTGGGAGTGGCCTGTTGATACAGTGGACCCCTCCATTTATGCCTAAACGTTGAATACAGTGTAGGACGCTATATATACTAATATTATAAAGAGGTAACGTTGGTAACATGTATGTATGTACATATGTATATTGGGGGTAATCTCCGAAACTACTGGACCAATTTCAAAAATTCTTTCATCATTAGAAAGCTACATTCACCCTGAGTAACCTAGGCTACTTTTGATCCCGATATTCCCACGGGATCGGGACTTACGCGGGTGAAACCGCGAGAATCTGCTAGTAACATATATAATGTAAATCAGTTGTTGCAGGAGTTAATGGGATATAAATGGGCTGCTACGACTAAATTGCGTCAACGAAATTTAAGTTATGATATTTCGTAATTTGTTGCATGTTAGAGAGTTCCCTTGTCTAAAGTCAACCCTGGGTTGTTTGTGGGATCAGTAGTTTTTGCGCGAAGGGTTTACAAACATACTCGTTTACTTACTTACAGACAAACTTTTACATTTATAATATTAGTAAGTGAGCAACTTACCCTCAGCGTCGAGCAGGCGAGGGATTCCGAGATGGTTGTGAGCGACGTCGAAGGCGTGGTTGAGAGTCTCCACGTGCTCCGTGGTGGGCACCTCCGCCCACCGGAACAGATCCGGTCTGCAACACGCAAACGATTTAGGTACAGCTTATTAGATTCTAATAAGTTATCGGCTCAAATAGAAATGCATTAGTAACACTGAAATAAATCTATACAAGTACGCTGGAATTGCTATACCATACAAAATGACATTAGATCTTTGTGCCGATTTGATTTGCGCCATGTTGCGCTGTTGTCGCGCGTTTTCTATTGAAAGTGATTGTGACTGTCCATGGAACTAATGGTTCCGTGGACGGTCACTATCACTTTCAATCACTTCTTTCATGGACAGTCACCATCACTTTCAATAGAAAACGCGCGACAACAGCCCAACATGACGCAGATCAAATAGGCACAAAATTCAGTGCGAGACCTCCTATCCATATTCCAATTCAGGTCAGTGATTAGTAGGTAAAGTACAAGAAATTCTTATATCTATAACTTATATTTATAAAGAGGTCACGTTGGTAACAGGTATGTATGTATTTTCCGGGTAATCTCCGAAACCACTGAACCGATTTCAAAAATTCATTTACTAATAGAAAACTACATTATCCGGGAGTAATATAGTATACTTTTGATCCCGATATTCTTACGAGATCGGGACTTACGCTGAAGAAAAAGTGTTGAAACAGACATTTTGGAAATAACTCTGTATATATTCAATCTGGTGTGTATTACCAGTAATAGCAGGTTCGAATCCTGCCAAGAACATATTTTTGGAAGCATATTTTACAATCACCTGTGTGCATGAATAAGTGCATTAAAGCCAAGCCCAGAGCGCCACGAGTCCGTGAAGTTGTGTATGTGGACGCCGTGGTAGCCCGAGGTCTTGCGCTGGCACCATAGTAGCAGCGCGTCTTTAGCAGACTTCTTCTCTGATGATTCGTTCTCTTCGTCCTGGAAAAATGTTGTCCCATTAATCCCAGTCTACACTAATATTATAAAGAGGTAACGTTTGTAACATGTATGCATGTATGTATATTGGGGGTAATCTCCGAAACTACTGGACCGATTTCAAACATTCTTTCACCATTAGAAAGCCACATTCACCTTGAGTACTTTTAATCCCGATATTCCCACGGGATCGGTACTTATGCGACTGAAACGCGGGACTCTGCTTGTCTTGTCTGTCTTCTACACCTGTCCTGCACTCTACACCTGGAATCATCACTCTCTCTCTCTCTACTTACGACATCTATCTTTATCTCCTGGATCTGGAACCGCAGTATGATCGTCCATATCAACCCGAGGATGAGGCGAGGGTTGCCATCTACAATGTCTTCTACACCTGTCCTGTACTCTACACCTGGAATCATCTCTCTCTCTCTCTCTCTCTCTCTCTCTACTTACGACATCTATCTCTATCTCCTGGATCTGGAACCGCAGTATGATCGTCCATATCAACCCGAGGATGAGGCGAGGGTTGCCATCTACAATGTCTTCTGCTCCGATTGATTCGAGGCGGACCTGGAATGGATAGATTTCGTTTATGAATATGTTAGTCAAAGACAGACGAACAAGAACGTGACACCTTTAACTTATAATCTTGTCTTGAAATTATAAAAAAAATCGGTTTTTAATCGCGTTGTGTTTAACACTTTTAGCATTGTTTCAACGCTCAATCAGTCAATCCTAAAGAAGGGACTCAAGGTCTCGAAACGTTGAGCGTTGAAACAATCCTAATAGTAATAAACATCACGCGATTAAACATCGAAATATGTCTTTAATTTCAATAAAACATCGTGAATACAGAAGAAAAATCTATTATAATAACTTCCTTCTTTTTTCGTCGGTGGTTAAAAATGGTATTGGGCTAACACTGATCATCCTACTTATATTATGAACTAACTGCATTCCACGGTTTCTCCCGCGTTAGTCTCGATCCCATAAGAATCTCGGAATCAAAAATATCCTATGTTACTATTGGATAATGTAGCTTTCTATAGGTGAAAGAATTATTGAAATCGGTCCAGTGTTTTCGGAGGTCATCTCCGAAAACACTGGACCCCAATATACATACTTACATACAAACATGTTACCAACGTTACCTCTTTATAATCCTACTAGCTGACCCGGCAAACGTTGTTTTGCCTTATAAATTATCACGCGCGTCCCGATCCCGTGGGAATATCGGGATCAAAAGTAGCCTAGGTTACTCAGGGTGAATGTAGCTTTCTAATGGTGAAAGAATTTTTGAAATCGGTCCAGTAGTTTCGGAGATTACCCCCAATATACATACATACATACATGTTACCAACGTTACCTCTAAACGTTATGCTAAAAGTTTGTCAGTATGCATGTGTTTGTGTGTGTGTGTTTGTTACTCAATAACGTAGGCTACGTTTGATCCCGATATTCCCACGGGAACGGGACTTACGCGCTAGAAACCGCAGACCTCAGCTAGTTATATATACCATATACAGGGTGCTCCGGGGAGGGGGTATTAAGCCGAAAGGGGGTTGTTCTAGAGGTCTAGGCGAACAACTTTTGTTCTACAAGTTTTGGAAATTCGAAGTAGTTTTCGAGATTTTTGTGTTTAAAGTTTGCATAAAAATCAGCTGTTTTTTAGAGTTTGAGGTCATTGGTCTTAAGGTGCCCTTTTATTTAGTTTGGACCACTACAATCTAAATAATAATTGCCTTTTTTTTACAAAAACAGCTGTTTTTCTTAGTGATACAACTTTAAAATTTTCGAAAAAAAAGTTCGAATTTCCAAAAGTCGTAGAATAAAAGTTGTTCGCCTAGACCTCTAGAACAACCCCCTTTCGGCTTAATACCCCCTCGTCGAAACACCCTGTATATAGCGGGAGCGTCCACTAATCTCTTCGAGAAGCCGCACAAGTCAGGCATTAGCGCGTCACCGCACCCACTTCCGACGACCTACTAGAACACTAACCTAGGTCACCTGGCTTTGCTCGCCTGTTTCCGGGTTTAAGACCGACCTATTCTCTCCAATAATTTAAAATTAGCTGACCCGGCGAACTTTGTTCCGCCTTAAAAGCTATCTCCTCACCAATTGTCAGCCAAATCGGTTTAGCCGTTCTTTAGTTATAAATAGTGTAAAGACCACGACTTTATTTTTACCCGACTTGAAAAGAAGAAGGTTCTCAATTCGACCCGTATATTGTTTGTATGTGACCTTTTCAACAACTTGTGTGCCATTTCTACAACTAATATGACCATTCCTACAACTTATGTGACCTTTCCTGTAACTTATGTGACCTTTCCTACAACTTATGTGACCTATACTACTACTTATGTGACCTTTCCTGTAACTTATGTGACCTTTCCTACAACTTAAGTGACCTTTCTTACAACTCATGTGATCTTTCCTACAACTTATATGACCTTTTCTATAAATAAGAAACTAGTCCCGGGAAACAATTTCGTTCGAAAGATGGGCTACTGTAAGAGACGCGAGGCGCACCAACTACTACATAAACTGTGGTACTACTGAGTATTTCAAAATCTAAGTAGATTAGTAGATAATCAACTAATTTTAACTAACCAGGTATGTTTATTTTAAGTAGCATTCCCAACGGCCTTTGCTACATCCTTCAGTTTATAAGGCAGATAAGATAGTGCGCGATAATGCGCGTGTTTTCGATAATGAACAGAATAAGTTATTTATTTATAACGAAGATTATCGATTCCTTACGTAATGTTGTGACATTTAGGTTTTTATTTTCATAATTTTTTTTTTCATAATGAATTAAAAGATTACAGTAAATCCCCTGCATTACAGATAACAATTACCATTTAACATTAGTGTGAAATGCACAGACTACATTTACCTTAGTGTGCAGGGCACATAACCCTGGTTACCTTATTATGCAAGACAGAGACCCCCTTACCTTGGTGTGCAAGACACAGAACCCCCGTTACCTTAGTGTGCAAGCCACAGACCCTCTTATATTAGTGTGCAAGACACAGACCCCATTTTATATTAGTGTGCAAGACACAGACCCCATCTTACCTTAGTATGCAAGACACAGACCCCAATTTCCCTTAATGTGCAAGCCACAGACCCCATCTTACCTTAGTATGCAAGACACAGACCCCATCTTACCTTAGTGTGCAAACCACAGACCCCATCTTACCTTAGTATGCAAGACACAGACCCCATCTTACCTTAGTATGCAAGAAGCTGAGACTCTTGTTCACGTTCTCTATCTTATGGACTCTCATCCGGCCGGAGTTGGGCCTCGGCAGCCGCTCGCCGCTGATGATCTCCAGCAGCTTGAGCAGCCGCCGGCCGTCGGCCAGGTCTTGGAACAGGTCTTCCACTTCCATGCGGGCCTGGGGGGGAGACGAGGAAATTCATATTAATACTAATAATATAAAGCTAAAGTGTTTTTTTGTTTAAACGCGCTAATGTCAGGAACCGCTGGTCCGATTTGAAAAAATCTTTCAGTGTTTGATAGTCCATTTATTGAGGAAGGCTATACTGATGATCCCCACGGGATCGGGACTTACGCGGGTGAAACCGCGGGACGCAGCTAGTAATTATTATAGCACGACGTTGCACTTAGCGCAATCTAGCCCCAAACTAAGCACTAGGATTGCGAAACCTTTGGATACAAGGCTTAGGAGGCTTCTCACATACTAGCAATCTCAAACGTGAGTTGCCCACGATCTTATCAGACTTCGGAACCTTCTCCTAAGCGTTCGTCAGTTGCCCACGATCTAATCAGACTTAGGAGGCTTCTCCTAAGCGTTCGTCAGTTGCCCACGATCTTATCAGACTTAGGAGGCTTCTCCTAAGCGTTCGTCAGTAGCTCACCATCTAATCAGACTTAGGAGGCTTCTCCTAAGCGTTGGTCAGTAGCTCACCATCTAATCAGACTTAGGAGGCTTCTCCTAAGCGTTGGTCAGTAGCTCACCATCTAATCAGACTAAGGAGGCTTCTCCTAAGCGTTGGTCAGTAGCTCACCGTCTAATCAGACTTAGGAGGCTTCTCCTAAGCGTTCGTCAGTTGCCCACGATCTTATCAGACTTAGGAGGCTTCTCCTAAGCGTTCGTCAGTTGCCCACGATCTAATCAGACTTAGGAGGCTTCTCCTAAGCGTTCGTCAGTTGCCCACGATCTTATCAGACTTAGGAGGCTTCTCCTAAGCGTTGGTCAGTAGCTCACCATCTAATCAGACTTAGGAGGCTTCTCCTAAGCGTTGGTCAGTAGCTCACCATCTAATCAGACTTAGGAGGCTTCTCCTAAGCGTTCGTCAGTTGCCCACGATCTTCACTTATCAACTAATCTGCCGCCTACTGTACCTACCAATAATCATAATTGTAAAATCATGTGAAATTGCACCACAGCACAGATACAAAGTTTAAAAATAAATACTGATGAGTAATTTACAGATAACAACACAATTTGTTATTTCATTGTATTGTATACGCCGGGACAATCACGTCTCTCGCGATAAAAACACTAAATAATGGAGTTTTTCCCCTTTTTAGGGTTCCGTGACCAAAGGGTAATTAAAACAACAATCAAAACATATAAAAAAAATGTCCCGAAGAATTGAGAACCTCCTCCTTTTTTGGAAGTCGGTTAAAAACGGGACCCTTTAAGTAAAACCCCACTATCTGTCTGTCCGTCTGTCACTAGACTGTAATGTATAGACAGTTGAAATTTTCACAGACGATGTGTTTCAGGGGCCGCCATTATCAAAATAAAACAAATATTTAAGGGTGCTTCCATAAAACAACTAAGATTTTTCACGGTTAAACGCAACGTAAGCGCCATTTCTTTTTACCACTGGCGCCATCTAGTGATAAACTGGCGTCAATGGTAAAAATAAATGCAGACGTGCGTCGTCGTTGCATGCATGAATTTCGCTTGGTCCAATTTTTATTTTAGGGCTCCGTACCCAATGTGATAATGGTACGGAACCCTTCGTACGCGAGTCCGACTCGCACTTGCCCGGTTTTTAACAGACTTTCAAAAAAGGAGGACGTTAGAAATCTACATCTACACTAATATTATACCTAATGAGGAAAGATTTGTATTTTTGTGAGTGTGTGTCTGTATGTTTGTAATGAATAAACTCAAAAACTACTGGACCGATTTCCAAATTCTTTCACCATTAGAAAGCTACATTTACCCTGAGTAACATAGGCTACTTTTACGGCTACTTTACAACACTGGGACAGGATTCAAGTATCTATCGCTGATTCGGCGCGGTCGGTCCTCGGTATGTCTAAGGGAGAACGCAAGTGTGACAAGGAAACGTGGTGGTGGAACGACACAGTCCAGAGGGAGACTAGGGTGAAGAAAGCCCTCTTTAAAAAATGGCAAGCGTCCAACTCTCCTGAAGATCGCGACGCGTACAGGTCTGCCAAACGTGCCACAAAGAGAGCAGTAGCCAGAGCCAGACGGGACCACTTACAGCCATTGTACGATAAGTTGGAAACGCCTGAGGGGCAGAACCTTTTTTATAAGTTGGCACGTTCTAGGATCAAAGCGGCACAGGATATATCCAAGTGCCGCTGTGTAAAAGATCCTAATGGTAACCTGCTATGCGAGGACCTCGCGGTGAAGGAGAGGTGGCGCTCTTATTTCCACGAGCTGCTCAATAAGCAGTATAAAGAGGTGCAGCCACCGGAACTCCCTCCGAATCTAGGACTTGTGCCACTGATAACGCCTGAGGAGGTGCGCAAGGCTCTTCGCTGCATGAAGAATCGGAAAGCTGTCGGCGCCGATGGAGTCCCCATCGAAGTATGGAAAGCTATGGGTTCTCATGGTGTGGGCATCTTAACCAACCTTTTTAACCGCATACTCGAGACCGGCAGAATCCCCGCCCAATGGAGACTGAGTGTTATCACTCCAGTGTTCAAGGGCAAGGGATCTGTGCAGGAGTGTGGAAGTTATCGTGGTATAAAGGTCATGTCCCACACCATGAAGCTCTACGAGCGTATAGTTGACTCTCGGATCCGGCAGGAGTGCACTGTCTCGGAGGGCCAGTATGGTTTCCGCCCCGGTCATGGTACCATGGACCCTGTTTTCGCCCTAAGGATCGTTATGGAGAAATACAGAACGAAGAATACGCCTCTGCATTTTCTGTTCCTGGACTTGCAGAAGGCCTTCGACTGTGTTCCTCGCGTGATGATCTGGTGGGCGCTGCGGTCCAAAGGGGTGCCTGAAACTTATATTGAAACCATCAGGGACATGTACCGAAATTCCGATCCAGTGGTGCGAACTGCTGTTGGTGACACTAAATCTTTCCCCATTACAGTCGGAGTCCACCAAGGATCCGTCCTAAGTCCGTTTCTGTTTAGCGTAATACTGGACGCACTGTCCGTAATCATCCGAGACGCACACGAGCAGCCCCCGTGGATGCTCATGTATGCTGATGATATTGCGCTAGCGGACTCGGATAAGGGACGGCTTGGAAGGCGTGTAAATGCGTGGAAAGAGTCACTTGAGAACGGCGGTTTGCAACTCAACGTAGCGAAGACCGAATACTTGGCTAGCAATACCACAGATCCCACACCTGTCTGCGTAGACGGTCACATGGTCGAGCGGACAGACCAGTTTAAGTACTTGGGATCTGTGCTTCACGAGTCCGGCGACATCGATTGTGACGTCAAGTCCCGCATTTCAGCAGCTTGGGCCAAGTGGCGAGAGGTAACTGGTGTCATCTGTGACCCGAAAATGCCGGTTAAACTGAAGGGACAGGTCTATAAAACGATCATTAGACCTGTCATTTTGTATGGTAGTGAGGCGTGGCCATTGCTTGAGCGACATAAGCAGGAGCTGCGTGTCACGGAGATGAAGATGCTGCGCTGGATGTGTGGAGTGACGCGAAAAGACCGTGTCAGAAACTCCCGCATCAGGGGCAGCCTTCATGTCCGAGACATTGCAGACAAACTGCAAGAATGCCGCTTACGGTGGTACGGCCACGTTCTACGGAAACCGGCCAGTTACGTGGGAAACAAATGTCTTGCCATGGCGCCCCCGCCCGGCCGCGGCAGATTGGGAAGACCCAAGAAGTGCTGGCTTGACGTTGTAAGATCGGATATGCGTGCAAATGGCCTCACTACACGGGATGCCGAAGATCGTGCGAAGTGGAGACGTAAAAGTAGGAAAGCGGACCCCGGGCTCTCGAGAGAGATGCAACCGGGAACAACGCTCGGATGATGATGATGAACATAGGCTACTTTTGATCCCGTGAAATCGAGACTTACGCGGGTGAAACCGCAGGACGTTATTTGATTTTATTTCGTTTCGTTGTATAATTATGAGAGTTTCTTATTAACTTTTAGGTCCTAAAAAGTGCATTTCGAACAAAACTCACAGACGATCGCTAATTTTAATAAATAAATATTATGTATCGTGAATAGTGATTTCATTTCTATTTTAATATGGAGGTCACAAAAGATTAACAAATTCTCTTAGAAAAATAGACCGGACAACAAACCTTGTCTATTGGTATCTACCTACATTATTTCTCTTCTCATCCGAGCGATGTTCCCGGTTGCATCCCTCTGGGGAGCCCGGGGTCCGCTGAACCCTAAATTGTTTTTTTTTAGTATTTAGTCTTAACAGTACTAAAACAATTAAATAAGAAATCTATGTAAAAACTATCTTCAAAAATGATTAACAAAAACTTCACCTTCATACTAAACATATTTTGTCCTTTTTAGACGGTTTTTAGGGTTCCGTACTCAAAGGTATGTGTGTGTTTTAGGGTAAAAACGAAACCCTATTACTGAGACTTCGCTGTCTGTCTGTCTGTCCGTCTGTCACCAAGCTGTATCTCATGAATCGTAATAGCTAGACCAGGGGTCCCTAACTGGGGGGCGCCCCCCCCCCCAGGGGGGGGCGCAGAGATATTTCAAGGGGGACGCGGGCCACCTGTGCAGTTAATACCTGCGATCGCCGAGAGAATGCATTCCAGACGGCTCGATACGACCAATGAAATTATTTGAAATTGACGCTTGTGAAGAATAATAATATTGTTTCCTCAGTCGGCCAAGATCAGCCTCTAGACTGGCCCCGCGGTCTCCTCACGGGCGCTATCAAAGGTATTTGGTACAACTTACCAAATACCTTTAGTATGGCTGAATTTTTTTTATGAGCATCAAAATACTTATTTTGAACACTTTTTTTATCCTGACCTAATAATCTGGACTGGAGGACGGGGGGGCGCGGATTTTTTTTTATGGTCGAAGGGGGGCGCGACTCTAATAAGTTAGGGAACCCCTGACCTAGACGGTTGAAATTTTTACAGAAGGTGTATTTCGGTAGCCGCTACAACAACAAATACTAAAAACAAAATAAAACAAAAATTTAAGAGGGGCTCCCATACAACAAACGTGTTTCAAAAACAACAAGGAGTTTTATTTATTACAATGTGAGGTCGCTTCCGATTGGTCAGGACAAATCGAGTAGGTCATGGAATTCAAAATGGCTGCCCTGTCTGTTAAATATACCAGTTTGCTTTTACTTACCAAAGAGTTTCTTATTAGTTTTAGATTTTCTATGTGTTCTATGTTTTTTGAGTGATGTGGTCGAATGATGGGAGTAAGAATCGAAGCTAAATATTTCACATTTTCTTATCAAATTTAAAAATTGGTTGTTGTAAACCATTTTAGGGTTCCGTATCCAAATGTGATAGTGGTACGGAACGGAACCCTTCGTGCGCGAGTTTCGCACTTGTTATTTTTTTTAATTATTTTTTTATTCCTATGAAATTGTCATAAATGTCCGTTCTAGAGTCAGAAGTAGTGTCTGCGTTGACGCGATTGTAATATATGCAGTTATGCATTTTATTACGACTAAGGAAGGCAGATTTATTTTATTAAATTATTATAATTAGTAACGATGGGTAATTTGTCTATTGGTATTTTGGGAATTTGTTTTAAAATTTGTCACCTATCGACCAAAAAAAATGGGCCAAGTGCGAGACTCGCGCACGAAGGGTTCCGTACCATTATCACAATTGAGTACGGAACCCTAAAATAAACACTGGACCAAGCGAAATCTGTGTACGTTATGACGACGACACACTTTTGCATTTATCTTTACCACTGACGCCAGTTTATCACTAGATGGCGCCAGTGGTAACAATACATCGCGGTGTTGTTGCGTTTACATGTTTGTATTTGTTGTTATAGCAGCTACAGAAAAACATCTTCTGAAAAAATTTCAACTGTCTAGTTGTCTATCACGGTTCATGAGATAAGTTTGGTGACAGACGGACAGACAGCGAAGTTTCAGTTAAAGGGTCCCGTTTTTACCATTTGGGTACGGAACCCTAAGAATTAGTCACCTATCAAACAAAATTTCAAATTTCAAAACATAGACACATGAAGGTTTGAACATTTTGAGTGACAGAGAAAAGTGTCGGGATCCCATTGTAAGATTCAGTTACCGAGGTTATCCCGGGACCACTTAATCAGGTCTCACACTTATCCAGTAACCACTTAACCAGGTCTCACTGTATCATATTATTTAAAAAATCTCATTAATTTCAAAGTAAATAACAGATACGTGCTTTTATGGAAAATATGATCTCATAGAGATGATTATTTAAGTATGTATCTGCTGCTATAAATACCTAGCATAGGACCCATCTACTCGCGGTATTACGGCGCCCCGCGGAATCACCCGTGTAAGTCCTGATCCCGTGGGCATATCGGGATCAAAAGTAGCCTATGTTACTCAGGGTGAATGTAGCTTTCTAATGCTGAAAGAATTTTTGAAATCGGTCCAGTAGTTTCGGAGATTACCCCCAATATACATACCATATAAATGTTACCAACGTTACCTCTTTACAATACGAGTACCTATAGATTCAATGTCCTGACTGACCTATATATCAACGCAGAGCCCAAACCGCTAGTCCTAGAGACATTAAATTTGCAGAGGGTGTTCTTTGTGATCCATTAAGAGGAATTACAAAGCCAACGACCTTGAAACTGAAAATCCCTGTCGGGCTCATCGAAAATTGTTGATTATTTCATGACGGAATGTTGTAGAACTTTTTTTTGTGTACAGATTGTAGGTGACATTGTTTCCTACATTTTGGTGTAGTTTTAAGACAAGAACCTCCTATTGGTGCAAAGCCTATCCAAATTTTAGACAAAAAATGTCTGATTTGGCTAAAATGTCGATAGGCTTCAATACGTTTCGACATATTTGTATGGAAACTGCACTAAAATATCGGAAACAATGTCGCCTACAATCTGTACACAAAAAAAAGTTCTACGACATTCCGTCATGAAATAATCAACAATTTTCGATGCGTTCGACATGGATTTTGATTTTAGCAGGTATAGGGCCCTTAAGAAGAGGTTTTTTGGAATTAACCGCGGGATCGGGAGTTACGCGGGTAAAACGGCGAGCCTCTGCTAGTATTAGTATAGATTAAGTAAACCACAAGTATAGAAGAGATGACACATAGTATGCGATCAGTGATCACACAACACGTGACATATAGATACGTAGGATAGGTATTGTGTGAAGTCATAAGGAAAACTTTAAAATAGTATTATTAATTTGTAATTTACTTGTAAGACTCGTAAACAACCAATTTTACACTTTTTAGACCAATTATTTTAAAAAATAATGTTTATTTTTTTGTTCTGACAGCAGACTAGTGACAGAACATAGCCGCTACAACAAATACTAAAAACAAAATAAAACAAATATTTAAGAGTTTTTTTGTTCTGACAGCAGACTAGTGACAGAACATAGCCGCTACAACAACAAATACTAAAAACAAAATAAAAAAATATTTAAGAAGGGCTCCCATACAACAAACTTCATTGAGGTACATGAAAACGCAACGATACCGCGACGTATTTTTGCCACTAACGCCAATTAAGTGATACGAGTGAAAAACTGGCGCCAATACGTAGCGTTCACGGATTGGTTGGTCCAGTCTTCATTTTAGGGTTCCATACCTAATTGTGTTAGTGGAACGGAACCCTTTATGCACGAGTCTCGCACTTGGCCGGGTTTTTTTCTTAATTGTCCCTTATTATTTTATCGTTTTTTTAAATACGACAACATTACAAATCATTTCCCTACGCCTTACCTTCTGCAAGAATGAGTTGATCCATTTTGTGAAGGTCTTCTTCTGTATATGCAGCCTCTCCTCCTGCAGCGCCTTGATCCTGCCCTGCTCGAACTTGAGCGCGTCCTCCCGCTGCGTCATGTTGGTACGTTGTTGGACCTGCGCCGCGTAGCCGCCCGGCTCATATTGCGCACCTGGGGGGGAGAAGAAAGCGTGAGTTTTGCGCACCTGTGGGGAACGTAGCTCATATTGCGCACCTGTGGCGGAGAACGCAGGTTTAGAGGTGGCTCATATTGCGCACCTGGAGGGGGGAGATCGTGAGTATTGCGCACCTGTGGGGGACAAGGGGGAGATCATGAGTACAGGGCGGGGAGTGTTGCTGCAGTAACGCGACAATGTAAATCACGAGAATACTGCAAAAAAAAAACACCTCCATGAGTTTATGGTGTCTTCTTCTCATTGGAGGACGCGTTCCGAAGAAACAGTAGATTACATTGTATAATTGACGTTTCAAAATGATATGTTGTTCATATCCAAATGAATAAAAATATTTTGAATTGAATTGCACGTGCGCCGCGTAGCCGCCCGGCTCATATTGCGCACTTGTGGGGGAGGGCGTGTGTTTAGAGGTGGCTCATATTGCGCAACTGTGGGGGAGGGCGTAGGTTAGAGGTGGTTCATATTGCGCACCTGGGGGGGATAAGTGGGAGATCGTGAGTACAGGGGGTGTGTTGCTGCAGTTATGCGATAATGTAAATCACAAGATTACTGCAAAAAAACCTCATTGGAGGTCGCGTTCCAAAGACACAGTAGATTACATTTTATAATTGACGTTATAAACTAGTATGTTGTTAATATCCAAACGAATAAAAATATTTTGCACGTGCGCCGCGTAGCTGCCCGGCTCATATTAAGCACCTGTGGGGGACAACGTAAGTTTAGAGGAGGCTCATATTGCGCACCTGGGGGGGAGAACGTAAGTTTAGAGGTGTCTCATATTTTGGACGTGGGGGTTAAATTGACATCATCGGTTAAAAGGACTGGCTCATATTGGGGACCTGGGGGAGAAATAGGTTTTATTGGTATTTGGAGTTAACATAATGCGGTATCACCCCTTTAGGGTGAAAACCTAAAGGTCTCGATACGTTGAGCAATAAAACAATGCTAAAAGTATTCGATTAAAACCGAAAAATGAGTTTAACTTCAATCCAACATCGCGAAAACAGAAGAAAAACCTAAAGTTAATAGAGTTAAATTTCTATTAATTTTTGTATGTAGCTCAAGGCTATTTTATTTAGACGCAGGTGTAAACAACTGGAAAGTTGTTCCTGCAGCGTTAGATAGATGGCGCTTTAACGAGCCTTAATCGTAAACAATCAAAGGAGAATATAGCATTGGAAGTTTTTACGGCACGAGACGTGAACTTGCGTAGTCTAGTTGGTATAGACGTTGATGTACTGACCCAAAGACGCGAGTTCAAGCCTCGCCGCAAGTGAAAATTTTTGAATGCTATTTTTCCTTGAAAATAAATTTTCTGTTAATAGAGTTACCATATTTCCTGGTTGGCTGGTAGTCCTGGTAGGAATGGAAGCTGACGTTGCTCAGCTGTCTCTCAGTCTGTCTCTGCATTTTACCACATTACTTGCAGCTGGCAACACTCTCACTAAACACTACACTTTTTAGTACTGTTTCCTGGCAACACTATTTGGTAGTTTGTTTTTTGTTCCGTTTAAAATTGTGTTTGGATTCTAGCTATAGATTAGCAAAACAATAAAAGTTATTTATATCTCGCTTTGCATGAATAATTTCGTATGTTTAAGCTATTGCATAGCTTTTATCGCGGGCTTTGAGCTTTGAATGAAGAAATTTCGTAACGAAAAAAACCTAACACCATGTTCGCCTACCATGTTGCCATGGTTACCGAGCTACATGGTAACCATGGCTACATGGCAACCATGGCAACATAGTACAAAATAAATAAATAATTATAATTGCATAAGTTGATAAAAAATGCTATGCAATAGCTTTACCGCGGCAGTCCCCTAGTGTTTGTGTCTGTCGCTCTTGCTTATATTTATATTGCGCTATCTCTCTCGCACAGTTTTTCAGTACGAGCGAAATGATAACATATTTAAGCAGGAGTGAAAGAGACAGAGATAGAGGGGTCAATGTACGGAATTTTCGTGTAAAGCGATCGAGGTATACTGCAGATGGGAAAAGTTACCGATTTCCGACACATTTACACTACCGGCTCGTGATATGGGGAAATATTTCTGTCTGAACAATGCATAGGTTTGAATCCTGCGGTGCAAAGTTTTGAAGGCATATTTTCAATTTTTGAAACTTTTCCTTTGCTTTACCAAAATTGACAAATCCAGGTCAACCGGAAGTACCATATGGATTTTGTTTCAAAAGCTAGAACACGAGCATTCTATCGTGAATGTTTAGTGAAATAGACATAGACAGAACAACGAAAGAATGCTCTACGTCCGTTTACATTAAAAGAATATGACGTAGGGCGGCTAGAATGAGCATTCTTTCGTTTGGTCTAAATGCACCTTAAGATGTATACGCTCCTACACAATAAAGAGGACTAGATTAATGGCGTCCGCTGAAACATCAAATAAGGTAAATTTCATATCAATACCAAATGAACAGTGGATGAATACGGAACACTCTGAAATCGGTTCGGTAGTTTCGCAGCCTATTCGTTACATACAAACAAATAAATCTTTCTTTCATCTTATAATATTAGTTAGTAATGAACCTTGGCATGTTAACAATGGAACCTATTTACTGTAACTGTACCTAATAATGATATTATGCTAATCAAAATTTGAATTAGGTAGGTATTGGGTAGGTATTATAAATTTCGCAGGTACCCAATGAATTTCTTATTTACATTTTAAACGACTTAAAACAAAAGAAAGAGGTCATCAATTCAGATCCCGATTGCCGAAGAAGGGTTATGATTTTAGGGTTCCGCACCTAAAGGGTAAACCCGGGACGTTAACTTAAGAGGAGTATATACGCCAACGACCTTGAAACTGAAAATCCATGTCGGGCGCATCGAAAATTGTTGATTATTTCATGACGGAATGTCGTAGAACTTTTTTTTGTGCACAGATTGTAGGTGACATTGTTTCCTACATTTTGGTGTAGTTTTAAGACAAGAACCTCCTATTAGTGCAAAGCCTATCCAAATTTTAGACAAAAAATGTCTGATTTGGCTAAAATGTCGATAGGCTTCAATACGTTTCGACATATTTGTATGGAAACTGCACTAAATATCGGAAACAATGTCGCCTACAATCTGTACACAAAAAAAAGTTCTACGACATTCCGTCATGAAATAATCAACAATTTTCGATGCGCCCGACATGGATTTTCAGTTTTTCAGAATAGGGCCCTTAAGGGTAAAACCGGGACGTTAACTTATCATTTTAACCGTCTAGCTATTACGGTTCTTGAAACAGCCTGGTGACAGACAGACAGACAACGAAATCTCAGTAATAGGGTCCCGTTTTGACGCTTTGGTTACGGCACCCGAAAAACGAAGTATATATAAAATTCAAAGTGCGTGGCGGCTACAAAAACCGTCGATCCAATCGGATTTATCCATTCAATGCACATACAGTCAGACAGTTTCCAAGTGAAATCAAAGAAAGTATGGTTTTCTCTGCGAGCGAGCGAGAAGACACGCCTTCTCACTTCAATATAGTTCGCTTGTACTGCGCGTGCGATTCCCGGGAGACCTCTACACGGTGCTGGTTAGCCGATTAAATGTACATTTCTAAAATCAGCTTCTTAAATCCTTTAATTTGATACCCACTCGATATTAGTTGAATGGACCCCACATTATCGCGTCTAAATACCGTCATATTTAGATACTAGCTGCGCCCCGCGGTTTTACCCGCGTAAGTCCCGATCCCGCGGAAATATCGGGATAAAAAGCCTATGTGTTATTCCAGGTCTCTAGCTATCCATATTCTAAGTTTCCTCGCAATCGGTTCAGTAGTTTTTTTGCGTGAAGCAGTAACAAAGTCACATACGTTTATAATATTAGTAGGATACACAGGACCAACTAAAAGTTATTGACGATAATAATAAAGAATGAAAAACCGGGCAAGTGCGACACACGCGCACAAAGGGTTCCGTACCACTATCACAATTGGGTACGGAACCCTAAAATAGTCTACAACAACCAATTTTTAAATTTGATAGGAAAATATGAAATATTTATCTTCGATTCTTACTCCCGTCAAACGACTGAATCACTCAAAAAAAAAAAACTTGGCACAAAGAAAATCTCAAACTTGAAACTCTTTGGTAAGTGAAGGTAGACTGGTATATTTGACAGACAGGACAGCCATTTTGAATTCCATGACCTACTCGATTTGTCCTGACCAATCAGAAGCGACCTCACATTGTACTAAAACTCCTTGTGGTTTTTAGGGTTCCGTACCCAAAGGGTAAAAACGGGACCCTATTACTGAGACTTCGCTGTCTGTCCGTCCGTCTGTCCGTCTGTCCGTCTGTCACCAGGCTGTATCTCAAGAACCGTAATAGCTAGAAGGTTGAAATTTTCACAGAAGATGTATTTCGGTAGCCGCTACAACAACAAATACTAAAAACAAAATAAAACAATTATTTAAAAGGGACTTCCATACAACAAACTTGTTTCAAAAACTACAAGGGAATTCTAGTACGATGTGAGGTCGCTTCTGATTGGTCGAGTCAAATCGAGTTGGCTATGGAATTCAAAATGGCTGCCCTATCTGTCAAATATACTAGTCTGCCTTCACTGACCAAAGAGTTTCTTATAAGTTTCAGATTTTCTTTGAATCAAAGTTTTTGTAAACCATTTTAGGGTTCCGTCCCCAATTGCGATAGTGGTACGGAACCCTTCGTGCGCGAGTTTCGCACTTGGCCGGGTTTTTTAAACACTTTTGTTGCATGGGAGCCCCTCTTAAATATCTGTTTTATTTTGTTTTTAGTATTTGTTGTTGTAGCGGCTACCGAAACACATCTTCTGTGAAAATTTGAACCGTCTAGTTATTACGGTTCATGAGATACAGCCTGGTGACAGACAGACAGACGGACAGACGGACAGACGGACAGACGGACAGACAGACAGACAGCGAAGTCTCAGTAAAAAGGTCCCGTTTTTACCCTTTGGGTACGGAACCCTAAAAATTAAGATGTGTCTACCAAGACGATGCAATGACTCGATATTAGCACCATCTAAGTGCTCCTTAAAATACGAGTACATTATTTTCTGCTATAAAAGTATATCGAAAGCAAAATCTGTGCTTTACTGCTAGTTTAAGGTGAGGTCGTACAAGATGCGCGAGAAATTAAAGAATAATACGTAAAATAAATAGTTAGATTTAGTTTAGTTTTTGATGTGAAACATCTATAGGCGCAGGTTAACTTAAAAATCCGCGTGGCGATACAGGCCGTGGCGACGCCTCGCGATGCTATGCTACTTCCTACTAATCCTTCCTACTATCCTACTAATATTAGGCATATAGGCTCTCGGTAGGCATGTGGATTCATGCCGGGAAGTGAGCGTGCCTTTAACAGCTCCGGTACCACACATGGAAATGTGGTAGGTGGCCTCTCCACCGGCCCCAGCGAGGTTGTCGTTAGCTCCTCTTCCGAGGAACGAGTGGTGAGCGGCTTCATTGCTCCGGTACCAGTCTGGACAATCTGGTAGTGCCGTTTTGGGCACGGGGAAGCTCTCCCTTATTAGAGAACCGAAACTAGCGTTTTGGGGACACGATCTGTCTATAACTGATCCCGCACGGTAGCCCTCCGGGGTGGCCGGACGGAACAGCGCACTAACGTAGAAAACAACGATTTAGGGGGTCATAAGTAAGTTTTCCAAAGTTGATTTACAATAAGACAAAACGTATTATTTCATATGTGGGTAGTCCGATAAACAATATCCGACACCTACCCGCGTCTCCTAGCATTACCGGCTTGTGGCCGTGCACAATATATGTCGGAACTTGACCGTTGCAATTTGAACACGTTAACTCATCAACCTATTTCATAACGAACTAAAGAGAACATTACATTACTCGTGCAATACATAACTTAGAGTGAATTAATATGGATAATCCAGGTAAGTCTCTTTTAATATTATATAATTTCGAATAATAATTTGTAAAATTTAACACAGTAATAGAGTTTTAAAATCTACTGTTTTTAATTGACAATTTTTTACCCTTTTTTGTTTTCAATAGCATAAATAGTTTACTTCCGCATCTTTCCGAGTAGAAATTCTTGCATTTTACTATAAAATAAATATTTAGGTTGACAACTGCATATAATTAAGCTACCCCTTTTTACCCCATTGGGAAATAAATTGATTTGAAGTTGGGAAGTAAAAATAACTTTTTTCTTTCTTATGGGCTATACGAAAGTTTTCTCGCAAAGAATGTAACTTGGATGTTTATCACCGGCTACTTTTAACATCTGATCCACTCATCAGCTCGATGAGGAAAATCAAGAAATCCATTTCCAAAGCCTTTTTGCCGGAAACTTTGCAGCTCTTGCTGCCTGCTGAGCCAAATGAAAATATTTCATTTATTTCAAACAACAGCGAAATTGACGATGAGGAAAATTCGTAGGAACAATTTGACATACACACACATATATATATATATATTATTTATTATTTTTTAATCGAAATTATGTTTATTTAGTTCAAATCAATATATAAATTAAATATTTTCATGTACTTATTTGTTTATTTACTCATGATTATTTTTTTTATGAATTTCATATTTTTACAGCAATATTGTAACTATTTTAGGTCTAAAATACCTAAATATTTATTCTAGTGTTGTATGAAATTGAATTAAACCAGTTAATAATTTAGACCGCCTAAATCCCTGATTTCGACGTTAGTGCAGCGGTACAGCAGCTGGTTATAGCTTGGGACGCTATAACATATATGCGTAGAAGTCGTGGAACGGGTTGCTATCCTACTAATATTAGAAATGTGAAAGTTTGTATGGATGTTTGGAAGTTTGTTACTCTTTCACGCAAAAACTACTGAACCGATTGCGATGAAACTAGGAATATAGATAGCTGGACACCTAGAATAACACATAGGCTACTTTTTATCCCGTAATTTCCGCGGGATTGGGACTTACGCGGGTGAAACCGCGGGGCACAGCTAGTAGGTATATATTGTTACGTATCAATAATGCTGTGTCATGCCTACACATAGTGCTAGAAGTGTTATTTTTTTTTTTCGCGCGCGAGCGCCAAACAGAGTGGTCACGTATAACTTTGCTCCGTAAATTTAATTAAGATTTTGTGTAAAAAGTGCGAGTTAGTGGAAAAACTATAAACTAATCTATGGCTTGAACCACATAGTGCGATTTAACATAAAAATACTTTACTAAAAATCATTATACCAGTGCTAAAATTACAAAAATACTTCAAAAATAAACGTTACTACCTTTAAAATACTGTGCATAACATGACTCATTAAGTGCGATCGGAGTGTGCAGTGTCATCTCGGGTTACTGACCGAGAGAACAACGGCCTTGAAAACTGCACCAAAAAGGTCGGACTACTAACTAATCAGTATTTTCGAGTATTTTCGTAACAGAATTATAGCCGAGTGGTATCAACGTCTGCGTACATAGAAATTGCAGAACCAGTACTAGAGTTCGAGACCTGGCCAGTGCAACGTTTTTGCTAAATATTTTTTTTTTTTTAATTTTTTTATTATTATTATAAAAAATATATTTGCTCGTTTTCCGGAAAATAGAAATGGATGAAATGAATACTATGAATGAATTGGATAATGTAACGAGAAGAAAACCTAAATTGACTAAATCAAAATCCATGGAAGGAATCAGCAATAATAACTCCTTAAATTCGTCTTGCTCATTTGATTTATTGGGAAAAAGCTTAGATCTGTCCACTCACGGCAATTCTGACAACATGACTGAGATAAAAACTGAAATGAATGCATTGAAGGCTTCATTGGAAAGTACTCAGAACGAGCTAGACAACATAATACTGGAAAATATCGACCTAAAAAAACAGTTGTCTTTATTGACGCAAGAAGTAGCTATACTTAAACAATTATGTAAAACTCCGGTAACATCACTTCGAAAGAGTATATCTGTTTCTAGTAAGAAGAAAGCTAAACGTCGACTGACGAAGGATTTCGCAAATACATCTATAGCAAAAGAAACCACCATTAACACATTTACGGCAACGACGACGCCTCCATCTGGGAAAAATTTTACTCATGCTCCAATAAGACCTGTCCAGGCTAAGATAACGACTGACACTCAAAAATCGGTAATTTCTCCGGTGTGTAAAGGACAGAACTCTCAAACCAGCATAAATTTAAATGAAAAAGAAAAGGAGAAAAGCAGGGAGCGAAGACTGTTCGTATTTGGGGGTCAACAATGCCTAGGTCTAGCTAATTTTCTCAGAAAGTCTAGAATAAACAGTAGGTACCAGAGTTATCAAGTAATCTCTTTTATAAAATCAAACGCTTCGTCTGAAGAGATCCTGAACTGCGCTAAGTTATTTGACATTAATTCCGAGGACAGAATGTTAATTTGTGTTGGTCAACATGACACAAACCCCATGAAAGTTATGACCGAGTTATCCGCTTTTCTTAAGTACACCAAATGTCATGTATTTATTCTAGAAATCCTAAGTAGCAGGTATCTCAGTGAAGTAAAACTAAATGAAATGCTAGTATTAATATGTAAAAATCATAAAAATTGTACATTTATAAACCTTGACGTTTTTAATTATGACTCTAATGTATACATGCAAATAAATAGTAAATTGGATCAATTCGAGTACGATAATAAATATTTATATTTTAGTGGAATCTATAATAGAAATAGGCTATCAAAAATGTCACCGTCAAACATTTGTAAATCTACTATGATAGATGCTTCTAGTCAGACAGAGGTGTTGTCTCCAACACAGGTGACTCCTGGGGCACCTGTGACCGAGATATCTCCTAAGTCTGAGACGTTTTTTCGAGTTTAACAAACTTTTGTGCAATAATAACGGTATTGCGACCCACCAAAACAAAAAAAACTGTGTAGTGGATGGGTCAATGTTGAGAATATTTCACCAGAATACACAGGGCTTATTATGTAAATTGGAATTGGTGGAGGCTATTCTGCATGAACTTTTTGAAGAAAATAGGGAACCTAATATACTATGTTTTTCTGAATCATTTGTAGAAAGGGGTTGCCATGATTCTGTAAAATTGTTAAATTACCAGCTAGCTGCTCACTATTGCCGACTTAAAAAACAAAAAAGAGGAGGAGTATGTATATTGGTAAAGCGTGGTATATCTTTTAAAGTTTTGGATTTTCTTAACGAACACGCGGTCGATATTGATTTTGAATGTTGCGGTATTGATCTGATTTCTTTTAATCTCATTGTAATATGTGTTTACCGAACGTCTTTAAGTAAGGGGAATGTAAAATCAAAGAAGGTGTTTTTGAAAAAATTAGCTAATATTTTACATTTACTCATAACTAAACATGGAAACAAGAGAATTGTATTAACAGGTGATCTGAATATAGACACTCTTGAAGTAGATAAACACAGTAAAAAGCTCTATGAAATCGCAAAAAACTTTAACTTAAAAATACACTTTAATGAACCAACGCGACAGGATTCATGTATAGACCATATTATAAGCAATGTGGCCTCAGCTAAACATGAACTATTGCCCCTTTTCATATCAGACCATAACACTGCACAGATGATAACTATCCCAGTCGCCGGCCGAGTCACTCCTATCACCGAATACTTTGTTTATAGAAGAGATTTCAGTGATGAAAATATTTCTAAATTTAGGTATTACATTTCAAATCTATATTTTCATGAGGTCTATGATGAGAGTAATGTAAATACCGCATTCAAAAAATTTCATGATCTTTTGACATTATTCTATGAGCTATGCTTTCCTAGACTCAAACTTAAAATATCTACGAATAATAAAAAGCCAAAGTGGTTGAGTAGAGGTCTTAAGATTAGCTGTAAACAGAAAAGAACTTTGCGGTATAAATACTATAAGGATAAATCTACACAAAATAAGATTAACTATAAAAATTACTCACGACTTCTTAAAAATAGTATTAACAGGTCTATTAGACTGTGTAATCACAAATTTATAAACTTGTCTAGAAATAAATGTAAAGCTTCTTGGCAAATTATAAAGGAACAGTCAGAACCTTTTAGATCTATAGACTTTATAACGAGAATAAACAGTAAAGATAAAATTATTGAGGACCCAGAACAAATTGCACAGGTTTTCAATGATTACTGGATTGATATGAACAGTAAAAGCGATGCTACGGTTGAAAATACGGTAAAGGGGAGTATTTGTAATACCATGTTTCTTACACCATATGGTTATGACGAAATGTATAAAATCATCTCAACACTAAAGAATACACCTTCATGTGGCTTTGATAATATTTCAACAAATATTCTGAAACAAATTTCTAGAGAAACGGTGCCGATTCTAACACATTTAATAAACCTATCGTTTTCTCAAGGTGTCTTCCCAGAACTATTGAAAATATCTATAGTTAAGCCTTTACATAAGAAAGGAGATAAGGGAAAGTTAGAAAATTACAGACCAATAACTTTAATCTCCATTATCGCAAAAGTGTTTGAGACAGCCATGCAAAAACGATTGCTAGATTTTATTGAAAAACATAAAATCATCAGTAGTAGTCAGTACGGTTTCCAGAAAGGCAAATCAACCACTCTCGCTGGTTTCAAATTAATCAAAGCCATCTTAGACAACCTACTCTCTCGAATGCATACAGTGGTAGTTTATTTTGATATGACAAAAGCATTTGACTTCGTATCGCATAAAAAACTGCTTGTAAAGCTAGAAAGGTACGGAATAAGAGGAACGGCATTGGACTGGTTCCAATCATACCTGAATAATAGACAGCAATGTGTTGAAATACAAAATTTGGATAAAAACAACAACTTGCAGGTATTTCGTTCATCGTATAGATCGAATTTATCCGGGGTGCCACAGGGCAGCATACTAGGACCAATTCTATTTTTATTATATATTAACGACCTACCTGAAATTACAAATAATACCTGTACACTTTTCGCTGATGATATTTCTATTGTTTTGACTACGAATGCTAAATCTGACATGAATAAATTTTCCTCTGATATTAATACCGAAATAGATAACTTAGTGACATGGTTAGGAAAAAATAACTTACAAATAAATATAGACAAAACTAATTATATGAAATTTTCTGCAAACTATAGGAAAATTAACAATAATCTGCAGATTAGTTGTAGAGGTCAAAATTTGAAAGAAGTTGATAACACTACTTTCTTGGGATTTGTGCTGGATAGACAACTGAATTGGAAAGCACACGTTAGCAAAGTGTGTGGTAAATTGAACAGTTTTGTCTATGTATTGTATAAACTTAGAAGAACTTCGGCACTAGCAACGCTATTGTCAGCATATCATGCATATATAGCGTCAGTCCTTTCCTATGGCATAATCTTGTGGGGAAACTCTGCAGACATCCGAAGAGCTTTCCGTGCGCAAAAAAAGTGCATTAGGGCGATGGCCGGTATTCCTCCTTGGATATCTTGCAAACCCTTATTTAAGAAGTACAAAATACTCACGCTAACTGGTATATATATTCTAGAGTCTGCAAAATTTGTAAGGCAACATCCTTATTTATTTATGACTGCTAAAGAAAAATTTCCTAAAAACTCTAGAAATGGAAATAGAATTGTCTTGCCGGTAAAACCTAAATTAACCCTGTATGTGAAAAATTGTATTGCAATGTCTGGTTTCATATATAATAAAATACCGGAGGACATAAAAGAACTACCTTATAGACAATTCATTAAAAAATTAAAACAATGGTTGCTGGACAAATGTTTTTATGACTTGACTGATTTCCTGCCAAACTATTAATTTATGTAGGTACAGTTATTTCTAAAAAAAAAAAAAAATTGTTTTGTCTATTGTTATGATTATTTTTTTATTTTAATTGATTCCACAATGTTTCGTGTTTTTTATTTTTATTTTCATTAACATTTTATTTTATTTGTAAGTAATCTAATATTGATATGACGTATAATTTTGAATGAATTGTTTTGATAAAATTAATGTAATGAGTAATGACATTTTGACATGATCTTTAGAATTGTAACTTTTTATTAATATTAATATTCGTATGCCGGAGGATCCGGCGAAGTACGGCACCACTCTATTTGTATACAACAACTATGTAACCTACTTCAGACGAATAAATTTCATTTCATTTCATTTCATTTCATAGTTAATTTCGAGTCTCTTTCTAAAGACTTCTACTCTGCCGTAGGTAATAAATTGGTTGACTGGAAGAGATCGCCCTTAGGCGATAAGGCCGCCCATTGTGCCTAGTACCTACCATACTAAAGTTAAGTTTTAGTCAATGTTATATTTGTTTAATTTAAGTTTGGTACAATAATGTATTTATTTATTTATAGATTTTCCCGCACGTCCGGTACCCGATCATTTCAAGTATTCAAACGCGGTCTAATTCAACAAAATGGCGATTTGTCTAACAGTTTTGCATTTAAAATAGTTAAACACACACCAGTTGTTATGCTTGGCTTGTGTTCATTACTGGCCGGTCATTACCTGGCCACTGACCACACCGCCGGCTGAATGACTGCGTCGCACAATGCCATAACATGCCCTCGATATTAAAAAATAATTCACCTAGGTTTCTTTAGGGTTCCATATTAAAAGGGTAAAAACAGGCCCTATACTGAGATTTCGCTGTCTGTCCGTCTGTCACCACTCACCAGGCTGTATCTCATGAACCGTATAGCTAGTCGGTTGAAATTGTCACAGATGATGTATTTTTGTAGCCGCTGGACCATAGTTCTTAGGGTTCCGTACCAAATTATGATAGTGATGCGCAACCCTTCGTGCGCGAGTCCGACTCGCACATGGCCGGTTTATAACCTATTGAAGTACCTATAAAACTCCAAAAAAATCGCCAAGCACTCGATCGGGCGACAAACAGTTTTAACTCTGTGGAGCTTTTAAAAATGGCGTCATTATGATCTCATATTCTTTAGGCAAACAATAAAATATCATTGAAAATATAGATAAAGCAGTTAACCAATTATTAGTCAGTGTTGCTACTTCCAATGGTCTTGTATATCTTCTACAATTTTTTCTCTTCTAAAATTCAAAAACATAGCCCTGAAACCCTGAAAATAAAGTTTTCTATGTACTATCAACAACGAAAGTGGGTATACACCGTAAGGTCTAATTTCGCTTGCAAAGTAAATCAAGGTACGGATTGCTTTTTATATTAAAATCAATGCAATAAGACCGCTGTGCTAACCAGACATGCATGGAGTTTAAATTTAGATACAAAAATAATTGCTTTTTTGAAAAAAGTGCTTTCAAAAACTTAGTACCCGGCGGGATTCGAACCCGCGACTATTGGTTATACCGAACCAACGCGTTTGGTAGCCCTCCCACCAGGTTGAAATTAAGAAAGCACCTCATCGTGTGTTCTTCCGAGTAAGGCCTCGTATTTCCTAAGTGTGGATTGTTAATCCATGAAATAATGTTTATGCACAATAATTTTCACGCATTTGATATTTATAGATATACCTATATCAATGTGTGAATAATATGCTTATTCCACGCTCACGCGCGAATCTTTTGGCTAACTGGATACCCACTTTTATTGTTGATAGTACCTACCTACTTAATTATTTCGTCTATTTTTTAATTTGATAATTAAATATAGGATTACCTATATTTCGTTATGCAATTTATCACTATAGTTATCTGTTGTGCCAGAAAGTGGGCATCGGGCGATTGTTCCTATACAGCCACATTATGTTTGGTTATCGTAAGGTTTCGCACGGCCTATTGTGCAAGTACTGGCCGGTTGGAAAATATGTAGATAGAATCTATCTTAGTTCAAAAATGTGATCAAATATGTGAACAAAGAACTGTCAATTTTAAAGAAAAAAGTAGGAGTTATGGCGGGAACGCCCAGACAACATGTCGTGCTCCAATTTTATTTTCGTGAAACTATGTTGTAAACGGGGTTAAATTGTGTAATTTTGGTGGAATCTTATTCAATTTATTTCCGTGAATGTGCACTTTCGTCGTTGCCTCCAAAGCTCCTTCAAGGTTATGGTAAAGTTGCCACCGCATTACCATAACTCCTGACTTTGAGCCTTTAAAACCGAAAACTGAGTTGAATTTCAATTCTCTTTTTTTAACATTCACAGTTTTAAATAATAAATCGCGGAACAAAGCAATAAAATCAAAATAAGGAAACAATAAAATATTCTACATAACCTAGTAAGTAACCAACAAAAAATCCAATCCATATTTTGCGTAATCTATGTAATTTTCTTCGAAGCCTTTCGTTTTGTAAAAGCAAGCTATCTATTCTTCGCGCTATGACGTCATCTAGGTAGATAAGATAGCGGCCGGTCACCAGCGTGTTCACGCTGTTATCTCACACAATATGTACTCGAATAAAGAAATAGTTTTGCAATGACACATATGTGTCTACTGTATTTGGTGAAAAAGCTGTCGAATGGTTAGAGGGCAATTTATGTGGAGCGAGCCATCTTTTATTATCTGTCCCCTTTTAAGGGTACCGTAAGGGTTAAAACAGGACCCTAAGCATCTATTACTGAGACTCCGCTGTCTGTCCGTCTGTTTGTCCGTCACCAGGCTGTATCTCATTTTACTAGACAGTTGAAATTTTCACAGGAAATGTAATTATGTGGCTGCTATAACAACAAATAAGTAAAATGTCGTTGCGTACACGGATTTCGCGTGGTCCACTATTTATTTTATCAGGATTTCGATGGTACGGAACTCTTCGTGCGCAAGTCCGACTCGCACTTGGCCGGATTTATTTTCTTTTTGTCTTAAACCTATTATGGCCATTAGGGAAGTAGCCAGTGTCAAGTATTTTATAATATTTGTAAGTTATCAAATACTCCGTATGGATGCAAAAATGACCAAAAATCAAAGGACTGAACTTTTTAATTGGCTTCCAAAAAAGGAGTTTATCAATGTTTCTTTTTAAACGGCGCATTATTTGCCAGCGCACTAGAAAATCAACACCATTTGAACGTTACCCTACTAATCCCAGTAATATAATAAATGCGGAAGTTTAGTAAATGTTCGTTTGAATGTTTGTGTTTCAATCACGCAAAAATGACTAGATAAATTTAGCTGAAATTTGGCACACACATAGCTCAAAACCAGGATTAACACATAAAATGTGACGAAACTATAAGGGTCTTGTTAGCTAGGAAGCCCCCAAAAAACCGGCTGTATACGTAGACTTACGCATGCCATCGCCTATGCCTATTATTATTAAAAAGTTATCTCCCTAACATGGCGTCGCTGGACCGGTCCGACCAGTTCCCGCCTAATCTCACGGTGATATTGGAGACGACCTATTTGGAGATATTTTACCTTGAGATTTTACTTTTTTTTTCTTTTTATTGCCCTAGACGTGTCAAAAGTTCAAACTATTAAATATGCTAGCTGCATCCCGCGGGTTTAGCCGCGTAGTTCCCAATCCAGGAGTATTTGACGACCTCGGTGGCGCGTCGTGCGAAAGCGCGACTGCAATGCAGGAGGTTGCGGGTTCGATTCCCGCCGGGTGCAAGTATTTATGCTTAAAAAATAAATATTTGTGTCTGGTCTGGGTGTCCCTCTATGTATAATATGTATGTATTTACAAAAGAAAAATAAATATAAGTATTATATCCGTTGTCTAGTCACCGTAACACAAGCTTAGTCGCTTACCACGGGGCTAGATGGCGCTGTGTGTTGTTCGGAGAAATTATTTATTTATTTATTTATTTTATTAGGATAAAAAGTATGTTTGTTACTTATTTTACTCCTTCCTGCAAAAACTACTAAACCGATTGCAATGAAACTTTGTAAGCAGATAGCTGGAGGTCTGTATTAGCACATGAGTTACGTTTTATCCCGATATTCCATCGGGATCGCGAGTTACACGGGTAAAACCGCGGGTATCGGCTAGTATTAATTAATGTAAATACTTTGGCACAAGTGTAAGCTACCTCGTGCGATCACATCATCAATGCGGTCATCGGAAGTATCCATTATTGGAGGACTTAGGTATCCTATTGTCAGTCGACGGACCTAGGCATACTTTGAAGGCTAATTGATGACGTCACTGTATTACAAGCCTAGCCGGTTAGCTCGACGCTAGAACAGGAACTCTAGATCGGGCTTTACGCGAGAGTAACTTTTCAATACAAAAAACGTGATTTTTATGTAATACTAATAATAGTACGGAACTCTTCCTACGTGAGTCAGACTCGCACTTGACCGGTTTTTACCTCACTGCGCGACGCAAAGAAGTGTGAGTTTATCAGTCCATGTATGTATTTAATTGTAGGCTACCATTTGACACATCTTTTCAATGAAAAAATGTCAAATACAAGAAACAAAACGTCAGATTATAGTCTAAAATTATAAATGGTTAGCTACGCGTGTGTGTACGGTACATATACAGTGTAACAACATAACCGCTCTATTCATTATTTGAATTCGGAACGTTCATGTTGTTTTTTTTCACCCGTATTCGGCGCGTGGCCTTGACTGGGACAACGGTCGCGGTAAAGTATGCCATACGCGGATAGAATTTGTTTAATTTTAATGGAGGATAGGTATGGTACTTAATTTTTTATAGGTAAATTTTAGCTTAGGTTTTATTTGTTTAGGATTTGTGGTATACGTAGTATCTAGGTAGACTTCACACGTACTTAAATTGCTAGAACGAGATCGTTTTTAGTGATAAGACCGTCCATTACATTAATCAATCTCAATGCATTGAAGGAAATTCAATCCAACAGCTGAGATATCCGGTAACATACAAACCAAACACATACAAAATACAGGCAAATAGATAACCACCTCTTTCTTTGGAAGTCGGTGAAAAACAATTAATTTAATAGAAAGGGGACCGAATTGAATAGAATTTCGTCACAGTAATTAATAAACGATGAGCGTGGTCTTCAAGTGGCGAATGTGTCGGTCGCACGGTGCATGGCCCGCTTTACACCTCACATTCATCGATATACCAAGAATCCGATCCGGTGTGTTACGAAATCGGTGTTTTGCGATTTCACACAAAACTACAATAAACTTAATACGAAACTGGATATATTTCATAAATACTGCATGCCCATTGGCCATTTAGCATAACGTACAGCTTAAACCATTGGAATGTTTTTTTCAGTGCAGAAATTCCAATTCTTTTCGTCTACGTATTTCAGAAAATAAAATAGAAGTTTAGTATTTTTTGGAAGTATAAATGGATCAGTAAATAAATCCAAAATGTATGGACTTCTACTATAACAATAACATTTTAAAATTGATTTAAAAAAAATTGCACACCTTGATATTTAATAAGACATGGGAAAAACGAACTGGGTTCCATTTTCAAACATATGTAAGAAGTTTTGTTTATTTGACCTTGGCGGTTCCAAATAGGCGATATTGGACCCAGACCGGGAGAAAAAAAAGCGGTTTTGGTTTTTTTTTCTCCAGTAGTAATGCAGTGTAATGCAGCCAATGTCAAGTTTTTTTTATTGTCGAATACGAAATGGCACTCCAGTGTGTCAGCCAGTTATGTGTATTACACAGTTTAGGATGTACGCGACGTCGCGCGTCGCTCACGCGTGACGACATGCTCGCTTTCTCCCGCGGTTTGCAACGCACTCTCACGAGTAGGTACTGCATCAATCAATGATCTGAATATTAGTGGGGAAATCGCCCAAAAACTTTTTTGGAATTGGCATAATCCCTACTAGGGGCAGATAGTGGGGTTTTCGTCAATTGACCTATTTATATTGGCATAATCCCCAGCAACCATGATTAACAAGGATAGTGGGAAAAACGCCAACTTGTTTTTGACAATTGTCATAATCCCCTTTTTAGGGTTCCGTACCCAAATGGTAAAAACGGGAACCCTTTTCCTAAGACTTCGCTGTTTGTCTGTCCGTCTGTTAGATTATGACAAGAAGCCAAACGGTGTCGGTCTGGTGGTAGGTAACTCGACTTTCATTTGCGTTCAAAACCCGGCCGACCGAACATGTATGTATGTACAAAATATTTTTTCCGTGCGAAATTTACAGCTGTCAAGTGTCGACTTCGATCGTCTTTAGTTTTCTTTTCGATCGTCCTTTGTTTTTTTGTTTCGATCGTCTTTCGTCGTCAAACCATTATCAAATTTAAATAACACATATTATATTCACACATGTTTTATTCTCACACTCTTTAAGAAAATAAGAAGGCGATAGAAATAATACGCGAAACTGGGTCTAATTAAAAGAAATCTAAATGGGTGGGCGACAATCGACATGTTTATTTCTAATTATTATCAGTATGTATGTAAATGAATTCGATTTAGCTAAATTATTGGGTCTATTAATTGTAGAAACTTATCGTAATGTTTTGACATTTTAGTTGGCATTTAGATAACAAAACTTACTCTTGAAATAATGACAAATAAAAATACACACTTTTAAAATAAGTAAGTAGACGTACCTACTTACTTATATACTTGAACTATTTATGTATTCTGTGCTTATATATGTATAAGTCGAAAGTACAAAAAACCGGTCAAGTGCGAGTCGGACTCGCTCACGATGGGTACGGAACCCCAAAATGAACAATGCACCAAACGTGAAATTCGTGTACGCACGTTTGCATTTATCTTTACCACTGAAGCCAGTTTATCACTATAGTGGTAAAAATGTTTTTTAAATTAAAATTATTATTTACTCAAGTACGCTTTTAATTTATTAAGTAAGTATTAATAAATGTAATATGCATTTGTCGTGCGAAGCCGTTACAAAAATAAACAAAAATGAATGTATTTTAGAGGGAATGTCCGATTGGGTCTTCCGGTGATAAATGAAGCGATAGCAATGTTGTTTGCTTACCTACTTACCTACTCTGAAGAACTCTGTGCATTAGGGTTCCGTACGTAAAGGGTAAAAACCCTTTTACTAAGACTCCACTGTCTGTCTGTCACCAGAACCTGTCTCATGAACCTTGATAGCTAGACAGTTGAAATTTTCACAGATAATGTATTTCTGTTGCCGCTATAACAACAATGGCGGAGAAATGTGGTAACAAACGCACAAAAAAAACTTACATCACGTTTCATAACCTCCTATGTTTGTTAAAAATCCAAAATGAATCCTAAATTCCTGTTTTTTTTTTAAATAATTCCCTAATTTCTGTATTTTTCCCCTCAAAAGGTAAAATAAGAACCCTTTTAAGATCACCTTTTTTATCAATAAAATATTACGCATCCGTTAAATCAGAGTCAATAGGACAGCATTGAGGTCAGTAAATGAAATGAATCACGAATCACGAGCTATTACCGGCATTAGCGTACATAGTTAGTTCTTTACGGACACCCTTCGTGAATCACTGACCAAGGTCAGGCACTGATTGTAGAGTTGTAAGTCATTTCTAATCACTGTTAAGTGGACAGAGCCTTGCACTGCACGGTCAGTACTTCAATGGGCCACTTAAGTGTGGAATTTTGCACATTGGGAGGTAAGTACTTCAATTGGCCACCGCTTAAGTGTGTAATTTTGCACAGTTAGGTGCGCTGCTTATCTGTAGGTTCTAATATTTTTTATTTATTTCGGTGTGAGACCGATATGGCCAATTTATAAGGGTTGTTTGTGCGCTGATTTTATTTAATCCATAGATAAAAGATCATCGAAAAACGAAATATAACTCGTTGAGCATAGAAACAATGATAAAAGCAATAAACGCAGTTTTTTGTTGACTACGAAACCCTAAAAATGACTTATTTCAAAACCAAATTGTAATGGGGTGGCACACGCAAAGCTGTGAGCAGATGGCGCTGGCATCGGATGATCTTTTTTTTTGTTGATGGTCCCCCACGAATGAAAACGCCGAGTTTTTTTTTCTTTCGGTCTGAGACTGATATGGCCAATTTGGCGCCGAGAGTTGTAAAAAACAACTGTTTGACAGTTCTTAATTCAAACCTAAGATCATCCGACTAACGCCCTCTGCCGGGATAAAAAGTTAGTGTTCCTCCTCATTTGGTATTTTGATTCTATTACAGTCATCTTCGTTTCTGATTCGATCGTCTCTTCTGCTAATAACTTGCAATTATTATAATATACTTGACACTGGCTGCACCCAAACGGCCATAATCGGCCTCAGATAGAGAAAAAAAATTGACCATGAAATCGGAATCTCAGTACTTGAGACACAACAAAAATGTCGGAACATGTTAATTTGTCTAAAGTTATAATATTCAGTTAAGTGTTGTGTTGACTCTGTGATGACTTCAGATGACGGGTGACTCATCTTATCATCATCGCGGAGTTCGCGGGAAATATTTATGTTAATATTATTATTAACAACTAGCAGATATTATGAAGTGCGCCGGACTTCATATCGCTATAGTTTAAATTTATTAAAATTTAAAAAAAATAGCTTAGTATTTATTATTCTAAGTTATGGGTTTCTTACGTTTATGGACCGATTATGGTCTTTTGGCAAGTAGCCAGTGTCAATAATTATAATAACGCTACGCCCCGCGGTTTCACCCACGTAAGTCCCGTTCATTTCCACTGTCACAAAACTAAATTGCCCCCGAAATTAAACAATTTCCACGCATTTGACTAGGTTTGAAAGACATGCAACTCAGCAACACGGATTTTGAGAAAGAGCTACGCGTTCCCGTAAAACTCCATCGTTAATTAAAAAAATATATAACTTGACATTGGCACGACTATGACACGCCCGCGCTCCGGTTTATTTATTTATTTCGGTCTGAGACCGATATGGCCAATTTGGAATAGCCAGGGTCAAGTTTTAGAATATTTCAAGTTTCTTCTATAGTTTTGGCGTCGTACATCTTGTACATCTTGCCAGTATCAAGTATTTTGCATGAAATTAGCCCGATCGGGCCTATAGTTTCAAGTCAGGGGCTATGGTAAAGCAGTGGCAACTTTACTTCCTTCAAGGAGCTTCGGCGCGAACGACGGAAAGTCCATATTTAACACTCAATTTTGTTTTCACTACACTTGTGCACATTCACGGAACTAAATTGAATAAGATTCCACCAAAATTACACAATTTAACCGAGTTTACAACATAGTTTAACGAAAATAAAATTGGAGCACGACATGTTGTCTCCGCTTTCCCGCCGAAACTCCACGCGCTCCGGTTACCTAACAAAGGGATTTTTCTTACCCCCCGAACTCTCGAAAAAAAAAACATAGGTAGATTCTTCCAAGTTTCTTGGTAGGTATTTATTATGTTTTCGTATGTTCTAAAATGAAATCTTTTGCTACGAAATGAAGGAGGTTTTTTGTTTCAAATCTAACAGAGTCATTATTGAATCTTTGGTAAGTTTTCCAGTAGATGGCGCTGTTCGCAACGTGCTCGTTATCAATCAAAAATAACCGGAATATTAAATATATCTATATTTACTTTGTTCTTTATCTTAGAAAGATAAAACGATAAAAAAACACATTTTTTATCAAAAATCTAAAAGCTACCTAAAATATAATATTTTTTAATATCTATTACGCACTTTAAGGTACCTATATAAGAAGGTATTATTATCATGTTTCAAATGATATAATTATAATGTCAAATACAAGCCGATTCGGCGCACTTCGCATAGCAATAGTTAGTTTATTTTTAGGGTTCCGTACCCAAAGGGTAAAAACGGAACCCTATTACTGAGACTTCGCTGTCTGTCCGTCTGTCTGTCTGTCCGTCTGTCCGTGTGTCACCAGGCTGTATCTCATGAACCGTAATAGCTAGACGGTTGAAATTTTCACAGAAGATGTATTTGTGTTGCCGCTACAACAACAAATACTAAAAACAAATTAAAACAAATATTTAAGAGGGGTCCCATACAACAAACGTGTTTCAAAAACATCGAATCGAGTAGGTCATGAAATTCAAAATGGCTGCACTATCTGTCAAATATACCAGTCTGCCTTCACTTACCAAGGAGTTTCTTAATTATAAGTTTCAGATTGTCTTTGTGCCAAAGTTTTTTTTTTTCATTTTTTTTAGTGGTGTGGTCGTATGATGGAAGTAAGAATCGAAACTAAATATGTCACATTTTCCTATCAAATTTTAAAATTGGTAAACGATTTTAGGGTTCGGTACCCAATTGTGATAGTGGTACGGAACCCTTCGTGCGCGAGTTTCGCACTTGCCGGGTTTTGTTTATTTAAACACGATAGACGACCATTAATAAAAAAGTTTATTTACTAAAAAACTTTACAGAGTTTACCTTAGCCACACCACTATTTGACTACTATCTTTATATGGAAAAAAACTGACGGACAAGCGAGTGCTCTTATAAGGGTTTTTTACGTATAGAGGTACGGAACCCTAATAAACTAAACTTGACACTGGCAGCACTACAATGCCCCGAGCTTACTGAATAAAAAAACCTTATTTGTGTCATTGATATGTGTTCGGTTTCGTATGTTTGACTTTTTACTTTTAATGGATCCCATTCTAGACCGTAAAGATTATACAAACATAACAGCAGGCTTTTCGCTGAAAGCTATCTCTTCCAGGCAATATTTGGATGGACAAGAAATCACGGAAAGTGAGAGAATGGAAAGTAAGAAGGTAAATTACAACATGTGTGTTACTCTAGAACTGCATCTGACTTGTCTTCATTTTGAATTTCATCGCAATCGGTCTAGTAGTTTCTGCGTGGAAGACTGACAGACATACTCACAATCGGTCACTTTCGTAAAAAAGTCACTTTCGCTAAAAGACACTTTCGCAAAATGTCAATTTCGTAAAAAGTCACTTTCGCATAATGTCACTTTCGTAAAAATGACACTTTCGCATAAAAGTCACCTTCGCAAAAAGTCAATATTTCTTTCTTGTAACAACATTAGATAAGGTTACACTTGATTACGTGACATTGACGATTGAGATTAAGATAATTTTTGTTATAAAAATTCCTATTAAATTTGCTTGTAACAATTATAATAAAAATCTCGACGGCTAGACCGATTTTTATGATCCAGCCTGGAGACAGACAGACAGACAATGAAGTCTTAGTAAAACGGTCCCATTTTAACCCTTTGGGTACGGAACCCTAGAAAGTAACGGACAAATAATAAAAAAGAAACCTACTTTTAGAAATCCATCTTTTGCATTTAGAAGTACACACATCAACATCGTCTAGGGATATTTTATATAAAGTTCTTAAACTTAAAAAATACTGGCCGATTTAAAAATATTTTAATGGAACCTTATTGTGTAGGCCTTATTGTATGATTCCAAATTTGAATTTTAAAAAATTAATTAAAAACATAAGATTAGCGCGGCAATTATTGTAGCGAGTTCGAAGGTTTAAATTTACTTAACGCAGTTTTAAGCATTTTGTTTAAACAAATTGAAGTTTTAATTTATTTTTTTTGATTAATTACAATTTAATACAACTGTATGCATCATGCAGCGGCGTCATTTAACAAGAAACGAAATGTAAAGGGCAGTAGGAATGCTCCAAGCTGGGGCTACTCAACGGAGTATTGCCGAGGAGATTGGAACAAGACAAAACGTGATATCAAGATTGTGGTCACGTTATCGTGCTACTGGTGAAGTGGCTGAAAGGCATCCAGGCGGAAAGCGGATAACTACCCAAAGACAAGACCGATTTTTGCAAGTGGCCACGAGAAGACAACCAAATGTTATGGCCATGCAGTTGGTTCAAACGCTCCAGTCAGACCACCAGGTGCTTGTCAGTGACCAAACTGTGAGGAGAAGACTGCACGAGGCTAACCTTCATTCTCGCAGGCCGCTTCGTACTCTAGCACTACGCAGAGGAAATCGTGGACGAAGATTACAGTGGGCTAGAGAACATTTGCCTTGGGAAGATATCGAGTGGTCGGTAGTGTTGTTTACCGATGAGTCCCGATTCGGATTTCATCCTGATTCACGTAGAGTACGCGTATGGCGAGCTTCTGGTCGTGACAACCGTCTGCAACACCCTCAGGAGGTCCATCCATACCATGGGGGAACAATTATGGTTTGGGCGGGAAATCGTATTGGTGGAAGAACAGACCTCGTTTGGATCAGAAACACTATGACTACCGAAAAATACCGTAATCAGGTGCTAGCACCAATAATCTATCCCCATCGACTGCAAATGGGCCAAGTTTTCACGCTCATGCACGACAACGCCCGTCCGCACACTGCGCGAGTGGTGACCAGCTGGCTAGAGGAGCACGACGTGTCGGTCTTAGACTGGCCCGCGCAGTCACCAGACCTAAACCCCATAGAGCACGCGTGGGATATGCTTCAAAGAAGGGCTTTGAGGAATTTGCCTCCAAATGTTGCGACTGAAGAGCAACTTTTTTTGCATCTTAGCAGGACCTGGGACAATATTCCGCAGCAAGATATTGACAACCTGATTCAAAGCATGAAAAACCGTTGCAGGGCCGTGATTAACGTCATGGGTAGTTTCACTGACTACTAATTTTAACTTCAAATAAAAAAACTTAATAATTTCGTTTTACTTTATTTTTTTCCTTAGATATACATTTTATCTTAAATTTAACATTATTTCACTTTTTGCGTTTTTTAAAATAAAAAAATATTTAAGCACAAAAACAATATTTTGTTGTATTCTAAATCATAGTCTGATAAGTAGGCTTTACAAAAATATATACATGTTGTTTGTTAGTAAACACAATTTTTGCGTAAATTGAGAAATTCTGAATATCCCTAGACGGTGTTGATGTGTGTATTTCAAAAACGTTCCATTTTCAAACGTTTTAAACATATTTTTTCATTTTAATTTTTAACTATGGCCGCCAGGTTTTTTGCATTGCAGCATAGCCATGTCGTGTTCCCCCATTAATAATGTAACTAATTATATATATTTCATCCGGTAATCCGATGAGACTAGGTTGAGTGTCACGGGCTCCTCTACTAATACGAAAACCGGAAACAAAGGAGTTTGTTGTTTTTTTTTTCGTTTCAGTTTATATAACGGGCATTGTAGTTGTAGTGCAGCCAGCGTCAAATTTATAATTATTAATTACTAGCTGCGTCCCGCAGTGTCACCCGCGCCGCGTTCTATCCCGTGGGCCTTTAAAATTTTGCTTCAATTTGCGAAAGTATCTCTGTCTATCTGATTGTTACATTTTCACGCCTAAACCGCTGACACGATTTTGTTGAATTTTAGTATAGAGATAGATGGGACCTTGGAAAAGGACAGGCTAATTTTGATCGCGTATTGTAACTTATTCTGTGATATAGAGTATAGACAGTATTACCGTGCCTAACTAAAGACACGCTTAGCAACGTCCCCATGTGCGACCGTTAGGAATGGCGTCATAGATATTATATCCTATTAAATCATAGTTTATTTTTAGAAGACTAACGGAAAATGGAGTTAGAACTAATTAGTATTATAGATAATAAATAATATCCACAATTATCCTTCCTTATTTGGACGATTTATTTCAAAACGGGATAACTTTATCATTTTTATTGTTACACGGATTGACCCGGCGCACGTAGTATCGCAGTGAAACACTTACGAATACTTAAACAAAAACACTCACCCCCTTACTTGTAACCAATTATTACCAGCTGCATAAACTATGTATCGTTTGTCTTTTACTGTGACATGAAGTTTCAAAGTTCATAGAAAGAGACAAACGTTACATAACTTAATCATTGTTTATAAGTAAGGGGGTTAGTATCTATAAAATGCTTTGTCCTGACTGACTGATCATCGCACAGCCTAAACCGCTGATAGTAGAGAGCTGAAATTTGGAGAGTGTGTTCTTTATGTGATGTAGCATCCGATAAGAAAGGGTTTTTCGAAATCTCACAAAATTACGCGGGTGAAACCGCAGGGCATAGTAAGTAACTAAAGGCCCATTCGAACGTGGTCAAATTTCAAGACAGTTGAATAAGCATCGTGTGAACAGACGACCATTTTTTTGAGATTCTGTCCTGTCTGTTTGCCTGGAAGAGATCGCTTTAGCGATAAGGCCGATAAAAAGATTAATTTTTGTTTTTTGAAAATAACAACAAAAGTCGCTTATTCGAATACCGCTAAGTTAGATTTTTTACAAAAACAATATATCTTACCTAGTATTGGTTATCATATCACTTTTTAAAATAATTTTTAAAAAATAAAGTGATATTGACACAAATCAATGTGATAAAAATGTTTTATTTTGTAAATAACCTCTTCCTTTTTCGAAAATCGGTTAAAAACACTATTTTTCAATTATATAACTAGGTAACAAAAGTAGACAAGCAGCCTTTGCTCAGCAGGCTTATTTAAAAAAAAATAACAAAAAAAACGTGTCGGTAATCTGACTGTAAAATTCAATCAAAAATCGGTAACTAATCCGCCGGCAAATTCCGAACTTTATTCCACTTTGCCACAACACTGCATCCGTATGTATTCACCTATATATCACAACACACGCGTATTCACGTCCGGCTCGCGCGACCGCCGAAGACAGACTGCCGTTTGGAGTGATTTTTGTCATTAATTCGCTCAGATAATGTAGGGTTCTGTTTTTGAAAAGCGAAGACGCGTGCGTTCTTTTCTACTCTTTTTCATACAAACGTAGTCGACTGTTTCCCCCTGGATTAAGACATTAAAGAAAATATGTTCATGCGATCAATCTAATAAGTAATACCTACCTAGGGCCTATCACTTGAAAAAAAAACATGTTTTAAAGCAAATTCTAAGTTAATATATGTTGTTGTTTTTACAGCTCTAGGCATTTTTACTAGAAATATTTTACAAGAAGAAATGCATCATCAATATTGTCCCCTAAAACATAAATTCCAAATCAAATTTTTGGTGTTGCATTTCTCCTAGTCAAATATTTCAAAGCAACCTCAAACCTCTCACAAAAAGCCAATTTCCTACGGAACCCTCACCCCTACACACGACTCCACCGCGCCCCCCACGGGCCCGGCAACACGTGCGCAGCAGCCGGCGGCAGCTAGTTATATATAAACAATGTTTATGTGACATCCCTTCGGAGGAAGTAGGGTGGATGTTAGTAATTACACACATTTGGCGGGATAATCGTGACGCGCGATGCCATTTCTAAATTTGGAATTAGGTTTTGTGCCTGTTATTTGCATTTACAAAAAAAATACTGTTCCCTATTTTAGAAACTTAGATCAAAAATCCCAAACATTATAATTTGAAAGAGACAGCTAAAAACTAGACATTTCTCTCTATCTACCACACTATGTTTGTTTTCAGGTTTTGATCTTTATCAAAAACACTATCGATCGGCAAAATAATATTATATTATGTTTATTTTTTTTGCAAAAAGACAAGCTTTAATTATTGGCTAGGGGTAAGGAATTTTTAAAAAGTCTTGTCATTTTAGTTTTTGTCGAAATCGAGGACGCAATTCCTTTCTGCATTTTTCGCTATCTCTTATAGTTTAGGTTAGGATATCCCCCAGAAGACCCGTTTAAATGGTTCACCCTGTATACTTTTTCCTCTCTCGAGAGGGATGCAACCGGGAACATTGTTCGGATGATGATGATGATGTATACCTTTTCCTTTAATTGACAGTTCTCTGTTTACATTTTTGATCTAAGTTTCTGAAATAGAGATATGACCCGGCGCACAATCCCGGTGTCGCCATTGACCATTTCAAAAAGAGGAAAAAAAAACTGTGGCAAGTTAAAGGACGATGACGCGGCCCCCGTTAATACCGTAAAAAAAATCGATAAAATGTACTTAAAATAATAATTATGTTATGTAGTCTAGCTCTAACAGGTACGTATTTATGGGCCTGGTCACCTGAAATAAAGGACTCGGTCAAGGCTTGTAATATAGTGAAGTCATCAATATATTATGACCTAGGTCCGTCAACTGACAATAGGATACCTAAGTCCTCCAATAATGGATTCTTCCGATGACCGCATTGATGACGTGATCACATGATGTAGCTTACACTTGCCAAAGTAGGTACTTCGGTTTCACCCCTGTAAGTCCCGATCCCGTGAGAATATCGGGATCAAAAGTAGCCTATATTACTCCTCGATAATGTAGCTTTCTATTGGTGAAAGATTTTTTGGAATCGGTCCTGTCGTTTCGGAGCCTGTTCTTTACAAATAAACTTTTACCCTTTCCTTGGCGTAATTTTCAATTTACGTTTTTAGGGTTCCGTAGCCAAATAAGAAAAAACGGAATTATGAAATCGTCATGTCTGTCTGTCGGTCATTTACTTACCAAGTTTCAACAGTATAGTTCTTATAGTTTCGGAAAAAAGTGGCTGTGACGACATACGGACGGACCGACAGACATGAACAAACCTAAGGGTTGCGTCAGGGATATGTTCACACCGCCGGAGTACACCGTGAACATATCCACATACATACAAACAATATACGGGTCGAATTGAGAACCTCTTCCTTTTTTGAAGTCGGTTAAAAAGGCTCCCGTTTTTACCCTTTAAAACTGGGAACCTAAAACCCTAAAAACATCATAAAATCGAAATCAGTTAAGTTAGCTATTAGCTAGTGAAATAAATGCCTTTATTTCGTATTGACTCACACGCGGCACTCACATGGTCTAAGATTTTTTACGAGGTGACGTCATAATGTCGGCCATTTTGCATTGTTTGTTCTTGCTTTAGGGGTCCGCAAGTGCTATGATTGGAAACCAATTTTAAATTTAAAAGACTTCACTTGTATTTTGTTTGAAAGTAATTTTGATTGTTATTTTACCACTGACTGCGCCAGCTTAAGTTGACCAAGCGAGCGAAGCGTCTCTCCTACAAGTCGTAGTTTTGTTGTTATGGCGGCTAATGCAATACATCATCTGTGAAAATTTCAACTGTCTTGCTATTACGGTTCATGAGATAAAGCGTGCGTGACATACAGACAGCGGAATCTCAGTGATATGGTCCCGTTTTTACCCTTTGGGTACGGAACCCTAAAAAGGTCGGAAATCGAAACCTGTGTAAATGGATAAAATAGCATTATTTCTACATCTCACACATACTCAAATAAACTACACAAAATATCTTAAAAACAATTGTATTAGTTTTTAAACCAACATGGTAACCCAAAACGGGGTATTTAGATTTACCATATTTTAATACGTTTAAATTCCGTACAATGAAATTAAAACATGGTTAATAAGTACCCCGTTATTATATAATATTTGTAATTTTCTACGGAACATTCCGACCATTAACAAAATTGGGTTTAGAATTCAAATGTTCAAAATTCGAACAGTTGTTCTCGTGCCGTTGGCAGAATGTTTTTGTTTTCTAAAACAAAGAGGTCGGCTTCGTGCCGCTAAAGTTACGTAAAAAGGTTGGATATGTGTGTTAATGGGTTATTTTTTAATGAAAATGAAAAAAAAAATACAAAGACACAGTTTGAAGCGACATGTTTTGGCGGGTACGAGCCAAAAGCAAGTCGTACTGCACTTTTTAACCGACTTGAAAAAAGGAGGAGGTTCGTTAGGATATTTTTTTAAATAGGATGTTTGTTTATGTATGTTCCATGATTACTCGAAGATATTATCATTTAAGTTGTGTTCACTGAGATAAATGGGACAAAATAAGTAGATAATTTTAATAATGCAATTCCCGTTTGTTCTGTTAATGGGACAAATGGGAAACATTAAAAATTAAAAGTTAGAACTAGAAACAAACATTTATGGCGAGCATAAATAATTGTTCCCGCCGGTAATCGAACCTTCTGCGTTGCATTCAGGGGATTGCCCAACACGCTATAAATGTCGTAAGATACCTACTTGATTACAGCTTGATTACGACTATTTTAACTTCAACTCCCTTACTTATAAACGATGATTAACAACTGCATAAACTATGTACTTGCTTACATACTTATAGTTTGTCTTTTACGGCGACATGAAGTTTCAAAGTTAACAGAAAGAGACAAACGTTACATTAACTTGATCATCGTTTATAAGTAAGGGGATTAAAGTTTTAAAAACAAACAAAGCATTATGAAAATGACATCATTTCGAATTAAGAACGATTATTCTGAATTTGAATTTAATTACTTATTTTATGTTTTTTTAATTGTTATTTTATTTGAACAAAGGTCAGTGACTTCGTGATTGACCTCTTTTTGTGATTGAAACATACGCCCTTATTACAGAACGTGGACCAAGTTTGTACTGAGTTAACTTAAGACTAGATTTGGTCTAACTTGAAAAAGAAACATGTAGAGGTCTCGAATTTTTGAAATCGGTCCAGTATTTTCGGAGATTACCCCCAATATACATACATACATACATACATGTTACCAACGTTACCTCTTTATAATATTAGTATAGATAATAATAATAGAAGATATATTTTAATTTTAAAATAATTAAATCTAATAATTATTTTTACAGGCAACTTAGCCCCAATAAAAATAGTGCATTATTCAAAGATATTATGTTACTTTGTGCCAGACGGCCTCTATCGCGTCGAGTTGCAAAGCAGAAAGGTTCGACTCCTGCCGGGGATAAGCATTTATGCAGCCGGGTATTCTCACAGAGGCCGTCAAGTCAAACAATACAATAACCTATGGTTTAGGCGTAAACCTCGTTTTGTAATAAAGGGGACAGACAGAAACACGTGACTTTGTTTGTTGATAGAGATGAAAACGTTGCATTTTGGTGAAGAACTAGCTGCGTTCTGCTGTTTCACCCGCGTTATGGAGGGTCTACGTCAAAGTGGTCATCAAGCATTGATCTCTATGCTTCGTTTTTAGGGTTCCGTACCCAAAGGGTAAAGACGGGACCCTATTACTAAGACTTCGCTGACAATCTGTCTGTCTGTAACCAGGCTGTAGAAATACATCTTATGTGAAAATTTCAACTGATTAGCTATCACGGTTTATGAGATACAGCTTGGTGACAGACAGACGGACAGACAGATAGCGAAGTCTCAGTAATAGGGTCCCGTTTTTTAGCCTTTGGATACGGAACGCTAAAAAGTAAATAAATAGTTGTCATTTGCAAATAAATGTAACTTGTATACCTATACAAGTTTTTTGTTTACATTTTTTATTTAAGCCCTAAGGCCTGTAAATTGATAACGAATTATCGGTCACCCATCCAAATAATAGCCTCGCCAAGCGTTGCTTAACCCATATCTTGACGGCTAAACCAAACCATATGTTAGCGTAAGAAGTTGTGTCGATAGATTATGCAAATCGTGAAAGAATGCAGCGTACGTGAGGAATGGCGGCAAAACTCGCCCTTTCAGACGCCATCTTGGATTTACTACTAATACTGGTGCAATACATACATACATACAGGCTTTCACATTTTTTTAGTAAGGATCTGTGACCCGGCGGAATTCGTATCGCCAACGACCGTCAGTCATATTAAAAAAAAAAACTTGACAATGGCAGTATTGTAATGCCGTTTCATGCTGAAAAAAAAGACCGGCTAAGTGCGAGTCGGACTTGCTCACGAAGGGTTCCGTACTATTATCACAATCGGGTACGGAAACCTAAAATAAACACGGTGACAGACAGATGGAGGACAGTGGTGTCTTACGAAAACGGTCCCGTTTTTACTGTTTGAGCACAGAACCCTAAAAAACACCATTTGATCTTTCCCGGTTTCCGTATGTTTGAAAAACATATTTAAAAAAACCCGGCGAATTGAGAACCTGGACGAGGTTCTCAATTCGCCGGGTTTTTTTTTGAAGTCTGTCAAATATGGCACCCAGTTAATTTGCTACAAAAATGTAGGTAGGTTAGGGCTACCAGATTGCCGGGATTTCCGGGAAAGTCCCGGAATTTAACGTGTTGTCCCGTGTCCAGTAATTTCACTTCACTGTCCCGGAATTCATGAGCACTAGTTTTTTTCCACAAAGTTAGGTACGACACCATGGTGCGGCGCGATTCTAGCACTAAAGTCGCTAAATTGGCAACACCGTGTCGAAAAATCACATTTCACACTGTGAATGCACGAGGGGAGGAGTAGGATTGATTATAGTATTTAAATTTTTATCTAATACTCATGTAATACTCCAGTCCATTTGTGTTTTTGCTAGTAAAGTTTTGGGATACCTAGTTCTCTTTTCTATTTATAATGTATTTTGGGGAGCTGAATCCGAATCTAAGGTTTGCGGAAAAAATTTCGTGACGCAACATTTAAAAAATCGCAAAAATGTGTATTTTTTTCCTTTTTTCCGGTTTGTTGCTTAAAATTCAAAAACTATTGGCTTCTATTAAATGGTTTGTTTACAGAAATTAAACTTATTTTTTTTGGAAAAAATCACTATCTAGGTTTTTTTTTTCAGACGAACTGTTCGTTAGGTTAAGTTAGGTTTGCAGAGACCGCAGAAACATGCCAATTTTCAACTCGCACATGAGCACAACAGTTTGTCTTAAAAAAAAACTAAATATAGTGATATTTGTGGAGAAATTTAAGTTCTTTAATTTCTGTAAGCAGACCATTTACTAAAAGCTAATACCTAGTTTTCGAGTTTTAAGCAAAAAAAAAGGAAAAGTGGCAAATTTTTTTCTATGTGGGGTCACAAAACATTTTTAGCAAACCTCAGATTTGGATTTTGAACCCCAAAGTAGATATAATATTGTATTTTGGGTTGATTAAAGTAATTGAAAAACCCAAAATTTTCTCACTAGACAGCTTTTGGAGTCTAATTGTACTGAATTCTAAGTACCTACCTACTTAAAGATTTTATGTCTATAAAATAATTAGCATATTTTAGTTCTAAAATAAGTAGGTAGGTACATAACTAGTAATTTTGTAATATTTTTGCAATTACCCGTTCAACGGCAAACATTTGTAGTTGGATTTTGACTCTACAACTCCAACTCCATTTGTAAAACCAGAAATGTCCAGGAAATTATAAGCCCGTATCTGGCAACCCTAAGGTAGGTAGATGAAAATTGATTATTCAATTTAGGTATTTTTCCGTTTGTTTTTCCCAACTTTTAATGGATTATTCCATTAAAATAGCTATTTTAGACTAGCTGTGTCCCGCAGTTTCACCCGCGTAAGTCCCAATCCCGCGGGAATATCGGGATCAAAAGTAGCCTATGTCACTCTGGGTGAATGTAGCTTTCTAATGGTGAAAGAATGTTTGAAATGAGGCACAGTTTATTCATAAAAAACATACACACACACACAAACGCCAACTAAAATAGTTTTTTAACAATAATTTAAAATTTAATAAAAAATTGTGAGAATGGTCCCATTTTTTTGCCTACCTTCTTTATACACAAAGTAGTTTGCATTACAAAAATAGAGACGTAGAGGTAGGAAGACGGACCCCGGGCTCTCGAGAGAGATGCCACCGGGAACAACACTCGGATGATGATGAGTTTGCATTACAAAAATACTGGCTACAATGTTTGAAAAATCAAAAAACAAACAATATATTTTTAATTTTAAGTTTACCGTTTAAGAAGGTCATACGTCCTTGCAAGGAGTTTGGTTTCTCAACCTGATAAAATAAAGCTCAATATACACGTGCGACACTGACACTGCAACTTTACCTATAGAGCCTACACACACAAGAATATCTTTATAATGTGTGCTGTTGGTGTGGGATCTAACTATCTATCTATACTAATATTATAAAGCAGTAACGTTGGTAACATTAATGTAAGTAGGTATGTATTTTCCGGATAATCTCTGAAACCACTAGTCCGATTTAAAAAATATTTCACCAATAGAAAGCTACATTATCGACGAGTAACATAGGCTACTTTTGATCCCGATATTCCCACGACATCGGGACTTACGCGGGACTCTGCTTGTACTCTATAGGTAGGTAAAGTTGCAGTGTCAGTGTCGCCCGTGTAATTTGAGCTTGAAGAAGTTTGCATCACAAATAATAAGACTGGCCACAAAAAAATTAATTTTAAAAGTAAATCTATATCTTTTTAATTTTGTCCTTTAGTTCTTTACAGATTGAGCCAGTAATTTAAAAGAAGTTTGGCTATTCAGATATTAACTTTCAGATGTATTTTGTGCTTTCTGTAAAGCTATCGAACTAGCTGCGCCCAGCGGTTTCACCCACGTAAGTCCCGATCCCGCGGGAATAAAAAATATATATAGCACGATGTTACACACAGCGCAATCTAGCTCCAAACTAAGCACTAGGCTTGTACTATGGTACTAGACAACGGATATACCTACAACAAACTATACTTTTTCTTTCTTTCTAATTCCCAAATAGCCAAAATCGGTTCAAGACCGACAAAAAATAACCCTATGGTCTGTCCAATATAGCTTGATTCCTGTGACAGGTCTCCATAGGGGTGGGGTAGTGTTTAATCGTTATTGGATCTATTCGATTATCGATTATTATTCTCTTAGAATTTGAATCGATAGTTACATGTTTATTCCGGAATTTTGTAATAGCTTTACTTTACTTTAATATGCTTTAATATGACAATACGACAATATGACATAAATATGACAATACGCTTGGTACAGTTAACCAAAACTAAAACAATTCTTCATGAGGATAATGTGTCACAGGAATCAAGCTATATTGGACAGACCATAAGTAAGTTTGAAAGTCGGTCAACCCGATCCAAGACTAAGCAGGTGAAATAAGCAATTAAATCGTAAATCAGTGCTAAGAACGTCGTACAATGCGTAACCTTGGGAGATAACGCCGCGGCTGCATACAATGAGATCATTTAGCCTTTGCCGACGACACAACACAAGCTCATACACTATATTTTGACATTTAGAGGTGACATCTTCGCTTAATATATTACTCACTATTATTATTGAAATCTACTTTGTAGTAAAATAAGAAAACAAGTGCGAGTGGGGCTCGCGCACGAAGGATTCCTTACCATTATCAATAACAAAAAATCCTTGACAATTTTACGCAACGTTTGCATTTATTTTTGCGATTGGCACCGCTAGATGGCGCCGGTGGTCAAAATAAATAGCGATATTGTTGTCTTTAAAAATAAAAATCACGTTTATTGTATGGGAGCCCCTTTTATATATTTGTTTTTAGTATTCTTTGTGAAAATTTCAACCATCTAGCTATCACTGTTCATGAGATACAGCTTGGTGGCAGACAGACAGACAGCGAGTCCCTTTGTTTCCCTTTGGGTACGGAACCCTAATAAAAACAAGACGTCTATCGCTGACTACGCCAAAGACCCTTCGTCTAGGTCCCTTCTGTAAAGTTCTGTATTGGCAATTCATTTCTAACGCAGCTCTTAATGTTGTCTCTTATGGCTATATTTCACCGGGACACCATGGCGGCGCAACCAGTCGCCGCTACCAACAAAATGTATACAGCTCTGCGCCACCAAACAGACACCAAGTGAGTAACTCTCTATAGAGCTGTATACATTTTGTTGGTAGCGGCGACTGGTTGCGCCGCCATGGTGTCCCGGTGAAATATAGCCCTTATAGTCCCTTTAGTGCCAAAATGTTGATTGAATTTCTAAATTGTTAAATTCTATGTGTAGAACATTATTTGTTTTAAGTATTTGTTGTTACGTTCTACGAAAACCGGCTAGTTACGTGGGAAACAAATGTCTTGCCATGGCGCCTCGCTCCGCCCGGCCGCGGCAGATTGGGAAGACCCAAGAAGTGCTGGCTTGACGTTGTAGGTAAGATCGGATATGCGTGCTAATGGCCTCACTACACGGGATGCCGAAGATCGTGCGAAGTGGAGACGTAAAAGTAGTAAAGCGGACCCCGGGCTCTCGAGAGAGATGCAACCGGGAACAACGCTCGGATGATGATGTTACAGCAGCTTCAAAAATACATTATAATTATGTGAAAATTTCAACTATTACGGTTCATGTGATACGACCTGGTTACAGACAGACAGCGAAGTCTCAGTAATAGGGTCCTGTTTTTACCTTTTGGGTACGGAACCCTGACAATATCTGGAAAATTCTAACTGACAGACTCGCCTGTAAATTTTCAGCCATTTCGCAATAAGTTTCTAGCCTGGGTTGGGTAAGGCCTCGAATGGCGGCCTGGCCTGTGATAAGACGGGCCGTGGAACCCCACCTTTATGGATGTCCACACTGTTATCTTGACAAATGAATGAACTTTATGTAATATAATATAGGTTAGATTTGTTTATCTAACCAATATTATATTTACCTACATAGGTACCCTATTTACTGTTGATAAATTAGTTGTGAAATGAAAATAAATATTAAATTGTTTACTGTATGTAGTACATATTTATCGTGTAGAGATAGTGAGAGTAAATGACACACCTAAGTACATAAGCCACTAGCGGTCTACCCCGGGTTCACATGGGGTTTTGTACATATAAACCTGCCTCTTGTATCACTTTATCTATAAATTTTTTTTAAGGAAAAATATGCATTCAACAATTTTCATTTGCGGTGAGGCATGAACACGCGTCTTTGTGTCGGCACCCCAACGTCTTTACCAACTAGACCACGTAAGTCCCTGCCCCGAGCGGTGAAAATCTGGAATGGCATTCGTCTCTGGTTGTTTACGATTAAGGCACGTCTTTTCACTCTAGTTTAGTTTAGTTTCGATGAGCCTTTTCCGCACTTAGCCTCACAATTGGGCCATTGTACGTGATTTCTTAGAGGGCTTACGACGCCACGGTTGACGGGAGCCTACCCCGCATTGGCGAATATCCCATGCCTTCGGACCGTGGTTTGTCCTAGGACATGTCGGTTTCCTCACAATGTTTTCCTTCACCGTAGGAGCGATGTTAATAGCGCACTTAAATTTTTCTTAACGAAAAAGACTTTGGTGCGCGGTCGGCCAGGATTCGAAACCACGACCTTCGGAATGAAAGTCGCGGTATTTACCACTAGACCAAACCGCTCTCAATGTATGTTTTCACTCTATGTTTTTTAAAAAACCCGGGCAAGTGCGAGTGGGACTCGCGCATGAATGGTTCCGTTTTTTGGGTCCGTAATTTTTATGCGAAAAACATATGCTCGATTCATGGATGATCGACTGAACGATTGTTCGAATGGACTTTAGTGCGAAACAACTTTTTGCCGAAAATCGCTACATCGAATGAACAATTTATCGAAAATTTATTGATCGAGGGACTGCTTTTTCGAAAGTTGATACAAATGTTGTCATTAAGACCAAAATGTTGCCTATCTAAAACGTTCAACAACTGTGAAGCTGATATTGTGAAATTTACATTAATAGGTAGTTTTATGAATGTAACTAATACGTCCACAAACACTGCCATATCCTTAAAAGTGTCTCCTCCCTAAGGGTCCATTCACACAGACCGGTTTGAAGAGGAGAGTCGATTTTTTATGCTTTTTAAACAGAGTTTTGAACTATTGTAATAATGTTTATTTTTACATGTCACTTCTTTTATTATTGAGATTGCTTGATAGCAAACCCTTACAATAATACAAAACTCTGTTTTAAATGTCATAAAAATCTGCCCTCCTCTCCGAGCCGGTCTGTGTGAACGGACCATAACTCGCCTACGGCGTTACGTTATTGTACATCGCAATAACGAACGCAATAGACGAGTAATCTGTGTAATTCTGGTAAAATATTAAACAAGATAAATATCCCGTTATTAAATACTATTTGCAGTTATTTGTATTAAATACTTTTTTAAATTTATTTTTAACTGGATTTTTTTATAGATTTTAGACAACATATAAATAAATAGGTGTACATGTTTGTAACTTGTTATTAATTATTTTAAATATGGATGAGGTCAATGGTTTCCGATACATCGAGATTTAAGACTTCACAGTTGTTGAACGTTTTAGATAGGCAACATTTTGGTCTTAATGACAACATTTGTATCAACTTTCGAAAAAGCAGTCCCTCGATCAATAAATTTTCGATAAATTGTTCATTCGATGTAGCGATTTTCGGCAAAAAGTTGTTTCGCACTAAAGTCCATTCGAACAATCGTTCAGTCGATCATCCATGAATCGAGCATATGTTTTTCACATAAAAATTACGGACCCCTGTTTTTTTGCCATTTGGCTACGGAACCCTAAAAACCTGCATCAATATCCGTTGCGAAGTTTTAAAGATCAAAGCATACTCAGGAACAGACTGACAAACAGCAGGAAGTGACTTTCTTTCAAAATACGTAGTGATACCGACTAAGTTCTAGCCTTTGCCTGCGGCTTACCCCACACATTTCACAGGAAACAGGATAAGGATTATCTGGCCCCCTAGGTACTGTATGTGTGTGTTCCAATTTTCGAAATTAGCACAGTAGTTTTTGAGTTTATTCATTACAAACAGACACACACACACACACACACAAAAATACAATTCTTTCCTCTTTATAATCTAATATATAAAATTTCCATGTCACAATGTTAGTTACCGTACTCCTCCGAAACGGCAAGACCTATTTTTAGCAAATTTTATATGCGTATTCAGTAGGTCTAAAAATCGGCTACTATCTATAATTTATAAGGCAAAACAATGTTTGCCGGGTCAGCTAGTATTAGTGTAGATTAACAGGAGTTAATACTAGTTGTGCCCTGTGGTTTAACCCGCATAAGTCCCGATTCCGCGGGAATATTGGGATTAAATGTATTCTATGTGTTATTCCAGATCTCCAGCTATCTACATACAGAGTTTCATGGTAATCTGTTTGATTGAGTAACAAACACACACACTCATATACTCATAAACTTTTAGGATAGACGTACAGCTTTTGAGTAGGATCTAAACCTAACTATGAGTGTACAAGGCCAGGTTGGCATCAAAAAACCTGGCCAAGTGCAAGTAAAACTTGCGCATGAAGGGTTCCATACCATTATCACAAGAGTGGTGTTGGTCTAGTGGTAGATAGTTAGTTAGTTTCGCTGAGCCTTTTCCGCACTTAGCCTCACAATTGGGCCATTGTACGTGATTTCTTAGAGGGCTTAAGACGCCACGGGAGCCTACCCCGCATTGGCGAATATCCCATGCCTTCGGACCGTGGTTTATCCTAGGACATGTTGGTTTCCTCACGATGTTTTCCTTCACCGTAAGAGCGATGTTAATAGCGCACTTAAATTTTTCTTAAAGAAAAAGACATTGGTGCGCGGTCGGCCTGGATTCGATACCACGACCTTCAGAATGAAAGTCGCGGTATCTACCACTAGACCAACACCGCTCTTTAGTGGTAGATACCCTGACTTTCATTCCGAGAGTCGTGGGTTCAAATCGAGGTCTATCAATGACTTTTTCTTTAAGAAAAAATTATGCACTAATAACATCACTCTTACGGTGAAGGAAAACATTGTGAGAAAACCAACATGTCCTAGGACTCACCACGGTCCCAAGGCATGTGATATTCGCCAATCCGGAATAGGCACCCGTGGCATCTTACTGCTCAACTAACCCTTCTAAGAAATCTGGTCCAATTGTGAGGCTAAGTGCGGAAAAAGGCCCAGCGAAACTAACTAAACCATTATCACAATTAAATCATGTTTGTTGTATGGGAGCCCCACCTAAATATTTATTTTATTCTGTTTTTAGTATTTTGTTGTTGTTGCGACAACAGAAAGCATCTGTTGAAATTTGGACAATCTCGCTATCACAGTTCATCGATAATAGATACAGCCTGATGATGACAGACAGACGGACAGTAGAGTCTTAGAGTCTCCTTTGGCTAAGAAGCCCTAAAAGATCAAATAGGTTAATAATTATCAGGTATATAATTCTTTATTGAAATTCATATAAAATTCTTCAATGAAACATATAAAAAAAGTTTTTTTTATTGTTTTTTTTAAGAAAGGAGGTTTTCTACATGAAGGAAGGATATCTCATGATAAAGGCAGATTGAGGATATGCTGAATCATATCCTCAATCTGCCCAAAAGTTGGGACAGAGTCAGGTACGGGTCGGGAACTCCTAGAAACAAGTACAAAACTCGAATCCAGGGCAATATTTTGTAAGATGTAACTTTTGTAATACGAAAAACAGTGCCAAGTCTAAATAAAAAGATGACTTGGGAATATATTTCACTATAAAACACGTTAAAAGTACCTAAATCACGTAATAAAGCTAAACAATCTGAAAAATCCACTTTGTTTACCTTTCTACAAAAAAAAGAGCGCCGCGTGTCATACCAGTGTACTACTTTCGCGAAACTTATTTTTGTAACTAAATAAAGTTACTATACGGGTTAAATACTACCTTAAATCGTTGGTAAATGTTTTAAAATGAAATAAACTGACCTGAGACCGCTTAAAACACCGTCCTTCGGTGTTTTACAATCCAAAAACAGGCAATGAAGTAGGATTTCCACATTCACTTGTAACTTAGGTTTTTAACAGTATCAAACACTTAAAACCAGTATGTAACCACAACTAAATCGTTAGTAACACTAAATGTATTGTTTTAAGTCACTAATTAACAGTTTGGAAGCACTAAATCTATTCTAAATACGATTTCTGCATCGGCATTTTAAGTTGAAAAAGTTTGACAGTTCAAGAAGATTTGTGATTCTTTCTCTTTCTTACTTATTTCTTGACGCAGGTGAGAAATGCTGCCAGCATAAATTTTAAAATTCCGTCAAACGTTAGCAATGTTTTTAAATGAGGTTAAAAACTAAAAGGTCGAGGCAGGTGGCGCTATTGTGTCTCGATCAGACGCCCGCGCCGCAAAATTTCAACTGTGATTGCATGTGTATTTAGGAATTTTGTGAATTAAAATGTATTCAATGTACCAGCGGAAAAAAAGCTGCTTTGATTGAAAGGTTAGTAAAAAAGTTCAGCTTAGTGTTTGGAGGTTATTTTTTACAAAGAGGCTTTGTACTGATTTTTATGTTGGAAATATGTAAAAACCCTTTTGTAAAAAGTAAAAGTAAGTATACGTGCTTATTTTCGGTGTCGTACGACTTGTAATTTTTATGATTTTACTAAAAATTAATCTTTGTTTACAAGGGTTTTTTTTTTACGGATTATTCTATGTTTTTGTTTTAGGCTAGAGGCGAACGGTGGAAATAGTATTATTGGAGTAGTTTATAGTAGTACTAGTAAAGGAAACGTCTTACCTATGTAGGAATTTCTGTCAAAAAAATCTTAGGTTTAAAATGGGCAGCTCATAACCTTTAATAGTTACTAGGTCGCCAATTTTTTCTCCTCATAGCTTTTATCCACTGTTTTTTTCTTTTAGCATCGTTGGGGAATACATGATTTGCTATGTTTTAGCAATCCACAGCTGAACAAAAAGTCATTTTGTAAAATTATCTCAAAATAACTTAGTTTGTTTACGAAAAAATTATGAAGTTTTCAAATAGTAGGAATCGTGGCACAGTAGCGCCATCTGAAGTGAGCAAAATGGCAGTTTTCAACCTCATTATAGGTATTATAATAATATATTATTTTATATTAATGACACCTACTTAATATGATACATATAGAAAACTATTAGGTATGGTTAAAATTTATTAACATATATTTATTTTATTAATGAATGCCCTTGAAACACTTTTATATTAAACCTTATGTTTACTAAAACCACTTTACATAGGTACATATAAGAAATATAAAACTAAATAATAACTACTTATATTAAAATAACCCACCCCGAATTGTACCCGGCGCTGGCAGCATTGCCGCGTTGTATGGCAATAGCTAACCTTTGCACCAGGTACGAGCCGGACCTGATTAATAATAAATTATGATTACATTATTAATCATAATATTTGATGATATGTCTGTCGGAATTTGATTGTAAATTCTTCATTCGTTTTTTTACGATTATTAATTATTTTTCTCAGTTTTTGAAGTCGGTTTTAATTTTTTTTAATTTCTTTTTTGCACGAGTAGTTTTTTTTACAAATATCGTCATATATACCTATATTTTTTTCTTAACAAAATTCTGCACCCGACTGGGTCCAAAAACTAAAACGCAGCGCTGCAGGTGAATGTTCCTATATGATATATTAAATTATTTAATAGATTGTGTCGCACTTTTTACTTATTGTCAATCGCAGAATTGAAAAAGGAGGATGTAGGGAAGAGAGGTATAATACACTATATATATCGTTCCATTTTATTACTGTAGCAGGGGTTGCAGGGTAATGTCGACACAGGGTTTTTGGAAGCCATGTACACGTCTGGTTTGGAAGTTATACAAGACATAAGAAAATAAAAAAATATAATTAATTTTCATAAATCCCAAGCTAAACTATTGTAAAATTTACCTTGATTTAGACCATACTTATTCGGAGGAGGGGTTTTAAATTTTTTTGAAAGTATTTACTACGCAAATATTCCGCCCATAATTTAATGACATTGCAAATTTTAATTCCGTTAATTATAAATTATTTTTCTATTATATATTCCGTAACACATTAAAAAAAATGTTTTTCCCACATTTATAGATTTGGCGAGAAATTCGCTAAGTTGGCAGCACTGTCTGTGACGGGTAAAAGCAAGGGCACGCGTCTCTTTGTTGGACCGAAATGAAAAGAGCGGTCAACTTGGCAGAGAATATTCATTTCTTTTTTGAATTTGATCTACTGGGCGACCATCATAAAGATTATTTTCATTTGAAGATAAGAATAATATAATTATTCAAAGAAGGTCAGAGATAGAATAATCGAATTTATTTCACTTTGTCCTTGCCCGGTCCATAGACGGCCGAAGTCCTGTCTCAGCCTGTGCTGCTAACTCAATTCGGTCCACGAAGGCGGAGCGTCAATCAACGCATTCCTGACATTCCCGCCACTAAACCGGTTCTGCCGCGCCCTCTTCATAATAAAAACTTATTTGAAAAACTTTGTAGCTGGCATTGATTGAGATATTAGTTGGTTTTAGAAGGGGTTTTATATAAAGCCTGTACGCACTGCGATTAAACGCCTGCGTTTTCCCGTAGATCCCAAAAAAATGCAACACATAGCTTTCTTTATAAGCCCACGCATTAGCGTTTTTTTCAATGACTGATTTTCTGGGTTCTTTTCGCGGTTCTGGGTTTTCAGCTATTCATAAAACGCTTGCGTTTAATCGCAGTGGGTTCTAAGCCTTAGCGCTATCTGTTGTTCTGCCTTGTAGCCCCGGCATAGAATAGGGTTGCCCTATCTCTTCCTGTGGCGTCGTAAAAGGCGGCGGCAAACTTTAAGTTCTCCCCGCGCTGTGGCGGATAAACTGCTTGGTCTCTAGAAGGGTTCGTGTACGGCAGGTGGCCGCCCGTAAAAATAATACCGCGGCCCCGAAACCCTCAGCCGCGAGCCGAAGCTCGATGGGGCTCCTCCTCGGGTGGGTTCCTCTTGGTTCACCCTGGGCACAGATCACATAATACTAACGTACCCTGGGTGACCAAGCCACGGCTACTAAGCCCCCCCGCCACGACAAGACGGGAACCCTTCGGGGGGGTAATGCCTCTAACTTGACTTATCGACTGCTATCCGAGATAACAACCGGGACCAACTGCTTAGCTCGAGGAGCTCAAGAAAATGATTTTTTTGCCAGACAAAGAAGATCTTCGTTTTTCTTTAGAGATTTTACCTGGGGGTTAGGTACCTTAATTTTATTTTATGTGCCATCGCAAATTACGAAACATGGATTATTCAATTGATTTATGCGAACTAAAGCCATGGTGTTAGTATTTTCGTCCTACTCTTGATAAGTTAAAAGATATTGGATGTTAAAGTTTCACATTTGGGAGTTTTTACACAAAACACCACAAGATGTCGTTACTTGTCTTGAATATCCATAAATCTGAATTGGTATACCAATATGGCAGTTAGTCAAGTCATCTTTCAGTCAATAAACCTTATTAGTTAAAAATACAGTTAGTGTCTATAAATAAAACAAACGAGGTATTTGAACTACATAGGCTATTTATTTTATTACTATTCTAATCAGAATAACGTTAAGAGGATAGTCTCCATTCTCTTTCTCCATACAAACGTAGTTTACAATGTTTACATTTTCCTCCATGGGTAAAAACATTATAGCAAATATGTTTATGCTATAAAACTTATATCTGTCATGCATGACTATGCATCTACCTTTTTATTTTTTGCATTTTATTATTTTTTATTATTATTTTAATTAGAAAAACAAAAAAAAGGTAGATGCATTGTCATCATGACAGATATAGGTTTTATGGCATAAACATATTTTGCTCTAATGTCTTTATCCAGGGAGGAAAATGTAAACTACGTTTGTATGGAGAAAGAGAATGGAGACTATCCTCTTAAGCTCAAACTACGATGCCACGTACATTCTTACCCGCATTGTTAAAATTTGAAATTTCACAGTGTTATATTCACGTGATATTGGCCCAAATTGCCCTTATCTGTCATTTCCACCGTAATGAGGGTACGGAACCCTTCGTGCGCGAGTCTCGCACTTGGCCGGGTTTTTTTTGTACATTCCTACCCGCATTGTTAAAATTTGAAATGTCACATAGTGTTATATTCACGTGATATTGGCCCAAATTGCCATTAGATACTGGCAGAAAGGCCATAATTAAGGAACTGAACTTATTATTGGAAATTAGCTTTATTTATTTACAGGAAAATTCTATCTACAAACATTACAATCTCTACTCGGTCACTCGGTCTCACTGCCCCGTCTCCAACTCTCTATTATCATCTTCTATCTTCTGCGGTAGGAACATCCGTCTAAGCTGCTCGGTGGCTGTGATGGGCAGTCTGTCATTTCCTCCATACTGAGGGTCTGGTAAGGTGGCTACATTCAGCTCGGGCAGCTTGTAGGTGAATGGAGTCCACGGTCCTTGGATCGAGGGGTGGGAGGTCTGCTGGAGCTTGCGGTATCTGGGGAGAAGAAACCACATCTGTAATCGTCTCTTCTTCTCAGTTTATATAAGAATAACAATATTTTTATTAATTCTAGCTAAGTCCCGATCCCGTGGGAATATCGGGATCAAATGTTACTCCTCGATAATGTAGCTTTCTTTTGGTGAAAGAATTTTTGACATCGGTCCAGTAGTTTTTGAGTTTATTCATTACAAAAATACCACACACATACACAAACAAATACTTCCTCTTTATAATCTATCTTCTAATATATAAAATGTCCATGTCACAATGTTAGTTACCGTACTCCTCCGAAACGGCGCGACTGATTTTTACCAAATTTTATATGCGTATTCAGTAGGTCTGAGAATCGGCTACTATCTATAATTTATAAGGCAAAACAACGTTTGCCGGGTCAGCTAGTATTAGTGTAAAAGACATTTAATTGTGTCGTGTTTAATACATCACAATGACAAATCACATCTCAGTCAATCCTGAAGAAGGGACCTGTAAAGATCTCGAAACGTTGAGCGTTGAATAATGATGAAAGTAATAAACACCACCCAATAAAGCTGAAAAATGTCTATAAAAACCGTTGTAGATCCCAAATAGTTAAATTAGATGAAAAATGATCAAGGAAACCTAAGAATAATTTTTAAATACCTATTCGACGATACCCCACTCGACATAGTCAGTCAATTTTTATTTTTTTATTTTTTACAAAATGGCGGCTGGCGATCGCTATTTTGAATTTTGATAACTATCATGTAGTGACACTCCCAGGATTACGACGAATCGATTGACGTGCGAATCATCAAAATCGGTCCATCCGTTTGGCCTCTGGAGCGCCACATAGGAACAAACATACATACATACATAGACTGATAAACACATAACCCTTCTTTGCGTCGCGCAGTCGGGTAAAAAAGTAGCCTATGTGTTATTCTAGGTCTCCAGCTATCTATATTTCAATCGCAATCGGTTCAGTAGTTTTTGCGTGAAGAAGTAAAAAAGTCACATAAAGACATACAAACTTTCACGTTTATAATATTAGTAGGATTATGTTGACTGAACAAGAGGACGGAATAAAATGGTAGTAGTAACAGTGTGGATAAAAAATGTGTCCAGTATTACGGGGCTATGGAGCCCCGGACTTTTGAAAGGCGCGCGTTGAGCCGAAGCCAACACGTTGAGGCCCTTTTCAATAACAATTTTATTCGCAAACTATGAAGTGGACACCAAGCTGGCGATTATCCCTGTCTGCACTATAACATGCAGCCAAGATGTGTGGTTGAGTGTTTGTGTGTGCACGTGTGTGTGTGGTTAAATAAATAACTATATAACTGGATAAGTAGCCGCGTAGCCCCGGCATAGAATAGGGTTACCCCATCTCTCCCAGTGGGTGTCGTAAAAGGCGCCTAAGGGATCTGGGGACATCAGCAAACCTTGAGTTCTCCCCGCGCGGTGGAGGATAAACGGCTTGGTTCCCAGAAGGGTTGGTGTCAAAAATATTACCAAATCTATTTGCAGAAGGTATGGTCAAAGATGGATGACTTACCGACTGCGACCCCAAACAATTTGTGGTTTACCGGACCCCGGGCTCCCGAGAGGGATGCAGCGGGGAACATCGCTCGGATGAGAAGGAGACTTAGCTTACTTTCGCTGGGCCTTCTTTCCGCACTTACAGCCGAATACTGAAACCCCACTTCAAATTTGAGGCGTACTTAAATAATGTTTTTTAAGTTTAAGAAGTTTTGAATTTGAGAGGTGCTCAGTTGTTTAAGTAGAACTAAAATTTTGAGTTGCGTTTCTGTATTCGGCCGTTAGTCTCACGATTGGGCCATTGTACGTGATTTCTTAGAGGGGTTAAGCAGTAAGACGCAACGGGATCCTACTCCGGATTGGCGAATATCCCATGCCTTCGGACCGTGGTGAGTCCTACGACATGTCGGTTTCCTCACGATGTTTTCCTTCACCGTAAGAGAGATGTTATTAGCGCACATAACTTTTTCTTAATGAAAAAGACTTTCGCGCTGGTGCGCGATCGGCCTGGACTCGAACCCACGACTCTCGGAATGAAAGTCGGAGTGAAACTCAAACTAACTTACTTTGAGTAATTTCTTAATTAATATTAGTTGATGTTCAGATATTGTAGCTCAGTCGATGTCTAAGAGTCCTCCTAGCTAGATGAAATTACAAATCGCCCCTTAAGCCTCTACACAACGCCCCCATTTTCTTTCTGGGTCTCCTACCTAGGCCTGCAGCGGCCACAAGGGGGCGTTATCGCCCACTTTGGGAACCCCTGCACAAGACCAACACCTCTCAGGAGACTGACCTGGCTGCGGCGGTGTCACCCTGCTGTGTCCGCATCAGTGCAATCCACTTGGTGATCTCTTCGTGGGTCTTGTTGTGGACGCTCATCCACACCCTGTCGCCGTTCACTGAAAAATATGGGTCATTTATTCATTTACTAGCTGCGTCCCGCGGTTTCACTCGCGTAAGTCCCGTTCCCGTGGGAATATCGAGATCAAAAGCCTATGTTACTCAGTGTGAATGTAGCTTTCTGTTGGTGAACGAATTTTTAATATTAGTCTGGTAGTTTTTGAGTTTATTCATTACAATACATGACATACATACACACGAAAATACAAATCTTTTCTCCTTATAATATTAGTATAGAAGTGTAGATTACTGACGTCACCGAAATGGGGCCAAGGCAAGTCCAGCACTAGTCCAAAGACTAGCATTATGCTGAGTCCGGGTCCGTTTCGCAACAAAGTTTAAGTTGTCATAATTATTCCTTTGTTTTATTTGTCTAATCTTTATTTGTTGTCAATAAATGAGTTTCTATTTCAGAATGAAACTGTAACTTGCAACTGGACTGCAATAAATAAATATTGCTCGACGTTACACACAGCGTAATCTAGCCCCAAACTAAGCACTAGGTGCGTACAATGGGTACTAGACAAAGGATATTAAATTAATATACTTTTTTTTTTAAATACATACATAATATGATACATAGAAAACCATAAACAATTTTTTATTTTTAAGCATAAATACTTGGTCCCGGTCGAAATCGAACCAATCTTCTTTGCAGTCAGGCTTTCGTCCGACGCGCCACTGAGGCAATCGAGACACATAAATGTATGGAAAATGGCTGCGCCCGCGGTTTCGCTGCGTAAGTCCCGACCCCGCGGGATTTACGGGATCAAAAGAAGCCTATGTCCTTCTCCAGTTCAGCGGTTTAGGCGTGAAAGCATAACAGACAGACAGACAGATAGACAGAGTTACTTTCGCATTTATAATATTAGTAAGATAAGAAGTAAGATAGTAAGACGTAAGGTAAGATAGTAAGAAGTAAGATATTCTTTTAAATTCTCTAAAGAAAAAATGTTTCTACTACATCACTCACAATTAGGGCATGAATCCCGGGATCCCGGGATATCGTAATCCCGGGATCTCGGACGCAAAAGTTCGATATTATAATCCCGGGATTAGGTGATCCGATATCGAGATTTGGGCAATTTACTATTTGGGTATAAATTAAGGTTTTTAGCGATATTTTTCCTCATGGAATGATTGAATAGAACTATTAAAATTAAACTCAAATTAGTCTACCCCTGAGGAAGAGATCTGTAAAGATTTAGAAGCGTAGGGAATTGGTGAAATGTTTAAAACAATAAAAGTAACGTGATTCATTGCAATTTTTAAGACAATTATTTTTTATACAAGCTCGCATGCAATTTTTTTCTGCTAAAAACATTTTAGTGGTACGCCTAGAATTTGGCCCGAAAGTTTAGACACTTTCGGGTTTAGGCTATTTGTCCGCCATATTTTCAAAATGATGGGGTGGACGGCCCTCGGGGTAACTTATTTACGTAATGAAACCACTACAGTCTTAAATATTTTAGTTTTAACACATTTTTATTGTATTAAATTCGCTTTTTTAACGATATCTAAAATCTCAGTATCAATCCCGGGATCCCGGGATTGAGCTCTTAATATCGATATCGTCCCGAGATTGAAAACCTTCCGATATTGCATGCCCTACTCACAATACTCTCCAACTACAACCGGGCCTCGATGTCTCCGAGGCTTCAAGTAGACCACCACACCGGGGTTCGCTTCAGCAAACTGCACCAGATCTTGTTCTATGAAGTCGCTAAAATTATGTCCAAGTAGGTAGGTTTATGCTCTTGGTCAATTTTCAGAATTAATTTGTCTATAAAAACTGGCCAAGTGCGAGTTGGATTTGCGAATAAAGGGTTCCGTACCACTATCACAATTGGGTATGGAACCTTAAAATAAACACTAAACCAACCAATCAGTTAACGCAACACGAACATTGAAATTTATTTTTATTTATTTATTTTATCACTGGCACCAGTCTATCAACCCATCACTATTATAGATGGCGGTAATGGTAAAAATACATGGTGGTATTATTGCATGAGCCCCCCTTATTTATTTGGTTCTAGTTTGTTGTTATAGCGGCTACATCAACTGTGAAAGTTTCAACTGTCTAGCTATTATGGTTCATGAGATACAGCCTGGTGACAGACGGACAGACAAATAGACAGACAGCAGAGTCTCAGTAGTAGGGTCCCGTTTTTACCCTTTGAGTATGGAACCCTAATAATTTACAATCACCATTATTAATAAAACCATTTAAAAACATTTTTTTAACTTGTTACGTTTTTTTTCTAGATTTTGAAACCAGTTAAGGTGGTGAAACCAGACTGTTAAGGTCTTGAAATGTAGAGCATTGAAACAATAATATACATACACCACGCGATTAAAACCCAAAAATGAAATGGATCACTATCAGGCGACCTTTCTTCTTCTAGTCTCTAATAGAGACCAGTCCATTTCTATGTAATAGGGCTTCCTACATACCGAATTCCACGACTGGCCCCATGGCTCTTGCAAAACTTGAACACTATTCTTTGTAATTGACACACGTAACGTCCCACGCCGTTCTGAAGAGGCGCCCTAACGAATGCCGGTGGAAGAAATAGGTTTTTAGCAGACATTTCACTGTGGAATTAAAAAATCTGATATTAATTTTCCAATGTTATGATTCTTTTTGAGGTTATATTTTCTTCATATTTTCATAGGATGCAGTGCTGCCAAGCAATTGGAGCCAAAGTAACAGTTTTTTGTCCTTTATTGTAAATTTATTTTGTTCTTTACTTCTATGAATTTAGTGGAAAGAGAAGAAAAATATTATTTTATACAAAAAATGAAATAATGGTAAGATGCAAGAGTTATTTTTCAAGATTATTGTAGAGTCACGAGGGATGCAAGGGTTACATAATTAAGCAAAATGGAATATTTTGGCAACACTTGCACTGAACTGTCAATGTCACTTTTGCGTTTTGTTCGTGCTTTTCTTCTGGGAATGTTGTCACCGACCATGTAGACCAGGAGTATAAGTGTTCGGTGATGTAGACTTGTTTTGTTGTGTTCGTTTCGTTCGCCTTCTCCTTCTCATCCGAGCGATGTTCCCGGTTGCATCCCTCTCGGGAGCCCGGGGTCCGCTAACCCCCAAATTAATTTGGGGTCGGCACACTAGGGAACGTCATCAACTCATCATTGACCATACCTTCTGCAAATAGATTTGGTAATATTTTTACGGCCGGCCAACCCTCGGGACCAAGCAAGCAGTTTATCCGCCACCGCGAGGAGAGAATTAAAGGTTTGCTAGTTTGCAGACGGAGTGGACGTGGCCACTCATTTTGTAATGCATCCTTCTCCATTTATTAGTCCAGTGTAAAACTCGCATTTTCGTCGCACATCGCTTTTCTGATGAGAAGGTGGTTTCAGGTGCTACATCAAGAAAATTTTAGTTTTTAACCCCTGACGGAAAAAAGAGGGGTGTTATAAGTTTGACGTGTCTGTCTGTAGCATCGTAGCTCACGAACGGATGAACCGATTTCACTTTAGTTTATTTTGGTTGATAGGTGACTCTTGTTCCTAGTTCTTTAGAAGCCGATTTTATTGATAGAAGTCCAAAAATTAGTAAATTGCATGCCAAAATGCAGTACATTTTGGCATGCAATTCTGCTCATCATTCCAAAGGTTCTTATCACATCTTCACCGAGATTTTATGGGACCAACTCGGGACTCTCACCTTCCAAATAAAAAAAAGAACTATAGAAATTGCACTTCATATGCAGGAGTATGGCGCGGAGATATCCACATACATACATACAAACAATATAAGGGTCGAATTTGAAGTCTGTATAGGTAATACCATAATATTATGCTGATGGATAGGGGCCTTAATACCATAAGATTTAGGGTATTAAGGCCCCACGGGATACATAAATAAAACACGCAACTATAATTTATCCATAAAGGCCTATATTTATTTATTTATATGACATAATCCGTGTGCCCGTTTAAACAATCATTGCGAAAACGCCCAGCGACGTCGCGTGACAAAAATGTCACGCTCTTTGACGCGACCGTCACGTATTCTGACGCAAGAGTCGCGGTTTCTGACAAAAAAGTCACGCTAGCTGACGTGAGTGTCAGGTTATATTTTACAAAATAGTTACAATATCTGACGCAAGTGTCACGTTATTGACAAAAATGTCAATAGTTTCGATGCAAGTGTCGCGGTTTCTGACAAAAAGTCACACTAGCTGACGTAAGTGTCAGGATTTATTTAACTATTTTTGACGCAAGTGTCAAAATGCATTGTTCAGTTTCTGACAAAGAAGTAGGTACTTGATAGTGTCAAGTATTCACCAAAATGTTACAGTATTTAATGCAAGTGCCAGGTTTTTGACAATATTGCTAAGAGCTTTGACGCAAGTGTCAGTTTGACGCCAATGTCGCGTCATCTGACAAAAAAGTCAGGCTAAGTGCGTGAAACTTAAAAATAAATAAAAAAAAAGTTTCAGGATGTTTTACAGAAAAAAGAATTTTTCTAGTACTTAGACTTAGATAAAACAGAGAAAAAAGATAGCACAGCACAGTTGATTGGCTTTTCTTATAATTATTAAATATTAGTAAAAACTATGTTGTAACATGGAATTTAGATTTGTAGTTCATTTACTGGCTTTTATTCAATCAGAATTTATTAAATAGATGGCATTAAAAATGCCAAAAATTTCAAAGGATTTCATTGTGCCATCTAACTAGTATTGAATCCATTTGAAATGAACAAAAACAACAAAAAAAAAACAAAAACTTGAATTCTGCAATACAACACAATTATTTTGACGATACCTAACCATGAAAAATAAAGATATCTATACTTTATTTTAGAATCTACAATCAAAAATGTAAACAAAAAACTCGTACATTTATTTGAAAGTGACAGCTCTTGATTTACGTTTTCCTTTGACATTGACAGTTCTTTGTTTACATTTTTGAGCTAAGATTTTGAAATAAAGTATAGAATAAAAACAGACACTTGCTTCTTATTTCTATCTGTAGAGGACATCCAATTCACATCCTGATCTATACATAGCTGTCTAGAAATTTGATGCAACAAGGTGTATGGAACTCAACACTCACACTCACTTCTCATCAATCCTAGCTTGGTTGTTTTAACCATTTGTCTAGAATTCCAGACATGTTTCAACAAGCTGTATAGACTATAAAACTGACACTTTTTCGATACAACAGGGTGTATGGACAATTAAAACTGCACTTGCACTATATTCTCATCTCGGCTCGATGTTACAGAGTTGAAATGGTTGATGTTTAGCCGTGGAAGTTTTGACCAGGTATGCTTTACACGCATGCCCCCAGTGATTAATTCACTCGCATATTTGGTAGTTTCAAGCAGTCATCTAGAACTCCAGACAGATTTGTTTCAACACGGTGTATGGAAATGGACACTTGCGCTCACTTCTCATCAGTAACTCCACATCTATCCTAGCTCGGTTGGTTGGTAGGTTCAAGCAGTCGTCTAGACTTGACACTTGACATGTGTTTCAACAGGTTGTATGGACACTTGCACTGTTATCTTCGCTCGCGAGTGTTGGTAGAGTGGCAGTGAGCTGTCTAGACCTCTTGACAAGTGTTTCAACAGGTTGTATGGACACTTGTCTTTTGTTTTAACTTTCAACAGGTTGTATAGACATTAGACAAGTGTTTCAACAGGCTGTATAGACACTTACACTGTCATCAACCGGCTGTCTAGACACTTGCACTGTCATCTTCGCTCGCGAGTGTCGGTGGTAAGACAGCGAGCTGTCTAGGCCTCTTGACAAGTGTTTCAACAGGTTGTATAGACACTTGACAAGTGTTTCAACTTTCAACAGGCTGAATAGACACTAGGCAAGTGTTTCAACTTTCAACAGGTTGTCTAGACACTTGCACTGTTATCAACAGGTTGTCTAGACACCTGCACTGTCTTCAACCGGCTGTCTAGACACTTGCACTGTCTTCAACCGGCTGTCTAGACACGTGCACTGTCTTCAACCGGCTGTCTAGACTGCGTCGGTGGCTAGCTAGTGCAGACTTGGTCAGTGGTTGGCGGGCGGAGTCTTGGCGGGCGAGGGAGGCGGCGGCGCGCTCCACTCGACCGCGTCGCCCTCGTACTGCGTGTTCTCGAGCCGCGTGATCAGTCGCTCGTCTTCGTCGCCGAATTCCCCGCCCATTAGGGACGGCTCGCCGACCACCATCACGTCCTGGGGAGAGATGAACGTGGTAGAGGGAAGTTGTGGCACATGAATTAAGGTGTTGTAGATCTATATCTGTCATGACTATGCCCCTACCTTTTGATTTTTTTCATTTTCTAATTAGAATGGTAATAAAATAAAATAAAGGCAAAACAAGTCCTATGTCCGTCTCCCGGTTCTAAGTTACCAATTTTCAGCCAAATCGGTTCAGCCGTTCTTGAGTTATAAATAGTGTAACTAACACGACTTTCTTTTATATTTATAGACTAGCTGCGCCCTGCGGTTTCACCCTCGTAAGTCCCGATCCCGCGAGAATATCGGGATAAAAAGTAGCCTATGTGTTATTCTAGGTCTCCAGTTATCTATATAGCAAGTTTCATCGCTATCGGTTCAGTAGTTTTTGCGTAAAAGAGTAACAAACATCCATATTTATAATATTAAGTAGGATATAATATATCTATCTAATATATAAAATTTCCATGTCACAGTGTTAGTTACCGTACTCCTCCGAAACGGCTTGACCGATTTTTACAAATTTTATATGCGTATTCAGTAGGTCTGAGAATCGGCTACTATCTATAATTTATAAGGCAAAATAACGTTTGCCGGGTCAGCTAGTAGATATATAAATATTGATTTGTGTGTGTAAAATGTATCTAAATAAATAAATAAATATAAATAAATAAATTCTGTGAACAACACACAGCGCCATCTAGCCCCGTGGTAAGCGACTAAGCTTGTGTTACGGTGACTAGACTACGGATATAATACTTATATTTATTTTTCTTTTGTAAATACATACATATTATACATAGAATATGTAGATAGATTAGATTAGATTAAGATTAGAGATAGACAAATAGATTTGAATGAATAAATGAATAGAATATACCTGCGAACTTACCTGTGAAGCGAGGCTGAAGTTGGGTCCGGGCGAGCGTTTCTTGGCGGGCGCGGGCGGCGCGGCGTTAGCGCCGGCGCTGCCCTTACGCTTGCGCCGCTTGCTGGCGGGCCGTTGGGATTCTACAACAACAGACAGACAACATCATCATCATCATCATACTTAATAAAACGCAAGTGTAACTGACTGACTGACTGAATGATGGACAACGTACAGGCTAAACGGCTGGGTGTAGAGACTTAAAATTTGGACCATAGGTTCTTTAAGGGTTGAATGTGAGCGCTAAGAACGGATTTTTGGAAATTCCACCCCTAAGGGGGTAAAAATGGGGAAAAACGTTTGTATGCAACTTCGTAACGGCTTGACATAGAAACTTGAAATTTGACATAGATGTTGATATGGGGTAGTAAGTGAATCTCTAAACATTTTTTTTCCAAAATTCAACCCCTAAGAGTGTTAAATTGGGGATGAAAGTTTCTATGGGAATCGATTCAAAGAGATTTTGTTACTGTTTTCGGGGGTACGTACGGGGCTCTCTGATTGGTCTAAGTGAAATCCAGTAGGTCATGGAATCAAAATGGCCGCCCTGTCAAGAGCTGTTTGACAAATACTAGGTTGCCTTCACTAACCAAGGAGTTTCTACTAAGTTTCAGATTTTCTTAGTGGCGAAAGTTTTTTTTTTTTTGAGTGGTGCGGTCGTATGCAGTTAGAATGGAAGCTACTTTTTTACACGCGATCTATTATTCGAATTTGAGACTGAGTTTTAGATTCGGTTTAGGATTTGGATTCGGTGTGTTTTTTCTTATTTGACTACGAGACGTAGGTTTTAATTTCCTTAACCGATTTGGTTTTTTTTTATTTGAATCTGGATTTGTTTTTTATTTATTTCCCTTGGCATATTCCTATTCATTATTGATAAAATGAAGGATTTTGGTAGAGAATGGTAGGTTTGGTAAAAATGGTAAGTTTGGTAGATATTGGTAGGCTTGGTAGAAAATGGTAGTTTTTGGTAGAAAATATTGGGATGTAGTAGAAAATGGTAGGTATTGCTGGAAAATGGTAGGTTTGGTAGAAAATGGTATCCGATCCAATTTCGGTTTGGGTTTCGATTTTGGCTTCGGTTTCCTGTTCAGGAGCCAGTTCCTTTGCCAATTCCGGTTTTCTTAAGCAATTTGAATATTGGATGGAACCCGATGGAATTGGAACTAACCGTGGCTCGATGGATTTCGGGTTACGCGTTATCACCATCGTTATCACTGGGTGCTTAATTTAAATAAATCTACCGATTTCAAATTTTGCTACCAAAATAAAAATTTCATTTTGAATATACCACGGAACCGGGTGGAATTAAACCTATCCGAAGCCCGACGGGTTTCGGGTTCCCACCTATACTTAATAAAACGCAAGTGTAACTAACTCACTGAATGACTGACTGACTGACTGACTGAATGATGGACAACGTACAGGCTAAACGGCTGGGTGTAGAGACTTGAAATTTGGAACATAGGTTCTTTAGGGGTTGAAAGTGAGCACTAAGAACTGGTTTTTGGAAATTTCACCCCTAAGGGGGTAAAAATGGGGAAAAACGTTTGTATGCAACTTCGTAACGGCTTGACATAGAAACTTGAAATTTGACATAGATATTGATATGGGGTAGTAAGTGAATCTCTAAAAAATTTTTTTCCATAATTCAACCCTAGGACTGTTTAATTGGGGATGAAAGTTTCTATGGGAATTGGTTCAAAGAGATTTTGTTACTGTATTCGGGGGTAAGTACGGGACCCTCTGATTGGTCGAAGTGAAATCCAGTAGGTCATGGAATCAAAATGGCGGCCCTCTCAAGAGTTGTTTGACAAATACTAGGTTGCCTTCATTAACCAAGGAGTTTCTACTGTTTCAGATTTTCTTCGTGGCGAAAGTTTTTTTTTTAATATTATTTGTAGGGTGGGAGTTAGGATCGAAGCTACTTTTTGTTTAATTCGATTTTAGTGATTTTGAGACTGAGTATGGATCGGTTTTGAATTAAGATCCGGATTCTTTTTACATTTTCGACTACGACATCGGTATTAATTTCCTTATCCGATTTGTTTTTTTTTTTTTTTTCAAATTGTAATATTGGATATTGTAAACCACGGAACCGAGTGGAATCGGAACTATCCGAAGCCCGACGGGTTTCGGGTTCCCATCTTGTCATATTATAACAGTTTAAACTTACAGGCTTAGATCTATACTCTTCGATCATATATAAACTATAGATACACCGTCCCATACAAAATCGAAATCAAAAATCGGCACTACTTCAACGCTTACTTATACGGACATAGTACAGTTTAATGTAAACCTTAATCACTGGGCAATAAGGTTGTAAAACACTTATGCACGACTGACAGCGAAACAAGGCATATCGGCTGAAGTATGCCTTGTTTTGACGGCTCCATTTCTAGAGCGGCGACCGTGCATCTATAGTTTATATATGATCGAAGTCTATACTAATATTATAAAGAGGTGACGTTGGTAACATGTATGTATGTATGTATATTGGGTGTAATCTCCGAAATTACTGGACCGACTTACGCGGGTGAAACCGCGGGAATCTGCTAGTTAATAAATATAAATATTGCACGACCTTACACTCAGCGCAATCTAGCCCCAAACTAAGCACTAGGCTTGTACTATGGGTACTAGACAACGGATATACTACATACCATACTTTTTTTGTAAATACATACATATGATACATAGAATACACCCAGACCAGATACAAATATTTATTTTTAAGCATAAATACTTGCACCCGACGGGAATTGAACCCGCAACCTCCTGCATTGCAGTCGGGCCTTCCCCCGACGCGCCACTGAGGTCGTCATATTATAACAGTTTAAACTTACAGGCTTAGATTACCTAGATAAAAAATAAAGCTATCGCATAGCATTTTTATCAATTACAATTACTTATTTTTTTATTTTGTACCACGTTGCCATGGTAGGCGGAGTGGGTGGTGTTAGGTTTTTTTCGTTACGAAATGTCTTCATTCAAAGCTCAAAGCGCGCGATAAAAGCTATGCAATAGTTTAAAAAAAGTATAATAATGTGGTATATCCGTTGTCTAGTACCCATAGTACAAGCCTAGTGCTTAGTTTGGGGCTAGAATGAGCTGTGTGTAACGTCGTGCTTTTTTTATTACCTAGATGGTGGGTATTCTAACAACGACGTTCGATTTATGATCCATTTTTTGTTAAAGGTGTGTCAGTAATTTCCCGAACAGTTTGACGTTTGGAACTGGCTCGTCTCGTCCGTCAGAGACGAGTTTGAAATGGATTACTATTTTCCTTCTAGTCTCTAATAGAGACCAGTCCAATTATATGCTTACAATGAAACTAGGTAAGACACAAAACTACAAGGAAAAATAATAATGGTTTAGAGAAAATTGTCAGAATAATATTAGGGATAAAGAATGGTACAAACGCTCATATATTATTTCCTTTTTTATTCGCCGGCTGTTACCATAGTATAAATACAATGTACCAGGTTTTACAACTGTAGAAGGACGAAGTACCAGTTAAACTTTTTAAACTAACACGATTGGAACTCATAATTTTATATTTTCCCGGGTCTTAATCGCGTGATTTTTACTTTTTAATTCTCTTACCTCGACGTTTCGACCATGTTGCAACGGTCTTGGTCGCGAGGGGACACGCGACCACGATTAAGACCCGGGAAAATATAAAATTATGAAGTACCAGTTTCCATATAACTGTACCTGTTAGCAGGGCAATAATGAGATTTGAATTTAGAATGTGAATATTTTTAAAAAGTTTTAATTAACAAAGAGTTCCTATCACCGTACTGCGTGTCTGATAGGTAAGTGATGGGTGGTAGACCGAGCAGGTTAAGCAACACATGTGTCTGATAGGTGAGCGATGGGTGTTCGACTGTACACGTAGAATATTGGTAAAATGGAGGGTTTTGGTAGAAAATGGTAGGTTTTGGTAAGAAATGGTAACGTTGGTAGAAATTGGTAGGTTTGGTGAAAAGTGTTAGGTATTGGTAGAAAATGGTAGTTTTTGGTAGAAATGGTAGTTTTTGGTAGAAAATAGTAGGATGTAGTAGAAAATAGTAGGATGTAGTAGAAAATGGTAGGTTTGGTAGAAAATGGTAGTTTGGTAGAAGAAGGCAGGTTTTGATAAAAATTGGTAGTTACTGTCAGACGGGAATAATGGTCAAAGTACGTTACTCATTTTCTCATAGAGGGTGATGAAAAGCAAACACTATTTTTCGCTCGAGTGAAATACTTTGAATCCCTCGATTCGCTCAGGATTCTACTAAAGAATCCTCAAAACTCTAGAATCCCTCGCTTTCTCTGGATTCAAAAAACACTCTCGCCGTAAAAATAGTCTTTTCTCCCTTGGTATACAAACTACTATTTTTTATACAAAAATAAAACATTATTTTTCTGTAATTTTGCGGTGGCTGGCGCGCTAAACTTTTAAACTCTAGCAACACAAAAAAGCGTTAGATATATTTTAGACCTAATTTACCTAATAAAAACTACAGCAGCGTAAACCCGGACAATAAACGGAACCCCGCCGTCCGGACGGTCCCCGGAAGCCCTCTAAGCTAGGACATTTTTCGGGGAACCCCGGACGGGTGGCAGGCAGGCGGCCGGCCGTATAAATATTGGCAAATGTGCAGAAGGTATGGTCAATGATGACTTACCTACTGCGCCGACCGGCACCCGGGCTCCCGAGAGGGATGCCACCGGGACATCGCTCGGGTGAGAAGCTTCTGTTGTGTTAGAATAAATTAAGATTTTAAATGATTTATGCCAAACTTTCTTTTAAAAATATATTTCCCACACTTCGGAAAGACGATACGGAAATACGGAAATTCTTGAGTCTGCGACTACTGCGGTAATTTGCACCAGCCTGATGCGGCCTGCCTGCCGGATTCTATTTACGCTATTTTATTTCAGTTTTATAAAATTACCTTAATACTTCGAAAAAATCGGATTGTCTGGATTTTAATCATATGATATATTCAGAAATCCGGATTTTATAATAAACGGTTTTTGCAATTTCTAGTACAATGTACTAGGCTCATATAACTGTGCCAGAACAATGTACCAGGCTCATATAACTGTAGCAGTACAATGTACCAGGCTCATATAACTGTACCAGTACAGTGTACCAGGCTCATATAACTGTACCAGTACAATGTACCAGGCTCATATAACTGTACTAGGCTCATATAACAGTACCAGTACAATGTACCACGCTCATATAACTGTACCAGTACAATGTACCAGGCTCATATAACTGCACCAGTACAACATATAACTCACCTGGAGGTGCCACCATCCGCTGCCACTTCTGAAACAGCGTGGTCTTGAGACAGTCCCGCGGCGACAACGCGTACGCTTTGTGTCGCGACATTAGCTCCTGCATCGGCTCCAGTATTACACATAACTGTGGACAAACACATTTTCAGATACATAGAACGAATTCGGCCGCCATGTTTTAGGGTGCGTTCCACTAAATTTGATTTGACGGTTTGACTGCTAACGTATTCTACTGTGCTTTTTACATTCTTTCTTCCAATGTCTGGTTTTATAGCCAAAGGGTGGAAACGAAACCCTATTACTAAGACTTCGCTGTCCGTCTGTCTGTCCATCTGTAAAAGCTAGACACAGTCGAAATTTTCACAGATGATGTATTTCTGTTGCCGCTCTAAATACAAAATAAAAACAGAATACAATCAATATTGAAGTGGGGCTCCCATACAACAAACGTGTATTTTTTGTGATAATCATAATGGATGGATGATTAATGTGAATCGTGTTCGTTTAAAAAGTGTGTCCAAACATACTGGTACGGACCCCTTCGTGAGAGAGTCCGACTTGCACTTAGCCGATTTTCTATTTATCTGGCTTAGAACAGAACATGGACTATGTTAGACATGTCTCACCTCACCAATACTAGTACATAATACCTCAATGGTGTGTTCTTCGCGAGCTGCGGCTCGATTCTAGTAAATAATTACATACCACCAGTAGGATGACAGAGACAGTGCAGACACAACATGATTGCAAAGCAAAACACAAAATACACTCTCAACTTCCATTGAATCCTAAAAGTTAAGTTCGCTGGGCCATTTCCGCACTAACCCTCACAATTGGGCCATTGTACGTGATATCTTAGAGGGGTTAAGCAGTAGACGCCACGGGATCCTACTCCGGATTGGCGAATATCCCATGCCTTCAGACTGTGGTGAGTCCTAGGACATGTCGGTTTCCTCACGATGTTTTCATTCACCTCAAAACATAGTACAATATACTATGTTTTATATAACATAGTATTCATATTATGAATACTATGTTTTGAGTTTTCTTTGCAATTTTGCTGTGTCTGGACTGTCTCTGACATTGAACTGGTATGTAATTATTTACGAGAATCGAGCCGCAGGTCTAGAGGTGCCTGACAATACATGTGTGTGGGTGTGTGTGGTATGTACGGTAGACTCACCCTGACAATACATGTGTGTGTGTGTGTGGTATGTACGGTAGACTCACCCTGACAATACATGTGTGTGTGTGTGTGGTATGTACGGTAGACTCACCCTGACAATACATGTGTGTGTGTGTGTGTGGTATGTACGGTAGACTCACCCGGACAATACATGTGTGTGTGTGTGTGTGGTATGTCCGGTAGACTCACCCTGACAATACATGTGTGTGAGTGTGTGAAAGAAAGAAAATTGATTTATTCAGACAAGCACACAACTACATAACAGGAAAAAAAAATATATATAAAAGTAAATTACAAAATGGACACAATAAAGATAAAAACAAAATATACGTAGAGAGTAGTGCGCTGCCCGAATAGGCGCAGCGTCAGCATTATGCTGCTGCTAGTGAAAAATACATAGCAGCAGCGCTGTTCTTCCGACTGCACCCACCCTTCTTCTCTCGGCCCTCCTAACAAAAAACTTAACACGTGTGTGTGTGTGTGTGTGTGTGTGGTATGTACGGTAGCGGTAGACTCACCCTGAGATAGTTGAGCGTGGAGTTGGTGATGCCTTGCCGCGTGATGTTCTTGGCGAGCTGGTCCAGCGGAGCGTGCTCCGGGGGGTGGACCGCTTGGCGCGGGATCAGCTCGCGGTGCGCGCGGACCGCCATGTGCCACGACTTGATGCGCATCAGGTCGTCGAATGTGAACTCTAGGATTAACCGGCCCTCCGTGCACACCTGGAAAGTCAGAAATTGCATTGAATTTTAAATTATTCTTTACAATATGGCGTCTGCTTGTCGCCATTTTGAATTTCATTTTATGTCACCTATCTAAGAACCATTGGATAAGACGAATCTAACGATATCCTAATTACCCTAAATCCGTTGAGTGGTTTGGAAGATACGAGGGAATAAAGAATATTACAAACTTACAAGATAGGCGCGAAAAACATAACCCTTTCCTTGCAGCCGGGTAATAAAAAATTTGTTTGATAAAGTCGTTAGTAAGTTGTAACCAGTCAGGTGCGAGTCGGGCTGGCACACGAAGGGTTCCATTCCACTATCACAATTGAGTATGGAACCCTAATATGAACACTGGACGAACCAACCAATTTTTTTTACGTATTTGGTGGTATAGCGACCACAGAAATACATCATTTGTGAAAATTTTAACCATCTAGCTATTACGGTTCATAAGATACAGCCTGGTGACAGACAGACAGCGGAGTCTCAGTAATAGGGGCCGTTTTTACCCTTTGGGTACTGAGCTCTAAAACGAGACCCTTTTACTAAACGTAAACGGGTCTCGTTTTGATCATCGCTATGATTTCACTGTCTGCCTATCTGTCTAGGCTAGCTTGACAGTACGAGATCATAAAGGTTTTGTCTCTTTCTCTCTAACATTGAGAAAAAGAGAAAGAACCTTTATGTTGATTTGACTAAATGTATTGTGCTGTCATGCTAGCCTAGCAGGGTGTATCTCACGAACTGTGATAGTTAGGACAGTTAAAATTTTCACTGATGATGTGTTTCAGTACAAATACTATTATTATTCCATGACCATTCAACGTCAAATAAGCCGACCTTGAATGGTCATGAGGGTAAGCAAGGCTTGACGCGGTCATTACTTGGCAGAGTGACTGGTAATTTTTGTCAAAAATCACTTTTTAGGGTTCCGTACCTAAAGGTAAAAACGGGACCCTATTACTGAGACTTCGCTGTCTGTCTGCCTGTCTGTCCGTCTGTCCGTCCGTCCGTCCGTCCGTCCGTCCGTCTGTCCGTCTGTCACCAGGCTGTATCACATGAACCGTAATAGCTAGAAGGTTGAAATTTTCACAGAAGATGTATTTCGGTTGCCGCTACAACAACAAATACTAAAAACAAAATAAAACAATTATTTTAAAGGGACTCCCATACAACAAACGTGTTTCAAAAACTACAAGGGAATTCTAGTACGATGTGAGGTCGCTTCTGATTGGTCGAGTCAAATTGAGTTGGTCATGGAATTCAAAATGGCTGCCCTATCTGTCAAATATACTAGTCTGCCTTCACTGTCCAAAGAGTTTTTTATAAGTTTCAGATTTTCTTTGAATCAAAGTTGTTGTAAACCATTTTAGGGTTCCGCACCCAATTGTAATAGTGGTACGGAACCCTTCGTGCGCGAGTTTCGCACTTGGCCGGGTTTTTTTTGACCTACTCCATGCTTTGGCTGGGCACATTTAGCAGTTGGTCCCGGTTATTATCTCCGATAGCAGTCGGTAGCTTAACATAGAGGCCTTAGGGCGACCTGCCAACTCTTAACACTAGGTGAGACACACCACTAAACGAAAAGAAGAAGATGCAACAACACATACTTTAGTGAACATTGGTTTCCCGTGGTGCGTGACCATCGTGCAGTGGTCACAGTCGAGAGTGATGCTGGTGTTGTGGAATGACTCCTTGGGCTGCCTCATCGTGTAGTACAGCTCGGAGACTCCGCCCTCGTATATACTACGGAAGTAGCGAGGTATCAATGTCCTGCCTATCGCTGGAATTGGAAACAGATATTATATTAGACATTTTTAGGATCAGACAGACAGACAGACATGATGATAAAACCATGCTATTATAAAATGAGTTTAAGTGCCAGACCTGGTTTAAACCATGATTTACTATGCCTAAATCATGGTTTAAACCAGGTCTAGCCTTAAAACTCATTTTATAATAGCAAGGTAAGGGTTTCTTACTGACTACGAAACTCTATAAACCTATTGATATTATTATTATACTAGCTGCGCCCCGCGGTTTCACCCGCGTAAGTCCCGATCCCGCGGGAATTACGGGATAAAAAGTAGCCTATGTGTTATTCTAGGTGTCCAGCTATCTATATTCCAAGTTTCATCGCAATCGCTTCAGTAGTTTTTGCGTGAAAGAGTAACAAACATCCAAACATCCATACAAACTTTCACATTTATAATATACTAGCTGCGCCCGCGGTTTCACCCACGTAAATCTCGATCCCGCGGGATTTACGGGATCAAAAGTAGCCTATGTCCTTCTCCAAGGTCCTATTTATCTCTATACCAAATTTCATCAATATCGGTTCAGCGGTTTAGGCGTGGAAACGTAACAGACAGACAGACAGAGTTACTTTCGCATTTATAATATTAGTAAGATTCACATTTATAATATTTATAATATATTAGTAGGAGTAGGAAGTAGGATTGATAAGAACTAACTGTATCTTTTGGGTCCATCTTCTAAACAGAATGTGAGGGTGAGCGTCGCATCATCTTCGAAGAACTCCGTGGCGAACGCGTCCCACCACAGATTGTCAGAGTCCTGGAATTTTATGCATAAAGAAACGTTTAATTATTTCATGCCCACTAAATGCCATAAGAAAATATGTGCTACTAACATCGATCTTACGGTAAAGGAAAACATCGTAAAGCGACATATAATGTCCTAGGACTTACCACAGTCCGAAAAGATGGGACATTCGCCAATGCGAAGCGAAAGTTTCAGCGCTCTCTTAGCGTAGCCACCAATTCAGATACGGTGGCTACGCTAAGAGAGAAAGGTTCGAAAACTCAGATCTGCGGTCATTAATTTATCACTAAGCATTGAAAAGTAACCGAAGCTAATAAAAAGTTTTGAAAAAAAATTTATGGGACCAACTGTGATGTATCTCCTTGTAAACAAAAAAATAATTATCCAAATCGGTCCAGGCATCTTCGAGTAATCGGGGAACAAACATAAAAAAAAAATATCCCGACGAATTGAGAACCTCCTCCTTTTTTTGGAAGTCGGTTAAAAACAGTGACTATTTGTAGATATTTCTATTTATGTCTTGTTGCAGCTTTTACCACGTTCCGTAGTTTTCAAACACTATCATTTTTACAAATTTTCGTAATATCACTCCTATGTATTTCTATGGTAAACAACAAAAACAAAGGTAACAAAAACTTCTCACGAAAAATGTAAACAAACTTTTTTGAGACTGACGTAAAAATGACGTCTTTACCATTTCCGGTAGTGCAATAGTGAAGGGCCGTTTCGATTAATAATTAAAAATCGTTTCACTCGAATCGATTATTTTCACAAACTATTTTTCATTTAGTTTTCTAATCACGATAAAAGATGGCGCTACTAATAGGTAGATTGAAAAAGTACCTGTTTGCAAATCGGATGCGCGCGCATTAAATGGGGTGCATTTTACGCTTCTATAGCTATGTGTGTCAATTTCTAGACTGCACAGCCTCGGAGGTGAAGCCATCACTTTACTTCCTAGCACTTTCATTTTTAGCTAAGTATTTCACGCTGTTTTTTTAGATTTTTCGTTAGGAATTTTAAATAGCTGATAATGACGTTATGGTATTTTATAAAATAATTATTACAATAATTAATACAACCTAAAATTTATACTTTTCATTTACAATGTTTTTGTGAGAGTACATTATTGCTTACCTCTGTCCTCTGTTGTAACCGTTTGTTAAGTTCGTAAACTCTGTAGTCTGGCTGACCAAAATATGGTGTGTGCCGCCTGAAATTGAGAAAATATCTTTTTTAGTACAAACAAAAATATATTCTATGAGTTAAAAAAATATAAGTAAATACTTGGAAACCTTTCAGTCGTTATTATATAAAAATATTGGGTAGTTTCAATTTATTTAAGTGAGTATAACTTCTAGTCTAGAAAAAATAACAAATATCATAGGTAGTTTCAGTCAGTCTTTCACTTCAAAAATTTACTTTGTAACTACCTATACTACGAAAGTGCGAATTCGATAAACCACGAATTTCAAAATTTGTGCTAATCCGCGTATACCGCAACCGCATTAATTAATGCATTAAATTATTTATTTAGTTATAGCATACTAGCTGACCCGGCAAACGTTGTTTTGCCTTATAAATTATAGATAATTAAATTTTTCCTGAATTTTCTTTGCTATAAACCTCACGGAACCCGAGACCTTTCCAACGAATGCAAAACCGTGGAAATCGGTTCGTGCGTTCTGGAGTTATAGCGTCAGGAAGGAAAACCCGACTTATTTTTATATAGTAGATTATTGTGCGGTATATTTTTAAAGATACTGTTCGTTTATCAGCTAATTACAAAAAATAATTTATCACTTATAAAATGTCGCCGCATACTCAGAGAAAAGGGCGTCAAGCCAAGCATACGCCGTAAACGCGAATTTCGCATAACGCGATATTATTCAGAACACATCCCTCGCATTATGCGGGGGATTACTGTATAAGACAAAATAAATCTAACTAAATAACCTCGAGAGAAAACACGCATATTCTAGGTAACTGAGCGTCGCCATTGGACACTTAACTATCCTGTAAATTGGTAGTAAAAACTAATAAAGTAATCTTACTAAGATTCTGTAGAATATAAAACGCACGAATGACCAAAAAAAATATACAGTAACAAGTATATTAAATAATAAAATCAGTGCATAAAAAAACGCATATTTCAATCTACAAATTTCCTTGAATGTGGATTACACTATCAAATTACAATAAAAATCAAATTGCAACCTTCAAGAGTTTTCTAAAATGTAGGTAAAATTACATTTTTTATTTAAGTTTCTGAACTATAGCTTATTTTTCTAAAGTCAATATCTATCCTCATTCGTCATATATAATATAGTACCTAGATAGATATATCAAATAAATTTTTTTTACATAACAAAAATGCCGCCTATTCGTTGTAGTTTCAACAGAGAAATATGGTAGAACTTAATCTTCTACTTCCTCAACCAAAGCTAACATTATTGTAATTTGGATTTGAAAAGTGCTGCCATAATGCTGCATAAAGGGATCATAAGGAAATTGGACTTTTCATGTTCTGTTTCCTGCACTCTTATAATCTTTGGCGTAATTATAGTTTCTCAGGAATAAGCATCCCTTGGTGCAGGTTAAATAGGAAAATCGTGGTAATTATAATTTCTTATTACCTAAAATAAGGGTCCGGTATCTGGTGGTATATCGGCGGCGGCGGCGGTGCATACTCGTGGTACTGTACGTGCGGCGAATGCAATGGGTATTGGTGGCCGTACTCGCCCTCGCCGCCGAGCGAGCCCAGCGCCACAGGCATGTAGGCCACTTTGTCACCGACACATCGCTTTCAGTGCAATTGTTTCACAGTTATGATCGCCTGGTAGCTTTGTTTCGATTACTTTGAAAACGTAGACTAAGATTTTTTTATAATTCCACTAGAATTCCAAATAATTATGATCGCCTGGTAGTTTTGCCTCACAATTTACAAAAAATTCTAGTTTTATTTTTAGAATTTTTCAAATTAATTATTTTTTAATTTAGATTTCTTTACGCTGACGATGACGGTAGACTGCCTGTTGCTTCTCAAGCTTTTTGGTTATATTTCTTAAAATCTATGGTCTCCTTGTACTACTTTTGTAAGTAATCAACTAATCTTGATACATTTTAAAACACTTTCTTGTAACTCAAAAAAATCCAATAACTTTGTAAAACCAAAATCAGTTAAATTATTTAATTTTCCTAGATTTTTTCAACACTTTAAACTAAATAACATGTCATCTTCCTTAGCACCACTATTATTGCACAAAAAAACTTTGGTCACTTTGTTTAGTCAATCCACTGCATCACTAGAACGCTACAAAAAGAAAATAAGCCACAGAACGTCACCGCGTAGCCATCGCGACATGACTGATAAAAAGCAATTCGAATTTTTCGCGCGGGAAGTGCCGTTTCGTATCCATAACGTAGTAAGCGCTTATATACTTTACGATGTCACGCGATTTTAGCTCTAACTGTATCGTGTTAGGAGCGATAAGCTTCTAGATATCGTTCTAAAGTGAACGAGCTGGCAACGTCGCGTCAGCTGGCTGGGTAGTACCGAGGCGCGCAGAAAGGTCAACATCGGTTACTATTTTTTTTATACCTTCATCTATTTTCGTTGGCGTTGTTTGTTTTTTATCACTGATAAAATAATAGTATTGATTTTTGAGGAATGTTTAGTTATAATTTTTTAGAGTGATCTTCTAATTTTCATCATTTGAACATGTATTTTTAGGTGAGTAAGGTATACCTACGTACTTAAGTATTTCATTACGTAAAGATTTGTTTTTAAAACATTAATTGTATTCGTAAGAATGTTCAACCGATTGTAAAGACAATGCCTAATTAATATACACTACGTCAAATATTCAAAAGTTTGGAATGATCTCTGAATTAATTGTATTCAAAAAATATGATCATCTCAAAATGACTATTGTTTTCACTGAGGCGAGGCCTCAGAACGCACGCGACGTTGCCGCTCCGTGCGTTCGCGCCATACTTTTTACTGTTTCTTAGCACATAGAGCGCTCATTACGCTGGCACTCACACAGAGACACGTATATTGTTATATCCGCCGTACATACTGTGTCTACATAGTGCAAGATGTACATTATATACATTCCACGAGCACCGAGCAGATATGTAGGTAAACTACGACGTTTCTACGTACACAAATCAAATATCTATAAATAAATGAGATGCGTCGAATGTTCTGCGTTTAAATTTGGCGCCGTTTAGTTATGTGACGTATAAATTGATTTTACCAAATAATTCGAATCGTCTTGATTGTTGAAATGCGTAAGGTGAAATTTTTATTTGGAAATTTTGTACGCTATTTTTTTCACTAAAAAAGGTTATAATATTACCTTTTGTGGATAAATTACCATTTGTACCAACTAACTTTACAAAACTTAACACGCCAGTCACACACCTACCTAACGTTTTTTTTATTTTAAAAGCCTAACAAGGTAAATTGCAAAAACGTTTTCAGTTTGTAGTCGTCACTGAAAAAACTTAAGCAAAAAACGCACTTAGCACAGAGTCAACGCGGAAACGTCTATCTGAACTAGACGACCGAAACTTCCTTATCACAGACAACGAAAACAATACCCGTCAATATACTAATGATAAATTAGACACTACAATCGCGAGACAAAAAATGATCGAGTGCCGACGTGCCGGCTTGCCGAAGCGGAATGTGTGTCATGCCGCCGTGTCAATGACTCCGTACTTAGCTAGTCGCGATGTACCAAGAGCTAGGTAAACAAGTACACGTGCAACTCCGCAACTCCGGGGCCAAGAAACAAAAAAATAGTCCACATGCGGAGAAACTGCAAATCCCTAACCTCGAGAAAAAAACGAACGCACTAGCCGACACCTGACCTCAAACTACATCCGGCTGCATCGCTCAAATATCGGCTGTCACACAAATCGATATTTAAAAAAAAATCACGAGTATTCTCGACCTATTCTGAATAAATAGTTCTGAAAAGAGAACGCTAGATATGCCGGCGCGACGCGTATACTGCACCTATGTAATCAAATACATAGGAGAAGTGTGCCGCGCTCTGACGAGTGACGAACTGTCAGCCATTCGGATAACATCGGCTAACGTCGTGTATTTCCGCCGTGTTAGGGTATATTGCAAGATTAGATAGATTATGTCAGAATGATTAATAGTAAAAACCGGTTATTGTGTTAGGTCAATCACATCTACAATAGACGAAATCTCGTTTGGAATCATGTCTGGATCAAGTGGCCGCGTGGTTTATGATAAATATCACAGCCAAATGTCAGTACTAAACGATATAAATTAGTTGTAATATTTGTTGGCTCTAGTTTCAAGGTCAAAATGTGTCTACATGTTGCTTTTCCAGTTCAATTGATTGTTTTGTCAGTAATATACAGTAGAGTCCGTTTATAACGACATCTAAAGGAAGTAAAAATACGTCCATCAAAGCATATTCTAAGGAATCAAACAATTGTCGCACTATGTGTGACCCCGTGAGAGTCCTTTTCAATGCCCTGACTACACGGCAGAGGCTTGATCACTCGATCTTCGAACTCTCAAACATAAAATATTCAGCAAAACTTTTCATCAAAGATTTGTAACTACTGAACTGCTGCTACTGTTAAAACTACCGCTTGAGATAAATGAAACAAAACATGTAAAATAGTTGAACTACTTGAAATAAAAACTAATAAAGACACAAAGGTAATAATAATCCCACGTGATTGTGTTTAAGAAAAACCACAACAAACGACTAGTCTAACAACTCCATAATTTAATTACCAAAGACAAAACATAAGAATTACATAAAACGTCGTCGTCGCGGCGTCAGCAATCAGCATCCATTTAAATAAATCAATACTGCTGGTTTATTATGGTGATGCAGTAAATTTCCACTGAGGGGGCGAGACGACCTAAGAAGGTCACAGGAAGCCGTACAATGAGCTTAGCGTTCAACTTATCAACATACCAAGATTCATCAGAATTTGGTTTAGTTCTGAGATTCGCCATTAGCGTTTTGCTTCGTTGTTCCTTATTCGCTCTTCGGGTTTTGTTTTGCTATTTTTTCTTTAGTTTGTGAACTGTATTTATCTAACGTGTATTTTTATATAGGTAAACTAGCTGACCCGGCAAACGTTGTTTTGCCTTATAAATTATAGATAGTAGCCGATTCTCAGACCTACTGAATGCGTATGTGAAGTTTGGTGGAGATCGGTGAAGCCGTTTCGGAGGAGTACGGTAACTAACACTGTGACATGGAAATTTTATATATAAGATAAATTTATTTACATATAAAAACAAATTACGAAGTATCGTAATTTGTTTTAATTGCTCTAGGCAGGTCTCTTACGGGGACTCGTGTGGTCTAGTTGATATGGACCTTGGGATACTGATCCAAAGACGCGACTTTAAGCCATACAGCAAGTGAATTTTAGAGACGTATATACGAAGTGTATTAAGCTAATTAGAGTGAAAAAAAACCACTTTTAATTTCCAGTAAGTACCTACCTATTTAATCACTGTAGTGCGTTATGGTAAAGCGGAGGTTTAAGTGGAAACATAGATTTGTGGAAAGGCGCTTTTCAATTTGTAAAAATGCAACTAGACAATTACTGTTGGGTATACTTATACTGTTGTATCTAACGTAATAGGTACACGTAGTAGAATTGTCCATACATTAAACAATTGTCTGGGAGAAAGTTTGTGAAAGCCGCTTACAGACGTTGGTTTGACGCGTGAATGGCGGATGACGGACTCTATACTTATGTCTAGGGATGGAGACGATAGATACACGCATTGATCTTTCAAAAAGCTTAGATTCAGACTTCCTACACCAACGACATCACTCTTGATGACAAGCGCAATCTGTTAATGTAAATTGTGATATGTCAAAGTACCAAAAAATAGTAATTTTTTAATTTTAATTTTGTTTTATAAGTGTGCAAAACAGTTATGCTCATTCAAAAAAAAAAAAAGTTAAATTAGATATTATAACTTCGGCGTAGTTGACCCAGTTGACTGAAAACAGAGATCAAGGGAAATAAATAACCATTAATTGTCATCCACCATTCAATTTAATGTTGTCTACTTCTTAAATTATCGATATTTATGTGAGGGATTTGGCTTGTAAATAAGTTAAACTACAAATTACGTTACCTATTTAGTTGTGAAGGATGGATCTGAATATTTGAAAATAAGCAAAAACTAAAATAACGTTTTGGTAGCAACTACCAATGCCATCTGTTATTTATTTACATTAACATAATTAATATTTAAATAACATTTCAAATCAGATCTTTTTTATTGGAGTTTTATTAAAAATTTTTAATATAATAGTCATTGTTATTGATTCTAATACTATTTAGTATTAATAACAATGACGATTTGTCGATAATAACATCAAGCTTTAATAAAAAATAATAATCGAACGCAAATTATCGCGAATGATCGGAATATTAATCGACTAATTTCAGTTTTTGATTTGCACTTCACTAAACCGGAACTTAACCGGAAGTAGGTCATTGGCGCCGCTATTTGAAATTTGAACATTTCTTTTTTCTGCGTTCGGCACTACGAGGTACAAATAGGTTCGCCAAGATTTTTCAGCTTTCTGTTTCCAATGCTTTATTTTTAACCGACTTCAAACAACGAGGTTCTCAATTCGACCCGATATTGTTTGTATATATTGTTCACGCCGTACTCTGGTATATTTTATGAAGACCAATTTCGATAATCCTTCCTGTCCCCTAAAATCTTGTTGAAGTTCTGACGAGAACCTTTGGAATGACGAGCAGAATAGCATCCCAGAATGCAGTAAATTAAAAAAAATTGGACTTCTATCAATAGAATGGGCTTATAAAGAACTGCGTACAAATGATGGCGCACTTAGACCCACCTTCTCGTCAGAAAACTCCTATTATTGATTAGAGTTACTTAAGTACAGTTAACAATTTTTTGATGATTTTTAGTGCTAGTCGAAAATTTAAATTTAGATTGCGTCTGTTGTACCTACCTAGGTAGGTAGCTACGTATAATATATTATTATGTAAAATGTTTATTATGATTTTTTAAATGATATAGACACACTATAAAATAATACCGCTTATCGCCATTTATAATTACCAAAAATATACACCAAAAACAGTTGAATTGAAGCAAGCTACCATTGCCGATAAATATTAGAAAAAAAAACCTATTTCGAATATCATCGAGAGAGAGCACGAGTTTATTCGATTCATTAGAGCGACAAGGACAGAGCGAGGCGCGTGAGAAAGAGATAGGTGTATGCGGGTTACGCTTGTGGGAATGAGTCGGAGTGGAGTAGTGTTGGGATTAAGGATTTGAGTAATTTGAAAAATTATGTTGGTTTACTCAGAAATATTTTTTTGACTAAAAATTAGAACCCGACCTAAAAAAGGACAAAATAACCTATCCTAGATACAGTGCAACCGACTTAAATCACCTTCTAATTAAGCGACCGAATTACGGACGTGAACATTAGCCACATACAAACAATATACGAGTCGAATTGAGAACCTCCTCCTTAAATAAAAAATTAAAATCTATTAATGGATTTTTTATTTACGTTTCGTTTTTTGACCAGCAAATTTCTCGACTTTTCGATATTATCAAGAGAAATCAGTCTAACAAACTTCTAAAATATATTAACAACATCAAATATTAGTTATTTTGACAGAAATCTTTGACGATTACAAGAGATTTGAGAAAAAGCTAATTTATGTAGGAACTCAAAATTATGCTCCAAATATAGACAGTACCAAAAATAATGTCTCGTACCCCAGCCCTAGCAACCGGCGTATGAGCGGGATAGATAGATTAGTAATTAGTGCGTTAGAAAGAGATGGTACTTTTGACGTAGTAGTAGATGAGATAAGGGCCTATCAGCTGACGGAGCGTTTGTATGCGAGTGATTACTTGAATGCCGTCTATTTTTAGGCAAGTGATAAATACATGGCGCTTATAAATGACGTCAAAAGTACATTAATTTTATTTCGTCTCGTTACGGGTTCCGTACCCAAACAGTAAACACGAGACCATATTACTGAGACTCCGCTTTCTATTTGTCTGTCCGTCTGTCACCAGGGTGTTTTTCACGAACCAAGATAGCTAGAAAGTTGAAATTTTTACAGAAGATGCTGTAAATCAAATACTAAAAAAAAACAATTTACAAAAATATATAAGGGGTGCATTTTAATGTAATATGTAATATGGATCATCGTTATCTGAAATAAATGAATTTTAATTTTTTTAATTTTTTTTTTTTAATAAATACAATAAACGTGACTTTTGACATAAAACGCAACGATACCGCGATGTATTTTTATCACTGCCGCCATCTAGTGATGGACTGATAGACTGTCGCCACTAGTCGCCAGTTGTAAAATAAATTTTAACGTTCGCATTGCGTTCACGGATTGGTTGGTCCAGTGTTCAGGGTTCCGTACCCTATTGTGATAATGGTACGAAACTCTTTGTGAGCGATTTTTAATGTGAAACATCTAAAGGCTAGGGTAAACCTAAAATTTGTCGTGGCGATACAGGCCGTGGCGACGCGACGCCTCGGCACGCTATATGTACTACGTAGTTGTTGGCACTATAATACGAGTCGATGTTTCACATCTGCCAGACGTCCCGTGACGGCTCACATTTTTCTTAAAGTAATCAAAGTATAGTTCAACTCATTTGCGTTAAAAAAATTGTAAAGTTTCGAAAACTTGACAATTCCCGTGATCATAGGCAGAATGAAGTTTCAATGGTCTAAGATATTAGTTTATACTAGGTACTTAATGTTATAAGTACATAATGTCGTTTGAGAGGAAAGTCTACCAACTCTTTTCGGCATACAAACTTTACAAACGTAGTCGACTGTTTCCTCTTGAATAAGGACATTAGGGGAAAAATGTGTACCTATGCCATAAAACCTTCCTATATCTCCCAAGACCATGCCCTGCTTTTTTTGAAAAGAATCAAAATGTATAGGCATGGTCAACCAATTGCAATGGCTAATAGTATATTGTATGACAAGGGAGCAAAATAGTATTTTTACGGCGCGGGCGTTACTTTGAATTACGAGCAAAGCGAAGACTTCTAGAATAAAAGTAGTAGTAGAATAAAAGAAGTAGAATTCTGAGCGCAGCGAGGGATTCAAAGTATACATCGCCCGAGGCAAAAATAATTTGCTCTCGAGTCATATACTCTACTTTTCATCCCCTTTCTATGAGAAAATAAATAAGATACGGTGTTACGTAATTCGTGAATATACCTATTTACTTAAACAAAAAATGTTGGGTATAAAATTTTAATATCACGTTTATTATACAGAAGCCCCCTATTTGTAGGTAGTTATAGCGGCTACAGAAATACATCTGTGAAAAATTCATACTTATAAATATTTAAATAAAATTAATAAATTCTGTGAACAACACACAGCGCCATCTAGCCCGTGGTAAGCGACTAAGCTTGTGTTACGGTGACTCAACACAATATCAGCCAGTAATTCATATAATTTACGTTTGATTTCTACGAATGATACATACCCTAATGTTACAAATTCAAATTTACTTTGCTCCCGACTGTTTTATTTTGCTCCCGGCTGTTTTACTTTGCTCCCGGCTGTTTATTTCTTAACAGAAAAGAGCTACTTTGATCCTACTTATAGAGGACCAAAGCGATACTTTTGGAATAGAAGGGATGAAAAATAGGTTTTATATTATTATGATATAAACATATTCATTTGCTCTAATGTCTTTATCCAGGGAGGAAACAGTCGACTACGTTTGTAAAGTTTGTATGGAGAAAAGAGAAGGTAGACTTTCCCCTTGATAAAGATTCTAAATCGGACAGTCTAACTGGCTTAGCATCTCGACTCGCCTACCTGTGTACAGTGAACGAGGCATGACTCACACAAGCGCATCACTCACACCGACGCACACAGCCACAGTCACCACTACAACACCGATGTGTAAGTGAAAATAAAATTATTTTTTATTACGAGTTTTTTTTAATGAATTTACTCCATAGGTACTTTTATGTACGCCACTGTCAAAGTGTTTTGTTCAGTTTGTTTATTGAAGAAAAAAAAAGAAAGAAAATAAATAGCTATGACTCTAATATTAGGACATACGGACGAACGGACAGACAGGCATACATGATAAATCCATAAGGGTTCCGTTTTTTTTTACCATTTGGCTACGGAACCCTAAAAATGTGATGGTATTTATAAAATCATTGATTTTTAACCGACTTCAAACAAAGAGGAGGTTATCAATTTGACCGAATATTTTTTTGTCTGTTCGCGGATAACTTCGTCGTTTAAGAACCGATTTTGATGATTATTTTTTTTAAATTTGTTAATAAAAACCGGCTAAGCGCGAACTCTAAAATAAACACTGTACCAAGTGAAATCCGTGTACGCAACGACGACGCACGTTTGCATTTATCTTTACCACTGACGCCAGTTTATCACTAGATGGCGCTAGTCGTAAAAATAAATCGCGCTTAAGTTTGCGTTTAAAATTTAAAAAAGCTATTGCATAGCATTTTTTATCAACGCAATTATAATTATTTATATATTTTGTACCATGTTTCAATGGTAACCATGGCAAGGCAACATGGTAGGCGGAGTGGGGGGTGTTCGGTTTTATTTTCGTTTCGGAATTTTGTTGATTCAGTGGCCGCGCTCAAAGCCCGCGATAAAAGCTATGCAATAGCTTAAAAATCACGTTTGTTGGATGGGAGCGGCTACAGAATCACATCATCTGTGACTGTCTAGCTATCGGTTCGTGAGATACAGCCTGGTGACAGACCGACAGACAGCGACGTAATAGGGTCCCGTTTTTAGTCTTGGATACGGAACCCTAAAATAGCAAGCGAAAGTCAAGACAAGCAGAGGCAAGGTAGTGACTAACGTTACTATAACCTTGTAGGAGGTTCGAATCCCGTCAAAATTATCAAGGGCAGTCTTATCGCTATAAAGCGATCTCTACTGTTTAGATATTTAAGTATGAAGTTTCTATCTCTCCGTGCTGCTAACAATGGATATATTTTGACAAAAAAATGCATTTTAGATTTTGTTTTCACACATAATTTGAAAAATGCCTGTTTTTACACGACTGCGCGACGCAAAGAAGGGTCTATCGAAGATGTGTTTATCGGTCTATGCTATGTATGTATGTATGTTTGTAGGGTTCCGTACCCAAAGGGTAAAAACGGGACCCTATTACTGATACTTCTCTGTCTGTCCGTCTGTCATCAGGCTGTATCTCAAACGTGTTACACGTTTTTACATATAAACGCAACGATACCGCGATGTATTTTTGCTACTGGCGCCAGTCTACATCTACACTAATTTTATAAAGAGGAAAAATTTGTATTTTTGTGTGTGTGTCTGTATGTTTGTAATGAATCAAGTCAAAAACTCTGATCGACCGACTTAATTTTTTTTTCACTAATAGAAAACTACATTATCAAGGAGTAACATAGATTACTTTTGATCCCGATATTCCCACGGGATCGGGATTTACGCAGATGAAACCGCGGGACGCATTATACATAGAGACACGCAGACCAGAAACATGATTATGTATGTTACTCAGGGTGAATGTAGCTTTCTAATGGTGAAAGAATTTTTGAAATCGGTCTTTAGTTTTTGAGTTTATTCATAACAAACATACAGACATACACACGCACAAAAATACAAATCTTTCCTCTTTATAATATTAGTCTCGATTTTCCAGCATAAATACTTGCTCCCGGCGGGATTCGAACCCGCTACCTTCTGCAGAGCGCCACAGAAGTCGTCTACGTAAGAAACAGCGGGACCAGTTCTAAAATATTGACGAATCCAAAATGTGTCAAAATGAAAAGGGGAGAATCCAACCCCAATAATAAACATATCGCCGTCACTCTCGCACGCGTGATTGAGACGTATCGCCGTCTCGAGTGAAGGATGCAAATTAAAAATCAATGCGCACACTGAGGCTTTCTTCATAATAATAATAAAAAAAAATTGTTCCATTATACTTCAATAGATGGCGTTGGTCAGAAAAGAGCTGCAAATCTAATTTTAGGTCTACTTTGACTATCAATAGGAAATTCGTCTGTGATCATGTGAGCTGGAAAGTTTCCGAAACGTCTGATTTCAAGCAGTAATTTGTCACCTTACTAATAATTGACCGAGCGAGCATAGCGAGCGAAGCGTCTCTGGCTGCCAGTTAGTTAAATATAATTCGTCTGAAGCGTTTCTAATATGTTTCTACTTCGATCGTCTTTTGTTTCTACTCTGATCGTCTTTTGTTTCTACTCTGATCGTCTTTTGTTTCTACTTCGAATCGCCCATCGCCCTTATTAACTTTAAAAAAAAGTAAGTCAATTTTCAATTAAATAAGTCTTTTTATTTAACACGAGATTTCTCTAAGTAATTTTCAATATTATGATGGGACTTGGACGTTCTGCAACCTTGACACTCTGCGACCTTGACATTTTGCCCCCACTGGACATTATGCAACTTGTACATTCTGCACTTAAACGGTTACGGAACCCCAAACACATCGCTTAGCCAAGGTTTCATTTAGGAACGTTCCAAAGTACGTACAGCTATTATTTAGCATACATAGGAACAAATACCTACCTCAGCGACGATATAATAAAAAACCGGCCAAGTGCGAGTCAGACTCGCGCACGAAGGGTCCATCATCACAATTGGGTACGGAACCCGAAAATAAACACCGGACCAAGCAAAATCTGTGTACGCAATGACGACGCAAGTTTGCATTTATCTTTACCACTGACGCCAATTAGTCACTAAATGGCGTTAGTGGTAAAAATAACACGAGCTTAGGTTGCGTTTTACCGTGTTGCTTAGCTAAGGCTTCCCTTAGGAACGTTCCGAAGTACGTAAAGCTATTATTTAGCCTACGTAGGAACAAATACCTACCTAAGCCACGTTATAATAAAATATATATTTTTCTCTGTTCCACGTTTTTGCTGACGCTACTCGAGGTTACGAGCGAGGGGGTGACTTTTGCAGGCGCATCGTGTCTTGATACTTTACTCATTATTTAAAAAAAAATCCAGAATAAAAACACCACGACCAACCGAAAAATGAGTTTAATTTCGATAGCCTATGTTACTCCCTGATAATGTAGCTTTCTATTGGTAAAAAAATTTTTGAAATCGGTCGAGTGGTTTCGAAGGTTACTCCCAATATACATACACTAGTTATGTCCCGAGGTTTGACCCGCGTAAGTCCCGATCCCGTGGGATCAAAAGTAGCCTATAGTCTTCCTCAATAAATGGACTATCCAACACTGAAAGACTTTTCAAATCGGGCCAGCGGTTCCTGAGATTAAACAAACAAACAACCAAACAAACTAAAATAAAATAGAAGATAGAAAACTAAAATAAAATAGAAAAAAGATAGATAGAGGATAGATAGATAGATACATACATGTCATCAAAGTTATCTGTTTATAATATAAGTTTAGAATTAGATAGGCTAGTACAGCGGTTCTCAAACTGTTCGGTGACGGAACCCTTTTGGAAAGCCAAATATTTGACGGAGCCCTAAAATGTAGAAAAGAATTTTGGAAATAAATTATATAATCTGTACTAAAATCAAGTTAAACCATTTTTACCTGAATGCGCGACACAAAAGGAGTGTACCAATTTCTTTGTTTTTTTTTTGTATAAATGTTTTACTTTCTCGCACTTTCTCGAGGCTTTGCAGAGGTTCAGCGCAGCACATTTTTTCATGGCTGGGCTAGTAAAAAAACCAACCGCCAAGACTCTCTAGTTTAGAGTATCAAAGCAGTCCGATCGTGGTTACCACCCCAGCCACGTGCTTGCCTCCCCTCTACGAAACCACCTACTATGTATACATAGCGGAATATAGGTTAAACTGTCTGTCACGCCGCGCCGTACCGCGCCGTAACCGCAGTCGCTATCGTAGTAATAGCTATGTTCTTCTTGATTATGATCGCCTAGTACTTTTATTTTGTACTTTAATTGATAGGTGACCGCTGTCTCACTTAAACATTAAATACACGATGACACTGACACTTTACCTAAAACTTACCACACTCGAAACTGACACTTAACCTATAACTGACCACACCCGACACTGACACTTAACCTAAACTGACCACACCCGACACTGACACTGACACAACCTTTAACTGACGACACCCGACAATCACACTTTACCTAAAACTGACCACACCCGACAGTGACAGCTACAGCACAGCACACATATAAAGTGTCAGTGTAAGTGTCGTCGTGTATTTGAAGCTACTATGTATACATAGCGGAATATAGGTTATACTGTCTGTCACGCCGCGCCGTACCGCGCCGTGACCGCAGTCGCTGATTCCGACGATATCGAGTAGTAATACCTATGTTCTTCTTAATTATGATCGCCTATTACTTTTATTTCGTGTTTTAATTGATAGGTGACCGCTGTCTTACTATAGCATTAATTACACGACGACACTGACACTTAATCTATAACTGACCACACCCGACACTGACACTTAACCTAAAACTGACCACACTCGACACAGACACTTACACTGAGAGCTACATGACAGCGCACATATAAAGTGTCAGTGCAAGTGTCGTCGTGTATTTGAAGCTACTATGTATACATAGCGGAATAAAGGTTAAACTGTCTAGATTTTGACTAGATTATGATCCCCTAGTACTTTTATTTTGTATTTTAATTGATAGGTGACCGCTGTCCCACTAAGGGTACGTTCGACCACTAGAATAAGCAATGAATAACAATTCTTTAATTTTAAAAGAACAGCAGAATTTCTGTATCGATCGTCTTTTGTTTCTGTATCGATCGTCTCTGTTTCTACATGGATGCAATGTCAAATAAAAAGCCTAGTTAAGAGGAGTATATACGCCAACGACCTTGAAACTGAAAATCCCTGTCGGGCTCATCGAAAATTGTTGATTATTTCATGACGGAATGTCGTAGAACTTTTTTTTGTGCACAGATTGTAGGTGACATTGTTTCCTACATTTTGGTGTAGTTTTAAGACAAGAACCTCCTACTGGTGCAAAGCCTATCCAAATGTTAGACAAAAAATATGTCTGATTTGGCTAAAATGTCGATAGGCTTCAATACGTTTCGACATATTTGTATGGAAACTGCACTAAAATATCGGAAACAATGTCGCCTACAAACTGTACACAAAAAAAAAGTTCTACGACATTCCGTCATGAAATAATCAACAATTTTCGATGCGCCCGACATGGATTTTCAGTTTTTCAGAATAGGGCCCTTAAGCACATTACAAGAACACTTTGTTTTTTAATTGTAGACTATGATTTGACACATATTCCTGAAGAAATTAAAACCGGTCAAGTGCGAGTCGGACTCGCGCACGAAGGGTTCCGTACCATTATCTATACAACAAATTTTGTTTTGAAAGGTAAATTGCGGTTTACGATTTATGACGTTTTAAAAAAAAACTACTTACTAGATCTCGTTCAAACCAATTGTCGTTGGAAGTTTACATAGTAATGTACATCATATACTTTTTTTAGCCTTATCGTTCCATTATTTTTGAAGTAACAGGGGGGGGGGGGGACCAACATTTTACCACTTTGGAAGTGTCTCTCGCTCAAACTATTCAGTTTAGAAAAAATGAAATTAGTAACCTTATTATTTTTGAAGACCTATCCATAGATACCCTACATGTATAGGTTTGATGAAAAAAAATTTTTTTGAGTTTCAGTTCTTACCATGGGGAACCCCAAAAAAATTTTTTTTTTCTATTTTTGTGTAAAAATCTTAATGCGGTTCACAGAATACATCTACTTACCAAGTTTCAACAGTATAACTCTTATAGTTTCGGAGAAAAGTGGCTGTGACATACGGACGGACGGACAGACGGACAGACAGACATGACGAATCTATAAGGGTTCCGTTTTTTTGCCATTTAGCTACGGAACCCTAAAAATGACAAATACAAGAATCAAAATTTCAGATCGTTGTCTGAAATTAAAAAAAACGTACTACCTATAGAGGTGCAATCCGGGTGCAAAACTGATCTTTCGCGGATTTTTCATTGGTTTCCAAGTTGGTACAGAATTTTTTGCTTATAATAATACAATAGGAAAGTTTCCTTGGACTTGCTAATTAATTTCTAAAAATAAACTTCCAAATCTGAAACCTTAAGCTGAATTCCATCAAACTGCGGACTTACGTCATTTCAATGTGACTTTGACAGAAATGTCACATTGACAAGCAGTTATTTTTGCGGTTGACGCACGAGTCTTAAACTTTTTTTTAATACAGTCTAAATATATTTAGTTATTATTTTGACCACTAAAGCACGTATGGCGTATATCTGAGGAATCGTAGTTAGGGTTCCGTACCCAAAGGGTAAAAAAACGTGTGGCATTCGGGGACTGCCGCGGTAAAGCTATTGCATAGCATTTTTTATCAACTTATGCAATTATAATTATTTATTTATTTTGTTCCATGGTTACCATGTAGCTCGGCCGAGCTAACGCTACATGGTAACCATGGCAACATGGTAGGCGGAGTGGGGGGTGTTAGGTGTGATTTTCGTTACGGAATTTCTTGACTCGGTGGCCGCGCTCAAAACCCGCGATAAAAGCTATGCAATAGCTTAAAAACGGGATCCTATTACTGAGACTCCGCTGTCTGTCCGTCTGTCACCAGGCTGTATCTCATGAACCGTGATAGATAGACAGTTGAAAGTTACTGAAAACAAAATAGATAAAATATTTAATTTAATTTCCCATACAACAAACGTGAATATTAAACGGAACTTAAGCGCGATGTATTTCACCACTGGAGCCATCTAGTGAAAAACAGGCGTCATTGCGTACACGGATTTCGCTTAGTACAGTGTTTATTTTAGGGCTCCGTACCCAATTGTGATAGTGGTACGGAACCCTTCTCGCGCGAGTCCGACTCGTACTTGGCTGGTTTTTTTCTAAATTTAGACCTGATTTGACACGACACGTCATCCTGAAGATAAAATATAATCTGACATTTTGGCTTTTTGTATTTGACATATTTTTTTTCAAATAAAAGAGCGCAAACGTTAAATTAATTTTTCGATTTTCTTGCCTTTTTGTCTACAGGCAGAACGCGACTAAACAATTAATTAGTAGAAATTAACAATATTAGCTTATCAAAAAAATGTACACTAATATTCCAATGCCAAAGCTCATTAAAAAAAAGTCAAAATATTCATTCCAAAAAAAAATTCGAAACATTTCGATCTGGGGAGACGACACTTGTACCTTCTTATGTACCAACGACCACTTTACTTAGCCCTCTTACCCCGCTAGTTACACGAACAAGTGCAGACCTCGATATACCGGCCGATGTATAAACACCGGCCAGTAAACATAGGCTCTTTAATGTTACTACACCTCGATGGATGCTCCGGTGAGTACGGCTCTAGATACACTGGCGGCAGTAAACCCGTGGCCAGTTAAAGTAGACCTGTCAAATACGAGAGAATGCGAATAGCGTGCTGTACGAGAGGTATCAAGATATGTCGGTCGTAGAATAGCGGTGTCCAGTGTAAACAGGCCTATGGGATGGCAGTGTGGGTGGCTAGTGGCGCGGGACGTCGGAGATCAAGATAGGTTGGACGGAGTACGGTTGTATTTCGAACGGCGGGGTGGGAGTACGGTCCGCAGATGTGTTCATCAGTTAATTATTAATTTTGTTTTGTTTTTGTTGGGTGGGTCCTCGGTAGTCATTTGGTAGGTATGAGTCTATGGTGGTTTTACAAAAGTTGGTAAGTAGTTGGTAAAAGTATGTATTGTAAAGTCTAACTTTTGGAACGAAGTTCCTTATTTAATTTATCAACAGTGAATCTAATCTATATGTACTAATAGTAGCAGTATTACGAACAGTAGACCTCGCGCACATCATGTGAACACAAAATGTTAGGATCGATTGAAACCTCTTTACATAAAATTCTGGTGTGGTATGAATAAAATTAGAAGGAACACTAACTTTTTATCCCGGCAGAGGACGCGAGTCGATTAATCTTAGGTTTGAATTAAGAACTGTCAAACATGTGTTTTTTACAAATCTCGGCCCCAAATTGGCTATATCGGTCTGAGACCGAAAGAATAAAAAAAATAACTCGGCGTTTCCATTGGTGGAGGACCATCATCGAAAAAAAAAGATCATCCGATGCCAGCGCCTCTGCAAACAGCGTTGCGCGTGGCACCCCATTATGACCTTATGACTATGACAGTTTCTAATTTCAAATGACTTGACCATAGCGTAGACACAGCTTACCTTATAGTTGGTGGGCCATGCGCCTTTGACATTAATTTCCCCCTCCTAGCAGGCGAAATATCCTACCGATCAAAAATCCCCCACTACAAATAGTTTATTTATTTATTAGTTTATTTGTAACGAATAGGCTCCGAAACTACTGGACCGATTTAAATAGTTAACCAATAGAAAGCTACATTATCAAGGAGTAACATAGGTTACTTTTGATCCCGATATTCCCGCGGGATCGGGACTTACACAAAAATATGTTTATTCAATTAGATATTCACATGATCGTTTTGAATCGTCATCGCGTCAGTCTGACTGAAGTGTGTCTTCGGAACGCGACCTCTAACAAGAGGAAGACACACGAAACTCATGAGGTTTTAATGCAGTGATTCATATTAAATTATATTTTTAAAAATACAACTTCATTCTTAATTATTTCACAATTTTAGTTTATGTTTTTGTAATAATTGAAAAGTAAATGAATTCCCCATTGTTTCTGCCAACAGTACCCCAATATACGTACCGCTCACCTACATTTATTAGTACGCACACACACACAACTTTATAGCCTACACACACACAGACACAACACAGACACAACGTGGATGCTCTCGCCTTTATTTTAAAACATTCATTTCTGATATTTGTAACTGTTCGATGTCTATGATTAAAAAAATCGTCTAAATTAGTCTCATAGGGTTCCTTACGGCCGAATACAGAAACGCAACTCAAAATTTGAGTTCTTTAGTTTTTTTTCACATTTTATATTGTTTTGCTATTTGTATGTTGTTCTACTTAAATAACTAAGCACCTCTCAAACTAAAAAAATCCAGTTATACTATTTTTAAATTTAGAAGCTGCTCAATTATTTAAGTACGCCTCAAATTTTAAGTGACGTTTCCGTATTCGGCTGTTAGAGGTCGTAAAAGAACACTGAGTGGTACCTAGTATTCAAAAATATACCTTCGAGTAACCTTAAGAGGAAAGGATAGCGTTATTTCGTATGGAGTTCGATGTCTATGATTTAAAAAAACCCTAAAAGTAGGCACTTAGGGTTCCTTTTAAGAGAACACTAAGTGGTATTGTAGTTGAGACGGTAGTAGGCTTCCAAATATATCTTACTAATAATTATAAACTGCGTCCCGCGGTTTCACCCGCGTAAGTCCCGATCCCGTGGGAATATCGGGATCAAATGTAGCCTATGTTACTCCTCGATAATCTGGGGGCACGGTAGTGCCCCCGCCAAGACGAGCCAGCGAAGCGTACGGGCACTACCTACCTTTTCTCGAAAGGTTTCGTCGGTTTTTTGAACCCTCACAACTTGGGTTTGGAATATACCAGATGAATGTTATTCACGGGGTATAATGTCAATAGGGGACTAAATAAAAATACACATTTTCAATTACATAGCTCCCATAGTTTAGATTTAATTGATATCTAAAAACCTCCAATTTCGTCACTGACTCACTCACTCACTCACTCACTCACTGATGATCATCAAAATTCAAATGGTACTTCCCGAAGTCCTAGAAAGCTAAAATTTGGTATGTAGGTTGGTATTAGTACACAAACAACTAGAAAATTCTAAAAGTTGAAACTTTCACCCCCCAACCCCTAAAATTAAGGGATGGCTATTTGTATGAACTTTCGCAAATTTTGATGCTATGGAGGTACTATAACTTCTTATTATAAATAATAAAATACAGAAAATCAGGATTTTTAGTAATTCACCCTCCACCCCTCTACCCTTTAAATTAGGGGATGGAGTTAAGCGCGCGCACAGCACCTAATGTGTATTAGAGGTGCTAGAGGTATGAAAATTGATTGATAATTAGAAAGGTTTACCGCTGTCGTACAGTGATGAACAACAAGAATATTTTTAAAAGTTGTTTCGCTATCCGCCTGTGGTGGCCAAACGAGTAGTGAACAGTGGAAACATCGTCCTAAACGCTGTACCTACGGCATGACGCGTAAGTCGTTAATTCACGACCTATTGGAAATGAAAAAAAGAAATATATATATCTATATATATAAAAGAAAGTCGTGTTAGTTACTCCACTTATAACTCAAGAACGGCTGAACCGATTTAGCTGAAAATTGGCAGGGGATAGTTTAGAGCCAGGAGAAGGACATAGGATACTTTTTATCCCGTTCGATTTAAAAAAATGCTTATTTATTGCCTTTAAGGCGGAACAAAGTTCGCCGGGTCAGCTAGTTTACTGATAAATAAATACACCCTACTTTACCTACTAATATTATGCAAACTACAAAAAGAGATGAAATCCCCTCAAAAACATTTTCATGTAAAATGTAGCCAAGACGAGAGCGAGATCATATGATGGGCACTGTCAAAAAGTTATAAGATGTCATGTACCTAAAGCCAAGCTTATAACTCTACACGCCCCAACTCCACAAGCACCTTACTTCACAAACTCAACATCTTATTTCATTACCGCAAGAACAATTGCTTAACAGAAACCCCATGCAAGGTAGCGAAACGGGCAGCCATATATTTTGGCTAAGATGTTGAGTTTGTGAAGTAAGGTGCTTGTGGAGTTGGGGCGTGTAGAGTTATAAGCTTGGCTTTAGGTACAAGACATCTTATAACTTTTTGACAGTGCCCATCATATGATCTCGCTCTCGTCTTGGCTACATTTTACATGAAAATGTTTTTGAGGGGATATAGCTTTCTAATGGTGAAAGAATTTTTAAAATCAGTCTAGTACTTTTTGAGTTTATTAATTACAAACACACACACACACACAAATACAAAACTTTCCTCTTTATAATATTAGTGTAGATAGTGCTGCCATCTATTGCAGCTTGTTTCAAAAGGGGAATCTTATCTGTAAAATACTTTGTCGTGACTAACTGATCAATGTACAGCCTAAACCACTGATAGTAGAGAACTGAAATTTGGAGAGTACGTCCTTTATATGATGTAGGCATCCAATAAGAAAGGGTTTTTGGAAAATCCCGCGGGATCGAAACTCAAGCGGGTAAATCGCGAGACACAGCTAGTCTAGTATTACTAGCTGCGTCCCGCGGTTTCACCCGCGTAAGTTCTAGGTCTCCAGCTATGGATATTTTTATGTTCTATTGCAATCGGTTCAGTAGTTATTGCGTGAAAGAGAAACAACGTCACATATGTACATAATGTACAGACATACAAATTTCGCGTTTATAATATTAGTAGGATTTAACAATCATAAAAATTACAAGTTTTACAATTATTTTTTGGACTTTGACTCTGAACTGAGGTAAAATCGATAACAAATACTTTGTTTTCTTATAATTTAAAGTTTATTATGTCTACGCAAGATAACTGTGGTCCATCTTTTCTCACCTCACAGGTCCCCCACGACAAGAGAGTTCTATCTGGCCCCTTTTTAGGGTTCCGTACGCAATGGGTAAAAACGGGACCTCGACTTTAAAAAGTACATAATTATTGGCCTTTTCCTCTTTTTTTTTCTGATTTATACAGCACAAGCAACTTTCAATCCATGCTATTTAAATAAATAAATTCTGTGAACACACAGCGCCATCTAGCCCCGTGGTAAGCTACTAAGCTTGTGTTACGGTGACTAGACAACGGATAAAATACTTATATACTTAGTTATTCTTTTGCTTATTACTTTAATTTACATTTTTTCCCATGTTTACCTTAACTTAGACATTCCTATAGTATAGTACTTCTTTTGTAAATACACACATCTATACTAATATTAGAAAGAGGTAACGTTGGTAACTTGTATTATGTATGTATGTATGTATATTGGGGGTAATCTCCGAAACTACTGGACCGATTTCAAAAATTCTTTCACCATTAGAAAGCTACATTCACCCTGAGTAACATAGGCTACTTTTGTTCCCGATATTACTAAGGGATCAGGACTTACGCGGGTGAAATATTATACATAGAGGGACACCCAGACCAGGCACAAATATTTATTTTATTTATTTTCAAGAGGATAGTCTCCATTCTCTTTCTCCATACAAACGTAGTTTAAATTTTCCTCCCTGGATAAAGACATTAGAGCCAATATGTTTATGCCATAAAACTTATATCTGTCATGACTATGCATCTACCTTTTTATTTTTTTCATTTTATTATTATTTTAATTAGAAAAAAAAGGTAGATGCATTGTCATGAAGTCATGCATGACAGATATGGGTTTTATGGCATACCTAAACATATTTTGCTCTAATGTCTTTATCCAGGAAGGAAAATTTAAACTACGTTTGAATGGAGAAAGAGAATGGAGACTATCCTCTTAAGCATAAATACTTGCACCCGGCAGGAATCGAACCCGCAACCTTCTGCATTGCAGTCGGGCATTTGCACGACGCGCCACAGAGGTCGTCCAACTTACGACCTCTGTGGCGCGTCTTTATGGGGCTGTAGTGCCCGGGACATTGTTAGGTGTAGTAGGTGGAAAAGTTTTTAAGGGCCCTATTCTGAAAAACTGAAAATCCATGTCGGGCGCATCGAAAATTTAGATAGGCTTTGCACCAATAAGAGGTTCTTGTCTTAAAACTACACCAAAATGTAGGAAACAATGTCACCTACAATCTGTGCACAAGAAAAAGTTCTACGACATTCCGTCAAGAAATAATTAACAATTTTCGATGAGCCCGACAGGGATTTTCAGTTTCAAGGTCGTTAGCGTATATACTCCTCTTAAACTCGCGTCTTTGGGTCTGTACCCCAACGTCTGCACAAACTGGACACTGGGGTACTGGCGTACTTTTCCTTAATAGTTTTTAAAATCTCTTACCTGTCAACAGGCGGCGGTAGCGGCGCCATCATATGCGGATGCGGCGGCATCGGGGGGTGCGGCGCGTGCGGGTGGAAGGGGGAGCCCGGGGGCGCGAAGCCGGGGCCCGGGAAGTGTTGCTGCGGGGGCGGGCCGGGGGCGAAGCCGCCGCCGGACCCGGGCCGCGCCGACGGACTGCCGAACGGCCCCGGCGCCGCGTACGGAGGGCCTGGAAGTTTAGCGGACTTTTAGATGAGGTTTAGAGACTTTAGAGGGGGTTAGGTTTGTGATTTCTTGTTCACACTGCGAGTGTTTGAACAACGCCGGCCAAATCGCCTGCAAAAGGCAAAAGCTACGCCTGGAGCGGTCATTACTTGGATGGGTGATAATGTGTAGCAAAAAAACATTAATAGTAGTTGGTCCTGGTTGTTATCTCTGATAGCAGTCGTTAGGTCAAGTTAGAAGCCTTAGGGCGCCCTGAAAACTTTAACACTAGGTGAGACACACCACTATACTGCTGTTATCTCTGATAGCAGGCGTTAGGTCTAGTGTAGAGGCCTTAGGGCGACCTGACAACTCTAACACTAGGTGAGACACACCACTATACGAAAAGAAAATAATCAATAAATTTCATAAATGGGTACCACAAACATTTATCCCTACCAAAAAAAGTAAAATTTAAAAAACAGATTAAAGTAGTTGGGTAGTTAAAAGTTTATTTCTTGGTAGGTTACGTGGATGCTCTGTATCAAACGCTCAGTCACCGATTACAGAGGGCACATAGTGTTAGGTTAGTTTAGGTTAGGTTATTACCTGTGAACCCCGGGCCCGGCGTGCTCGGGGCGGGGGAGGCCGCGAACGCCGGGCCCGCGGGCGAGCCCGCCGGTGGAGCGAACGACGGGAACGGGGGCTCGGAGCTGGCCGTCTTCCACGCCGGGGGCACCGCCGCGTCGTCCAGCGCCGGCACGCGCCGCTGTAGCCCCACCGACATCTGAGGGGAAACACGGTCGTTAGTTAAAGTTTCAGTAAGGTAACTGCAGGTTTCCTTACGACAACCCTACGTCATATGCAGGTTCCCTCAAGACAACCCTACGTCATAAGCAGGTTTCCTCACGACAACCCTATATCATATAAATTGCAAAAAAACACTCGCGTTAAAGCCCCACCGACATCTACAGAGAGATTAACAGAGTTAAAGTTTCAGTAGGTTAACTGCAGGTTTCCTCACGACAACCCTATATCATAGTAATTGCTAAAACACTCGCGTTGTAGCCCCACCGATATCTACATGGAAACACGGTCGTTACTACTAACACTATTTAGAGCTAATTTTTATAAGATTGTAGCTTTTAGTTATTATTTGTAACCCTAGACTTAAGTTTAATATTGTACACTCGAAAAGAGTAAGCTGTTGAGACTAAACTATTTATAAGAACCTTTGTCACAGCGAAACAATAAATATTTACTTTACTTTACTTTAGTTTTGTTGGGGAAACTGCAGGTTTCCTCACGACAACCCTACGTCATATGTAGGTTTCCTAACGAGAACCCTATATCATAGTAATTGCTAAAAACACTCGCATTGTAGCCCCACCGACATCTGTCGAGAAACACGGGCAAATTAAAGGTTTATTAGGTAAACTCTCTGGGTAAACTGCAGGTTTCCGCACGACAATTCTACATCATAGTAAATTAATTATCATAATATTGTTATTTACAAATCTAATGACACTTCATAAAAGAGAGTGACATACGAAAATTGGATACCTACCTACAAACCCACAGTCTATGTGGCTGTGGGTTTATAGGCACACAGTACAGATTATTTGTTATCGTTTCGGAGAAAAGTGGCTGTGACATACGGACAGACGGACAGACAGACATGACGAATCTATAAGAGTTTCGTTTTTTGCCATTTGGGTACGGAACCCTAAAAATGCCCCTGATGATGTCAAGGGAAAGCTCGGCTCCAGTCTCAAAGTAGACTGGATATAAAATAAAACTAGATGGCGCCAGTGGTAAAAAATAACCCCGCTAACTATCTAAGAAATACAATAATATCTATGAAAATTTTAACTGTCTAGCTATCGCTTTATTAGATACAGGCTGGTGACAGACGTACAGACAGACAGACAGCGAAGTCTCAGTAAATGGTTACCCTTCGGGTATGGAACCCTAAAAGTAATAAATACATTCAATAATACCCGAAATCAGAATACCAAACCTTCCTAGGTAGTAGGTATATATACCTACCTACGAAAAAGCAGTTCAGCAGGGTTATTCCGGTAGAAGAGTTGTCCAAAGTTTTATTTCAACATCATTATTACAAACTAGCTGCGTCCCGCGGTTTCTCCCGCGTAAGTCCCGATTCCGTGGGAATATCGGGATCAAAAGTAGCCTATGTTTAATTACTCAGGGTGAATGTAGTTTTTTAATCGTGATTGATTTTTTGAAATCGGTCCAGTAGTTTTTGAGTTTATTCATAACTAGCTGCGCCCGCGGTTTCACCCGCGTAAGTCCCGGTCACATACAGACATACATACATACAAACTTTCGCGTTTAAAATATTAGTAGGATAAACAGACGCACATACACACACACAAATACAAATCTTTACTTTGTATAATATAGTATAGATAGACAAACAAACTCGAAATGAAACCATTACTTGCAACTGGACTGCAATGGGAACTTTATTGACTCAAAAATATATGGTTTTCTTTAAAAAAAATTTTATCGAGAAATGACAAATACGTTATTGGACAAATTTCAAATCCACACTAGTATGATAAGTGCAAAAGTAATTCTTTTCTGTCTGTTACGCTTTCAAGCCTAAGCCGCTGAACCGATATTGACAAATTTTGGTATAGAGATAGATAGGTAGGACCTTGTGTAGAATGACATAGGATCCCGATAAATCCCGAGGAATCGGAACTTACAGCTCGTTCCCACTTGTCGGGTGTCGGATCCGTATATTAAACGGAGGTTATAATGGCAGAACATTACATATGAAGCTATTCACACTTATCGGAAACCGATTTTGTGTCGGTTCCGACAAGAAATGTCGGGTGTTTTGCCAGCCCTCTACGCCCGGAAAAAAATCGTGTCGGATCTCGCTCGCCTATGATAAAGAATGGCGCTGTTCACATTCGTCTGATGTCGGTCTCTAAATCTTGTATTTTGGTAGTTTATGCTCACTGATATTTTAGCCAATAGATGGTTGAATGTAGTTATCGACATTCTAAAATAATTGAAAAACTTAATTTCGTCACTCCTCAATTCTGTTATTAAATTCTGAAATGTTCCCAAACTAAATCTTTTTCTCAGGATTGGGTGCACCCAATATTTTTTTTCCTTGACTGTCTTTCTTCTTTTTCTTCTTAAATAATAATACATCACAACAATAAATTCGTCGTCGTCCATCGTGCACAATCGCTTCGCGTAGAATGCTTAAAATTGACACTAGCTTCGACCGTGGCCGACAACCGATTATTAATCGTGTGTGTGAACAAAGGCGCCGATATCCGATTAATATACGGATCCGACACCCGACAAGTGGGAACGAGCTTTACGCGGGTGAAACGGCGGGCGTAGCTAGTAATATTATAAATGCGAAAGTAACTCTGTTTGTCTGTTACGCTTTCACGCCTAAACTGCTGAACCGATTTTAATGAATCGGATAAGAGATAAATAGGACCTTGGAGAAGGACATAGGCTTTGACCCTGTAAATCCCACGGGAACGGGACTTACGCGGGTGAGCACAGCTAGTTTGAAATAAACCTTTAATTGCAATGATATTAAAACAATATTTTGGACGATTTCATTCCGAGAATAGGGCATCAGTTCGCGTGATAGCCGTGGCCTATTCTTGGCAAGAACTTGGTGAATGCGACCTGCCGAGCGTGAGCGTGACATCGCGCGCGACTCGCGGCGATCCTAATCAGGATACCTAACGTTATGTAATGTCTCTCTGTTGGGGGACGATAACATTTTTAAGCTATTGCATAGCTTTTATCGCGGGCTTTGAGCGCGGCCACCGAATCAAGAAATTCCGTAACGAAAATAAAACCTAACACCCCTCACTCCGCCTACCATGTTGCTCGGCCGAGCTACATGGTAACCATGGCAACATGGTAAGTACAAAATCTATCTATCTATCTTCTATCTTTATCTTCTTTATATTATATTATATTATCTTCTTATATATAAAAATGAAACGTTTTCAGTTGTCACGACATCACGCGTGAACGGCTGGACCGATTTCGATAATTCTTTTTTTGTCGTGTTTGCTATTGTCAGGAGAAGGTTCTTATGAAAGAAAAAATGCTAAACCGATTTTGATGAATTTTATTTTTTTATACTAAACGACAGGACAACGTCTGTCGGGTCAGCTAGTAAATAAATAATTATTTAGATTTTTCTTCTGTTGGCCGCCACTGATGACTACACGTGTGCGGGACCCGTCTAAACAAACAGGATAGATCTATCCTGAAGCAGAAACCTGGAAAGGTCTTAAAACGTTGAGCGTTGTAACAATGCTAAAAGTAATAAACACCACGCGATTCAAACCGAAAATGTCTTTAATTTCAAATAATTATTTTTCATGTATTTTGTATAGACGCGTCCCGCACACCACACGTGTAGTCGGTGGCGGCCACTCGCTACATCAGTGAAAAAGTATGGTAAGTTGCTGTCGCTGGCCACCAGTGGCCGTGGTCGGTGGCCCGTTAGCACGAAGCCTAACAGCGCCCCGGTTGCACCCGCGTTTTCTTAGCAAGAACTTGGTAAATGAGACCTACAGAGCGTGAGCGTCGCCGCCGATCCTAATCAGGGTACCTAATGTTACGTATGTAATGTTGGGGGACGATAGGCCGCACTTTGGGTACCTACGTTATTTTAAGTGCTTAAGCCTGCACTGGGCTTTCATAGACAAAACATGCAGCAAGATGAAGCAATACTTGCGAAGATACAGTGTATGAGTCACTGACGCCAGTAGACTAATTGGTCAAAGTCGTGCTCCCGTTTTGAGTAGGTAAGATGCGGGTTCGCATCCAGCCCTGCGTCTATCGTGCGTTGTGTTTTTGCAGAAGTATTGTTTCTTTAAAATATTTCTACCTACGTTTTTAACCGAATTTCATTCGTGCGCTAACTTATGAAGACGTACGACCAATCCCATCCTTCCAAGTACTATGGAAGCGCGCAGACTGCATACGATTCAGTATACGTACGACTAATTCGTATGCAGTCTGCGCTTTCATAGTATTTGGAAGGAGTATTTATTATGAAACCAAACACTTATAAAACATAATTAAAATTAAAAACTAAATTAAAACTAAAACTGATTAAAATAAAACTAACTAAAAACTAAAATAAATCTAAATCGGCTAAACTTTTGGTGGAGGGAAAAGTGCCCAGAATACTGGCTGCATTGCCCCGTTGTATACAAATACTTATTTTCTGGGCAAAATACAAGCCAGCATTCCGGTCACCCGAAGCCTCCACCAAACGTTTAGCTAGCTCTCTGTACAGCTCCAGAGCGGCCGGCCCCCACGGACCTAAAGTCTCCACCCTAAACGGCACAAACATGTAACCCCTATCTAGATGACTATATTTGTGCCGTTTAAGGTTTTCCGCTTTATCAGCGGCAGCTCCTGCCCGCACCGTGGTCACTGGAAGATGGGAAGGAGCCAACGTGTCCACACAAGTTGCATCCCAAACTAGGGGCCTACCCATCTTCCAAGGAACGAGAGTCATTCCATCGGGTCGGTTCCAAAGTTAACGGGACGCCGGCACTGCCGAAGGCCCGACGGATGACATCGTTCAGGCTGGAGTGCCGTGGTATCCTGCCCGCACTCTTTGGGCAGGATAATCCGTGGTGACCGAGCCGGTCTACAGGCTCTCCGCAATCACACCGGTGAGTAGCTGTACAGAAAGCACCTACACGAAGAGATGCGGCCAACCGAAATGTGTTATTGTCTAATAGATTACCAATATTACGGGATGGTAGCGCCTGTAACCAAAGACCCGATTCCCATCGAGTAACGGCATGTAAACGAGCACGCTCTGCAGAAGAACTTGAAGTATATATCAGGTCATTGAATTCTAACGTGCAGAGCGGCTCGTCCCATTGCCTCTGAGAAGAGGGGGCTTTTGGTAACGACTCCGTTGGACAGGCTCTTTTCCAGCTTTCTGTGGCTTCATTTAAGTAGTTTAACTGGCAATTTGGACTTATAGGTTCTAAAATTGCGTGTACTAAGCTCGAAGTACTGTATATGGAAGACAAGAAAGCTGGCATAGATACACTAGAAATTTTGCGAATACCGAGACCTCCAAACCTTATTGGCAGAGAGGCTTGCCGCCAAGCGCGATCGTCTAAAGAAGTGTTGATTGTATCTCTTATGATGTTGTCAAGCTGTTGTTGCAAGGGCTGTTTCCAAAGCTGACAACATCTAAGAGAATACATGAATTTTGGCACGAAAAGACAATATCTTATTATAAAAAAAACCACATGCATGTATAAGGTTATCTCTCTCTGTTTGGGGACGATAACAGCGCCACGGTTGTACCCGCGTAACTCCCGATCCCGAGGTAATACCGGGATCAAAATTAGCCTATGTGTTATTAACTTATTATAGTCTCCAGCTATCTCCATTCTAAATTTCATCGCAATCGGTTCAGTAGTTTCTGCGTGAAGTACTTCAGTAGTAACAAAGTCACATATTTGCAAACGTTCGCATTCTAAGGGCTCCCGCACACGAGCCACCGGCCACAGCCACAAACGCCGCCACGAGAAGCTAGATGCAGCTACAAAAGTAGCTGAAGCGCGCGACAGCCACTTGTGGCCGGTGGTCGCCACTTGTGGTCGGTGGCTGCTATTTGTCTACGAGACAAGACTACGTGCGTGCGTTGCCTCCGACTAGAACAGGTTAACTGGGGAAGGGAGAGAGGGGTGCGGAATCGCGCGAGTGGCATGTGGCGACGTTTTGTGTCGGCTTTTAGCGGCCGGTACGGGCCACAAGCAGCGACAAGCGACGATTAGAAGCGTGTGGCGGCCACCGGCGCGGCGTCAACCGTGTGCGGCGAGTCCATATAAAATGTACGAAAACTACAGGAAATATTATGTCGGTGGCGGCGTTTTGTGGTTGTGGCCGGTGGCTCGTGTGCGGGCGGTCTAACAATAAAGAAGAGTAAGAAAGCACGCGTGAGCTAGCCTCATCAAGAACATTTCTATAGCAGGTAAGATGTACTAGCAGCTAACTGCAGCGCCCCGCGGTTTCACCCGCGTAAGTTCCGATCCCGCGGGAACATTAGCATCAAAAGTAACTTAGGTAGGTGTTATTCTAGGTCTCGGACTGCGGACTATCTAGGTACATACCAAGTTTCATACCAATTGAAGTTGGGTTGGGTAGTTTTTGCAACAAACAAAGATCTAAACTTTCGCATCTATGATATTAGTGGAAAATAGTAGGTCGTTTACCCGAAAGAAAAACTTTATGTGAAAAAAACGTGAATTTAATGACACTAGAAAATGTCAAGCTAGACTTGAGTTAAAACCGAAAGATGGCGTTAAATTAAATTAAAATTAAACCTATAGACTCTATTTCCCAATCTTATCTTTATTTATTTTATCCTTTATTTATCCTATGAATGATACTTATAAAACACGTAATAATAATATAGATAAGTAGGTATTATGAAAAAAATAAAATTAAACTAATTAAAAAAACTTTAAAAAAAATCGTTCATTCGAGGACCTCTTTGAGAGTAAAGGCCTCCTCCATCGTTCTCCAATTCTTTCTATCTCTTGCTTTGTCTAGCCAATCTTTTCCTGCTATTTCTTTCATTTCATCTTCCCATCTCTCTGCTGGTCCTACCTCTGTTTCTCTTTCCCTCCCCAATCTTATCTATCTGATGTAATTTTGTATGGTATACCAATTCCAGCGTACTTGTATAGTTTTATTTCAGTGGTTGTCTAAGTAAAGTTGCACAGGTAAGGTGTCGTCGTGTATTTTGAGCTTTACGAAAGATGTAGGTAGGTACAGTGTTACCATACCGTTTCAGCATAGAAAGTGGTGCCCCCATTATTTTCCAAGATTGTATTGCTAACCTGTATCTCAGGATTCTGTATTCTGAGATCTCAGATACATCCAAATTTAATATTCTAAACTTAGATTAAAACAAAAAACTAAAGATACGGTACCTAGTCTTGGAAAATGAGACGATAAAACTGCGTCTAACTGACGCACTAGCCTCAGTCGCATGTCGAACCGTTGCCGCGTGAGCACGTGCTGTCACACTGCGATTATCTTTTTGACATCCCTAAGAATACCTTTTTGCTTATTTACAAAGCCTGAATCATTCTTAAAGACAAATGTTTTTAAATACTTATAATAATTTTATGAAAATGCATGTAGGTGCATGCAGTTTCTATCTCACTTTTCGAATACGCAATGTTAGAATATACCGGTATCTACAATTTTTGTTTTCATCTAAGATTCTAAATCCGAAAGTTTGTTTGTTTGTTTGTTTTATCTTCACGATCAAAAAGTTCGACCGATTTGGATAAGCATACAGATAGATTAAGAGTAACACATTTGATCCCGATGATCCCGCGGGATTTTTACGCGGGTGAAACTGCAGGGTGCATTAATTATAACTTTAGGAATATTTTTTCTTAAATACCTACATACTTATCTAAAACTGTATCTTTTTTGAAGCGTGTTTTTAACACATTAAATGCCATCAACATAGTTTTTCTAAAAAAATGTACACAACTATAAAATTTTGATTTAATAACTAGTCTTAATTTTTTAGTTAATTAATTATTTAATTACTCGCAGATGGCTTGACCAATTGAGATGATATTTTTTAGGGTTCCGTACCTAAAGGTAAAAACGGGACCCTATTACTGAGACTTCGCTGTCTGTCTGTCTGTTTTATATTGAAACGTAGGACCTTCGAGTTGGTCCCTTAAACAATTATTGGTGAGGGTTTGATGAGGATCTTCGGAATGATGAACGGGACTGCTCCTCAAAATGCAGGATTTTTTTTACTTTCGATCTAGAGGATTTTTAGTGACTTCGAAAAAAACTTCGACTTAATATGGAAAAATCTCTGAAGCCAGGCAGATTAATTACAAACACCTAAAAATCCTATGTAAAACTGCACCACTTCAGACTTCAGAGGATTTTTTAAATATAATTTAATTTTTAAAAAATAGCTTTCAAAAACTTTAGTACCCGGTGGGATTCAAACCCGCGACTATTGGTAATCCGAAACAACGCGTTAACCGCTTCGCCACGGGTATCCCTCCAGCCAGGTCGAATTTAAGAGGATAGTCTCCGTTCTCTTTCTCCATACAAACGTAGTTTACATTTTCCTCCCTAGATAATATAATATTAATTTAGGGACATTATATCTGTCATGACTATACATGCATCTACCTTTTTATTTTTTTCATTTTATTATTTTTTATTATTATTTTAATTAGAAAATAAAAATAAATAAAAAGGTAGATGCATAGTCATGCATGACAGATATAGGTTTTATGGCATAAACATATTTGCTCTAATGTCTTTATCCAGGGAGGAAAATGTAAACTACCTACGTTAGTAAAACTAAAAGCGCTATACAGTTTTAACAGTATAGCTCTTATAGTTTCGGAAAAAAGTGGCTGTGACATACGGACGGGCAGACAGACGGACAGACAGACATGACGAATCTATAAGGGTTCCTTTTTTTGCCATTTGGCTACGGAACCCTAACAAAACAGCTGTTTCTCTAAATAAAGGCGATGAATGTTTAGATTGTAGTGTTTCAAACAAAATAAAAGGACACCTTAAGGCTAATGACCTTAAACTTTAATAAACAGCTGATTTTCACGTAAACTTCAAACTAAAAATTTTCGAAAACTTCCTTGTATTTCCAAAAGTCGTAGAACAAAAGTTGTTCGCCTAGACCTCTAGAACAGAACAACCGCCTGTCGGCTTAATACCACCTCCTGGGAACACGTATATGAAATAAAAGTCCCGATCCCGTGGGAATATCGGGATCAAAAGTACCTGTTACTCAGGGTGAATGTAGCTTTCCAATGGTGAAAGAATTTTTTAGTCCAGTAGTTTTTGAGTTTATTCATAACAAACATACAGACACACACACACACACAAAAATACAAATCTTTCCTCTTTATAATATTAAGTACAGAAGTATAGAAGAAGGGGTATACATAAGACCTTAGACGCGCCACAGAGGCAGTAAAATACAATAAAATATTAAACTATTCAAATCTTAAAATCTGATTGATTGGAATGTATGTAACTGATTAGAGGTGATGATAACATTATCGGTACCTACCTACTTATTGAGGAGTTTGATTTAGTGCAGTAGGTGAAAGGTTGGATTCTTTTGGAGCAGGGCTAAAAATTAGAGATGGGCTGGCTATAACTTATGCTGACTATAATATGACTAGTCGGCAATTATTGGTAATTTTGCAAGAATTCGTAACACAAGCTAGCTGACCACGGGGCTAGATGGCGCTGTGTGTTGTTAACAGGATTTATTTATTTGCTGTACTATTTGAGTGATTCCCCATCACCCGAATCGTCTAGGTATTGCAACAGTAACCTCTCGATAACATCGCGCTGCGTCTCGCGTCTATCATTATTTATGACCTTTGACTGAACCTTGGGCCATTTTATACTCTCTCACTCTTCTGCCTGCTAACGTAGGTACTGCAGAAATGTAGCGGTATGACTTTATTAGATCATTTTTAGGGTTCCGTATCTAAAGGGGTAGAAACGCTGGACCCTATTGGTGGTGGTAAACTGGTGTCAGTGGTAAAGTCGTTGTTGCGTACACAGATTTATATTGGCCCAGTGTTTATTTTAGGGTTCAAACTGATCACCTTGTTTATTGCAAGCATCCCTAGTAAAATCCAGGTTAAAAATAAAATCGAATTATTACCCTAGTATCATATGATAGATCTCAACAATACTTATTATTACTACCTACAAACTCAATTATGGATCAATTCCAATGAGCCATTTTGAAATCCAGATTCAAAATAATAAGATCTTTATTTCAATACGAATTCTTTTTGTTTGTGCATTAACATTAACTTTATATTTTTTTGTATATTAAATGAAAAAATATTTTTTGGTGCAATTAATAAATATACCTACTATTTCAAAAGGTAAAGAACCGAACTCGCTATCTTCTGCATAGCAAGCGAATATTTTTCGATAACAGAAGAAAAAAACTAATACTTTTTTCTTACGTATTAAAAATAATTAAAAATTTAAATAAAGTACGTATTTTGTTCACTGCCGCATTCTGAAGTGTGAATTTAACCCTTTAGCATAGATAGGTCATGATTTGTCATGATTTCGATGTTTAATCATAACAAATTTCTAAATATATCGATATTTAATCAAACAAATTTTGTGTCACCAAAAATGACACAAAACCACAATTTACTTTCCTTTATTTTCAAATTAAATGACAATAAAATTTACAAGTAATTCCGAGAAAACGTCGGTGAAAATCTTTGATTAAAAATAAGCAATATTTTAGATCACTATAGTTTGGGCCCCATAGATAGAACCCAAACTGGGAAGTTCAGGGGAGCCTCAAACTTCGGGGTTCCCCTGAACAAGGTACAATGCTTCTTATCATAAGTATTGAGTATCCTACTACCAATATACACATTCCTACGTGACAGATATACTTACAAGCTTGTATTTGTTTATATAAAACAAAACAATTTTTGTCGACTTTAAGTTTTCAATTGGAACATTGCTGTGTTTGCTAACGTTTCAACATCTTATGGCAGCAAAACAAGTTTTAAGGTTACCTAAACATTTCGTTCTAATTTTTTTTTTTGCACGTATCGTATCATTCTTGTTTGCAGTGTTCGTTGATTGGACAGAACTCTACCATACCTACCTACTTTGTGATTCATTATTGGCTAGGTATCTGTAGCGATCAAATTGTGTGTTTACCTCCGCACACAGAGGTACTAGGCGCTTATAACAACACAAGAGTCAATCGATCGAGGTTCCCTCCAAAAAAATGCGATACAAAAAAGGGGTTACGATAAAGACCTGCTCTGTTGTTAAAAAAAAAACAGTGAGAATACGAGGGTTATACTCCGATAGTCCTCTGTACCTCCGAAGTTGGTTCAGCGCCCCACACAGCTAAATCTCCGTAAAGGGCGAGTTACCCCACATTTTTGACACAACAGAAATATCACTCACTGTACACTTACAATGTTCCGGTTGCTTTTCTTCCTCATACGATCATCGCACGGCGTTTATCCATTTAACTATTTTAAAACTACACTACACTGACACAAGAATTCTCTCGCTCACTGACATCGAGATTTTAGTTTTTTTTTTGGAAGCGTTGTCGCGTGTAGCGTCTGCCGGCCGGCTGTTTTTACCGACACATGAGAGTCTGCAGACGCGCTATGGCGTGTTAGGACACTAGATAAGTATGTTTATTACATTATTTCACTGATAAAACGAGGAAAATTGTGTTGTTCGTCTCATAACAGCGACGGCGCGTGCATTATGTCGTTTAGAGCAGGTACGCGCGGCTTGGTCGCTCGATCGCACTGGCGTTCGGCTGGAGGGGTGAGGGGCGAGGTAGCAGCGCGCCCCGCCGCGGGGGGAGCGGCGCTGCTCCATCGACGCAGGCGGTGAGCGCCCTCTGTCTGCTGCACCGACGTGAACAGCGAACAGGTGCGGACCGGTTCCGATGCTCACTTTACGTTTCAAGCGATGGAATAAAGCAATGGAGATTTGAGATTATACGCGACCTCAAGCCTCATCGTCATCCGCAAAGAAGACAGAACTGTAGAAATTTAAGTATTGATTTCGCCTGAATGAATGGCAAGAATAAAAAATGTTTATTGTGATTTGTGATTTATCCTTTTGATATACCTATTTATAGGCACCTACAATCCTACATACATACTGTGGAGTGGGACCAAACTAAACATTTTTTTATAAAAAAAAAATAATTTAAACATTTGCCGGCGGTGAAGGGGTTAATTTAAATTTTTAGTTGATTGAAATTATTATAATTTTAAAATTATTGCAAAAATACTTGTATGAAATTGTGATGGATGAGTCAGCAAAATTCTGCATTAATTTTATTATTATTTTTACTTCTTAGACAAAATTGTGTCGATTTAATTTAAGCAAATCTTGCTAAAGAAGAGTGCGAGTTGGACTCGCGCAATAAGGTTCCGTACCATTACCATTTAATAAAAACACATGATTACTTTATGGAAGCCCCACTTATAGGTAAGTTTACTTATTTTATTCTGTTTAAAGTTTGTTGTTACAGCGGCAACAGAGCAGAGATACCAACGTCCTACTCACCATCATAATCTGTGAAAATTTCACATGTTTAGTTGTCACGTTTTTACCCTTTGGGTACGGAACCCTAAAAGCAGCTTAAACTTTGTGTTTTTCAGGGTTCCGTAGCTCAAAAGGTAAAGGAAATCCTTATAATATAATTCGTTTGTCTGTTTATCTGTCTGCGTTTTACCACCTATTTTCTTAAGAACGGGTAAACCTAGCAAGTTTACTGCGCCCCGCGGTTTCACCCCTGTAAGTCTCGATCCCGCGGGAATATCAGGACCAAAAAAAGGACCTTCTCCTAGGTCCCATCGATCTCTATACCAAAATTCATCAAAATCGGTGCAGCGGTTAAGGCGTTATGCGAAAGTAACTCGGTCTGTCTATCTATAAATTTTCACACCTAAACCGCTACAACGATTTTGATGAATTTTGGTATAGAGATAGATGGGACACGCGGGTGACACCGTGCAGTTCGGGATTATGTCAAAGTCTATGGTACAGTCAGATTACCAGTTAAGTATACAGCACGTAAATTATTATTCGTGCTGTATAGTTAATTGTTAATCTTAGCCATCGTTTATGCAAGGAGGTAAATGATGGTTACTTAAATTACCAACTTATTAAGTTATGTACAGTCAGATCACGCATGATAATTTTGCGTGCTGTATACTTAATTGGTCATCTGACTGTACTCCAATAGGCATAGAATAGGGTCACCTTGGTTGGGGTCACCCCATTTCCCTTCCCGTGTGGGTGTCGTAAAAGGCGACGGGTCAATTCACACGTACCACAACCATACCACAGCCACAACCACACTACAACGACGCCACGTGGTCGGGCGTATATTTTGTATTGAAAATGAATATTACAATTCACACGTACCACATTTTGCCGTTGTTTATCGACCACCTGTGTAATACGACCACATCGCAACCACATCGCGACGGCAACGCCACCACCGGCGGCGGCACCGCGGCCACATCGCCACGACATGACAGGGTCAATTCACACGTACCACAACCACACCACATAGACATTTTGTCGGTACCACAACGCAACTGCAAAAAGTCGCTGCGACACTATTCACACGTAACCACAGCTCGACCACATTTTGTCGCTGCGACGTGGTGTGGTTGTGGTACGTGTGAATTGATCCTAAGGGGTTTAAAGGAGCAAGTCTGTGACTTCTGATCACATCTGATCTTGGGGATCCTTATATGATTGGTGCCAGGCAGGTGGTCGGCCGAAAAACACGGTCAGGTGATCGAGTCTCGACTCGCACTTGACCGGTTTTTCTATTGAATTTCACAAGTTGAAATATTGCAACGACTGTCATGTCAATGTACCTACCACAACGATCTCTATCTATCTATACATATAATAAAATCGTAACTCAGCGGTGTCTGTTTTTGAAAGATATAAAAAAAATATAAATTGGAGGTAGTAGAACCCATTTCTCTGTTTTTCTGGTTGTCTGTTGGTCCGTTTGTCTGTTTGTCTGTTTATCTGTTTGTCTGTGCCTTTGTGCCCGCTAATCTCAGAAACGGCTTAACCGATTTTGACCAAATTTGGTATGCAGATAGCTTTAGACCCCGACATATAGGCTATTTTTTATCCGGATATTTAGTCCGGTTATCCGGATAAAGTGTTTTTTTTGCTATTACTTAATTAGTTTGAATGTTGTATTGAAGAAATATGTTGTGTGGAATCAACACATGATTAACCGGATATCCGGTCGAAAGTCTGTTCTTCCTTTCCTCAAATACCGTATACCTATGTCTGTCCATATATCCGGATCCTTTGGACATAAGGAAATTCTTTATAATGGCTGTTTTTAACCGACTTCAAAAAAAAGAGGAGCTGCTCAATTCTACCCGCATATTATTTGTATGTGAATATGTTCACGCCGTACTCCGGCATATAAAGTCCGATTTCGATCATTCTTTTTTAAGTGAGAGTCCCTAGTTGGTCCCATAAATTGTTGGTGAAGATCTGATGAGAACCTTCGGAATGATGAGCAGAATAGCATCCCACAATGATGTTAATTACTAATTTTTGGACTTCCATCAATAGAATCGGCTTAAAAAGAACTAGGTACAAATTGATGAACCACCTGAAACCACCTTCTCAAAAATTCCTCAGTGATTAAAGTTACGCTAACTATCTTAAAAATGCAATAAAATGGATTAAAAAAATATATCTGTAATCGGGCAGTTTTACTGGGTGATGCAGATTGCATGTAGTTTACGTGGCACAATGGCAGCTATGGCTTCCGAGTCGAGGGTTCCGCGTTCGAATCACAGACCGGCGCATTCCCTTTTTAAGGAACGGTGGCCTACCGAGCCGAGTGATGGCTTCCGATTCGACGGCTGCGCGTTCGAGTCACGATGTCCGGACACGACGTTACGTTTTACCCTCCAGATGGTCGTCCACCTTGCCGTTGTGATGGGACTCAGTAGCTGAAAGCTAAGAGGTGCACGAGGTGGGAAACCGGGCTTGCCTGGCTTCTAACCCGTAATCCCGCGTCAGCGGGCCCGGGGGTCCTTTCCGCAAGAAAGGGCCCGCGTGGTAGACAACCACTATGAAAATCATCTCAGCCTCTGGTGTTGAATTGGGGGGGGGGGGGGGGGAGGTTATCACCGGCTTTGGGGACCTCGAGACGGTGGCGTGACCGTGCCGAGGGAGGGGAGACGGAGAGAGGTTGTCTATCGGGCAGATGCAGAGATGACGCTTGGAAAGGCCTTCGTTGTCGGGATGTAGTCCATGAGGAGTTTCCACTGGCTTTGACACTTGTGGAGCGAGGGACACCATGGGGGTTTACATTATAAGTTAATTAGTAGGTACAAGAAACTAACACAAAACAGCCACATGACGAAGAAGCAAATGGTATAATTACAAACACAGCCACAACTGAGGAGCCACTTCATATTTTACAGTGAAACCCGTTAATTAGTAGGTATGGAAATATTTTTGTAGCTGCAATCCTGAAATTTGTAAAATTTCAAATCGATTAAACTCGAGATATATTATACCGGTGTGTTCGGTATTTGCCCCCTTTCGAAATTTGGACAAAATTTGTCCACTCCTTACAAATTATAGAGATTTGCCCACTTTTTGATATCCCATAGATACTTTTTGTTAGGACTTAGCCAACCTTTTTGACGTTACCGAACACATCATTACACCACACATTTCAGGAATCCGGCTACAATAATATTTTCATACCTACTAATTTACGGAGTGGGTTTCCCTGTAAAATCTGAAATGGCTCCTCAGTCCATACGCAATAACACAACCACCAAAGTTACCACAACCACGACCACGGAAGCTACCACCTTATGAGAGAATTGAGATTGAGAAACGCCTCTGTTTCAAGTCTGAGGCTAAGGCCTTATAGCAGGCTCATCTAGCAGAAGGAAGACAGCAGTGGTACAACGTCCGACCTGACTTCCTTAATGGCTGCACCGGTCTACGTACCGAAACACGGACAAGTCAGCGGCGGTGAAAGTTAACAAACCGCGGCTGTTGGGCATATTCCAAGAAACTTCTTTTGGTCGCTTTTTACGACTGGCATACCGTAGTTAGCAATATTATTTCTTTTAGACCCGGGCTACAGGCAGGGTCAACTAATCCACTAATCCCTGTTCACTATACTCATAATATCGTTAATTACATAATTTTAGTCAGTCGCGCTACCGCAGTCGCTCGCGTTCAGACTTTGGCGCGCACTCTACATAGGTACACTTACATATCATCCGGGCGTTGCGAAATGGTCGTTGTGAACCCTAACAAGGACCCACTCTCTACTTTACCACGAGTTATCCCAGCATAGACGTACGAGACTAACAAATTTTAATCTCTTTTAGGTAATACAACAGATCCAGGAACACTGAATCGTTTCCGTCCTCGTACAATTATTCATTCAAATTCTCCATTCTCCCGATCAAATGTAGAAAAACAGATTTTCTCCCTACGGAAGGAGATACAATCAAAGACAGAGATCGACACCGCTGGATCTAAGTTTAGTGTTTTTGGTAACACCAGTGTGCCGTCTTTGATATAACTATTATAATATAAGGTTTATTAAACTTCCATGAAAACTGTAACATTTTTTTTAAGAAACGTACCCTACGGGATGTTTAGGTACCAATTCTTTACTCGTGTCACGCCACGTAGCCCTCGACGCTCGCCACGCATCTGGGGCCTTATCTACTTTGCTCTATACTTCGTTTTAGACTTAAGGCCTCCGCGCACTAGGCTGGTGATCCATTGAAATGTTAAATTTTTTTGGGCTCCGCGTGCATTTGTCAGAGTACGCAATTTTATTTTTTAGATATCAAGGGGGGGTTTGTTTAAAGTTAATTAATAGTTTGTGGGGTTGTGGCTCTTGTCCCACGGCCGCCATCTTGGAAAAACGGGTTCAAATGGTTTTTATGGTTTATTTAACGAACTATAGGTCTCACAAAAAAAAAAATAGCATTTTGTATTGTAAATAAGATTATCTACAACTTTTGTAAAGTAACTTTTAGTTGTAGAACTAAAAATAACAAAAAAACGGGGCAAGTGCGACACTCGCGCATTAAGGGTTCCGTACCACTATCACAATTGGATACGGAACCCTAAAATGGTTTACAACAACCAATTTTTAAATTTTATAGGAAAATATGAAATATTTATCTTCGATTCTTACTCCCATCAAACGACCGAATCAATCGAAAAAAAAAACCTTGGCACAAAAAAAATCTGAAACATAAAAGAAACTCTTTGGTAAGTGAAGGCAGACTGGTATATTTGACAGACAAGGCAGCCATTTTGAATTCCATGACCAACTCGTCCTCCTGTCCTCCTCCTGTCCCTGTTCCTGTCCCGCGACTCCTTGTTATTTTTGAAACACGTTTGTTGTATGGGAGCCCCTTTTAAATAATTGTTTTATTTTGTTTTTAGTATTTGTTGTTGTAGCGGCAACCGAAATACATCTTCTGTGAAAATTTCAACCTTCTAGCTATTACGGTTCATGAGATACAGCCTGGTGACAGACGGACGGACGGACGGACGGACGGACGGACAGACAGACAGACAGACAGACAGACAGACAGACAGCGAAGTCTCAGTAATAGGGTCCCGTTTTTACCTTTAGGTACGGAACCCTAAAAAGTATAAGCGAAAATCCATGACAATTTGATAAACAAATTCTATTGGTCATTTATGAACCGATTTTGATGATTATTTTTTTATTCGGAAGGTAAAAGTCCCAAGGTAGCTCCATAAAAAAATGATATGGATCGGACGAGGATCTTCGGAGTGATGAGAATAGTTCCTCAGAAAGTAGTAAATTACTTATTTTTGGACTTTTTCCAGTAGAATCAGACCGTGTGCTACTGGTTAGGGATTGATGAAGCACCTGTAACCGCCTTCTCATCAGAGAACTCCTCAGTGACTGTATGTAGGTGAGGTTATTTTATGTTTTTTTTAAGTCGGTGTTTTATTTAATCCTTTTTTGTGTACCTACTTTCATCTACCACTAAAAATCATTAAAAATTTTACCATAGCTTTAATCATTGAGGAGTTTTCTGATGAGAAGGTGGTTACAGGTGCTTCATCAATCCCTTACCAGTAGCACAAGGTCTGATTATTCTTCTTCTTCTTGATTCTTCTTCTGACACATGATTTCCGGATATCAGGAAATTTGAAAAATTACGGATGAATATAGCTTCGGAGTTCGATTATACTTGGAACATATAGACTTTTTTTTATCCGGATACCATGTCCAATTATCCGTATTTTATGTCCGGTTATCCGGAAATTATGCTTCTGCTTCTGCTTTATCATAAATAATTTGAATTTTGTTCTAAACTAATATGTCAAAATATGGTTTTCGGATATACAAAACTATGGAAAGTTTCGTACCGTTTGTTGCCTATAGGTACATTGATTACATATAATTATCGTATATTATATGTTTTACAGACAAAAAAAATTATAAAGTTTTGAAACTAAGGTGACTTATACCTTTGGGTGTGATGTTCAAAACCCACTACTCCCCCCCTCCCTTCACCTGCTGCAACACTACCCTTTACCATCAAGTTTGTTCAAGTTAACAGTTTAATAACTTTTTTGGTAAAACTATAATAGATACGTAAAAAATGATCCCCATTAAATTTTGAACAAAAATGTCTTACGTCTTATTTTGATAGGCTTGATCGTTTTCGAGCTGTAGCCTGTTTGGTTTTTGTGGTAAACTTGGCTAGTGTCCTATCTTACTATTCTTACTTACTGTCCTAACTTTTATCTTAACTAATTTTTGTCATCTTATAATCTTTACTTACTGTCTTAACTTTTATTTTAACTAACTTTTGTCATCTTACTATCCTTAGGACTGTCCTAACTTACTATTTCAACATACTGTTCCAGCCAACTAATCTGTACTGACCAGCTGGGCTATTCTCTAAGAAAAAAAAACCAAGTAGACGCCGGTCGGCTGGCTTCTACACGGTTCGCGAGTTATTCGTTTCGTTTTCCTTTGACCACCGTTTTACCACAAAACTTGGTAATATTTGTGTGACGTCATTGGCTTGCAGAATAGCGAGTTAACTTCACAGGTTTCAACGTAGTTTTAGAAAAGTTTACTGGAACTTCACAGGTTTCTGCATCGGATCTATGTAGTTTTTAAGCTATTGCATACCTTTTATCGCGGGCTTTGAGCGTGGCCACCGAATCAAGAAATTCCGTAACGAAAATAAAACCTAACACCTCCCACTTCGCCTACCATGTTGCCATGGTACAAAATAAATAAATAATTATAATTGCATAAGTTGATAAAAAATGTTATGCAATAGCTTTACCGCGGCAGTCCCCGAGTGCCACACGCTTTTTTCTTAGAGAATAGTCCCGCAGACTGACTGATGGTATTTGTGTACCAATTTCTTGCAATCAAAATCACTTCTGCGACACAGCTTAAAGCTAAGAATTAGAATCGGGATTAGATAAGTTTGATCCTATGTCTTTCTACATCCCTTAAATATCCTATGTAGATTTTCATCCAGATCTGTCCCGTTTTTACCAGACTGCGAGAGGGTTATGTTTTTGGTGCGTTTAAATGGGTATGTATGTAACCATAACTTTGTGACCTCGTAGGAGAGCAGCTGAACGGCTGAACTAATGGCGCAGACTCTGTGAGGCAAAGAAGCTCATGACAAGACCATAATGTACCTACCTACTCTGAGGACAAAACAAAATAAATGATCTAAGGTGTTAGTCCATTATCTTAAAGCTACACTATCCTAATCCTATCCTATGCCTACCTTTTCTATTTCCTACTAATATTGTAAACGCGAAAGTATGTATGTATGTCGTATGTCTGTCTGTATGTATGTGACTTTGTGACTTTTTCACGCAATAACTTTATATCCCGATATTCCGGCGGGATCGGGACTTACGCGGATGAAACCGCAGGGCGCAGCTAGTAGTATACTATATCTATAATAGGTATACACTGGTATACAATACATCATGCTTATTTAATTAGGTAAGTATTGTATTGGACTTGGGCTACACAGGTAAATTAGATGATTTTGGCGTGGAATCCCAGTATTTGGTACGCCAAAAACAGCCAATGATCGAAGAAATTATGTTAATTTATATTTTGCTAAGATTTGTTTACAATATATACTTATGCCTGTTATAGGCAGGCATGGATAAAAGAAACAGTATGTAGTTTTGACTACAAGTAACGCCATCTAGTAACGTTTTTGTTGAGCTACAGAAATAATTATTATGAATGCATCCATTTCAACAAAACCGAAGCAAAAACATGAACACTGAACGCGATTTGAAAGAAAATTGTATTTTGCCACACGTCACACACGTCATCGACTGGCCGCTGACATTTGGGTATGCGTTCAAATATTTGTTTTATTTTATTAGGTAGGTACATTTACTTTTAATCGCAGAAACTAACATTTTGTTTCCGCAGTAAAATAATTAAATTGTATTATTTGACACAGACAGAAATGTTATTTTGAGACATAATTATTACCTAAGTTTTTTAGAGTACTAAAAATACTACGATTGAAATGTTTGCTTGCATGACATTGTCAAAAACGGAAATAAAGTTTTTGATCGCATTAAGACGTGGAGTGAAAAAGAGTGACCGCTTATTTTATAAAATCAGATTTTTAAATTAAAATAGCACTTAGAGGTCATAATACACATCAAAATGGTCGCAAAAATAGTGTTCTCGCTATTTGCTCTAGGATTAATAACAAGTTCTTTTGCTGAGAGCTGCCAAAACCCAAAAGTTGACGCGTCCTCTTTTACAAGTCTTGATGCCACAGTAGTCAGTCAAATAGCGTATATTACTGAGTTTACACTGCAATGTGACAATACCTTGCCTCCAAACTACGCTCTGTACGCTGAAGTTGATGGGAAACCCTTGACTGCTGCTCGTGTCGGTGAAAATAAGTATCAGGTAAGTACCCACCTAAGTTTGATCTAACCTTTCTAATTCGGTTGCTAAAACTTGTAGAAATACTTTCTTATTGCATCTTTGGCTTGCCGAGACAATGTCTTTTTCTCTTCACTACAGAATTTCTTCTACGCCTCGTAAATCTATCTTATAATTATAATTTATAAGAGAGTCATGTCAGTTACACACTATATATTACTAAACTGAAAAATGGTTGTTTAGAACCAGAAGACTCTTTTTTGGCCTCTAAGGCGGAACAAAGTTGAGCAAGCAAATTTATTAATATAAATATTCAGTGTGCTATTTGATGCCTTTCATTAAGCACATCCTTACTTATGAATAGAACAATTATATAAGTAAATTTCAGCATAGACACCTTCAAAACTGTATGCTCTTTGAAAACTACAATTTTTTAAAACATTTTTGTTAAAATTGTAGGTGTCCTGGACCGAGGAGCCTGTGCAGGCCCGCTCCGGAGTCCACGAGGTCCACATTCTGGACGAGGAAGGCTGGGCGTCGCTGCGACGCGCGCGGCGCTCCGACCCTGCAGCCACTGTAGCTCCCTTGTTGGCCATACAGTTACATCACCCTGGAAGTATGTATATTTTATTCACTATCACTAGCATTTTTCAGACACCAAATTCAGATTATTTTTCTAACATTTTGTTATTGTCCCAGGCTACTCCGGACCCTGGGTGAACTCAGAAGTGCTAGCGACTCTCCTCTCCATATTGGTGGCTTACACGGCGCTCCGCAACAAGAACAAAATACTAGCCTAGGTCATTGTTATTATAGACATAGATTAAAATTGGAATAAATTATTTTTTATTACGGTATTTTTTGATTTTTAACTTTAAAATTGTGTGAACCATCTTGCCCTGTGACTGTGCCCATGGTAAGCTAGGATATAGTACTTATATTTGTTTTTCTTTGGTAAATACATACCCTTTGGTAATTGGTATATATGTTACCGGAAATGTATGAAATCTAGGAATTGTATACAATTCCTAGGAATTGTATATAAACGCGACCTCATTTAGGAAATGTGTAAAATAATTTATCAAAGATTATTTAATACATACATTTCCTAGGAAATCTACATATTTCCTAGGGATTGTATACAATTCCTAAAGGCACCTAGGAAATGATATTATAGACAGGATAAATGTGGGTAGATGGAATTATGACGATGCGGTTTAGTGTATTTGATGTGTGTTGATGTTAAGTATTAGTTATACATATTTTATTACCATTATGTGAGATAATACGGAGCACCCCGACTAGGATAGGTTAGGTTAATGTTAGAACATGATTACACGCAGCCGCGGCAGCGGTCGCCGAAGCGTCTAATACTATAAATAATAACATTTATATACAGTGCGATTTTTATACATCAAGCCTTTTTTATTTACAGAATAAGGCGCTTTGGCGACCGCTGTCGCGGCACGCTCGCTTCGCTCGCTCGCCAGAGCGCTGCGTGTAATCATATTCTAACATTAACCTAACCTTACCAAGTCGGGGTGCTCCGTTTAGTTTTTCCGTGCTTTAGTAGATAGTTAGATAGCATCGGGATTTTACCTGTAAATATTTTAATATTAGATACCTATTCGAATACGTACCCCCCCAAACCCCCTGCTACCGACCAACATTCCGAATTTAACACATTTCCGATTGCTGCTTAGGAAATATATAGAATTCCTAGGAAATGTGTATAATATAAATTATTTTACACTTTTCTTGTGGATTTTAGGCAATGTACACATTTCCTAGGAATTCTATTTATTGACGTATTACATACATTTCCGGTCTAAAATATTATCTCACAATCTCTCCGAGGAGGTCCTTCTATCATGTATGATAGAAGGACACCCAGACCAGATACAAATATTATCTCACAACCTCGGAGAGATTCTGTTTGTCATTAGAAATCTGTGTGCAAAATCGCATTTTGTGCGCTAGCGTGGAAATAGTTTTGAAATTTGAATCTGTCTTTTCCATATTTTTCTCTATGGCAAGGCCATTGTACTTTCATAGAAGTGTGCAGAAATTTAAAAACTGTGCCAAATCTCTCGAGTTGTAAGACTCAAAATAAAATTTAAAAAAAAACTACTTGACACTGGCTAATTCACAAATGGACATAATGTGGCCAAGACTGAGAAGAAAGAACACGTCAGCACGTCAGTGACACATTTTGATTGTTGCCGTAAACTATGAAAAATATTCTCATAGTTCGGAGAATATTTGATTTGGTCGATTATCTACATAATGTTTAGTCGATTGTTCAGGCAAATTTTAGTTTTTAGGGTTCCGTACCCAAAGCGTAAAAAAGGGCCTCTATTACCATATACCAGTCTGCCTTCATTAACCAAAGAGTTTTTTATTACGTTTCAGATTTTCTTTGTGTCAAAGTTTTTTTTTCGTTTTTTTTTTTTTGAGAGGTGCAGTCGTATGATGGGAGTAAGAATCGAAGCTAAATAATCTACTGATTTCACATTTTCCTATCTTTAAAAATTGGTTAAAAAACAGTGTTCATTTTAGGGGTCCGCACCTAATTGTTATGGTGGTATTATTTTAGACCTACTTACGCATATTAGTAGATTTATTTTTGGTAAAAATATCGAACTAGTTTCATTGTTGTTGACGCTTCAAGTCTGGCAAAAATTTCTATCGTCTGTCAGTATGTTGGTTCTCTTTTACAGTTCGTATATCTGATATATCTCAACCGATCTTTACAAAACTTTAGGTACAAGGTATAGGTTAATCTAGCTTATAGATTATTTTTGTCGTGGGGTTTTTTGTAGGTGGTATTTTGCACATCACGGTGGTAAAAGGATATCTTAGCTGCATGAGATGGAAATGTTTTAAAATCAGGGATGAAAACATTATCTAAAAAAATATGTGGTACTCGGGGACTGCCACGGTAAAGCTATTGCATACCTAGCATTTTTTATCAACTTATGCAATTATAATTATTTTTTAATTTGTACCACGTTGCCATGGTAGGCGGAGTGGGGGGTGTTAGGTTTTTTGTGTTACGAAATTTCTTTATTCAAAGCTCAAAGCCTCAGATAAAAGCTATGCAATAGCTTAAAAACTACATTTTACCTCAGATTCAATGTTTTCTCTATTCTAGAATATCCCTACGAATAAAGTCAAGTCATTTGAAATTAGAAACTGTTAAAAGACCACACTAGATTTGTGAGATCGTTGTGGTGTCCTAACTACTAATTATGTAAACTGTTAACCCATTATGCATAGCTTTTTTCGCGGGCCTTGAGCTTTCATTGAACAAATTTCGTAACGAAAAACACCTAACACCGCCTACCATGTTGCCATGGTTACGCAACATGGTAGGCTTGACATGGCATGGAGCTACATGGTAACCATGGCAACGCAGTACAAACAAAAATATTAAAATGTAATTGCATAAGTATTTTAAATTATAATCGGCCGGACGTTAGCTCGGTCAATTTTAAGAAATAAGCCGAGCTACTGGGTACGCGTAATTTTTTAAAATAATAACCGATCATTTTCAAAAAAATTTTTAGAAATAAATTTTTTTTGGCGAAATTAAGCTATTGCATAGCTTTTATCGCGGGATTTGAGCTTTGAATGAAGAAATTTCTAACGAATAAAACCTAACATTCTCCGTTCCGCCTACCATGGTAACGTGGTACAAAATAAATAAATCATTATAATTGCATAAGTTGATAAAAAATGCTATGCAATAGCTTTACCGCGGCAGTCCCCGAGTGCCACACGTTTTTTTATTTGTGTTGAATCATCAGTATCACAGAACAAATAGTATTTATAATATATAATAATATTTATAGTCGATAGTGATATCGATTTTCTAAAACACTATACCATAGTCGAAAACCCGTAAACATCACTACAACTGTCAAACTTCGTCTTTATTGACGAATTGCAAACTGCAGAAGTTTCGCACAAAATGCCGATTCTGATACGAGTTTAGAGCCACCAAAATCCTAATTTACTTAGAGACCACGTCAATTAATCACATAAAACCTAATGCGTTGTTTGTTTGCTATATTTCAAAATGGTTAGACATAGGAAAATCGTTAAAAGTGTACAGATAATAGCTCACAATGAAACTGCTAGTAGTAGTTCGGCAAGTAGTGAAGTTTCGACGTCTGGTAAAAAGACTTTTCACTGGCTTTCTGGATGGAAAACTGGTGTGGGAGTCGTGTGCCTTCTTGTAGCTGTTTATGTGAGCATTTTGGGCTATCTGGAGACCAGAGTTAATACACCGTTCGACGATGAAAAGGTACGTGCGAACTTGCGACATTAAACCTGTTTTCGTTATCAAACAATTAAATACACAAGATTAGTTACGTTTTTTTATTTATATTGCTTTTTAAATATTCCTAGTTTTGTGTCCAGTCTTCTTTTCCGATATTTCTTGTACAATAACTGAAATAATTGGACGGTTAGGTTTGGTACCATTTCCAACCTCATGTTGAAGGGGTATACCTGGGAGTCCCTCTACCCTCCCCCTCATTTAGTAAGGGGAGAAGCTAAATCACTTCTTAATAGTTGTCTATGACCCCTAAGGAACCCCTTTGCCAATTTCTGAGTTTCTTAGCCTAGTGGTTCACTTCACACCATGCATCACCATTCATTCACATTTGCATTTTACTTTACCTTCTTTTCACATAGTGGTGTCTCTCACCTAGTGTGGAGTTAGGGTTGCCAGGCCCAAAAATTAAAAAGCCTGACACAGATAAATATTTAGCTGGACATTTTGCCCTGAAAGCCTGACACATTGGTTTTCTTCTCCTATCTGTGGCCAAAAGGCCGCGCAAAACGCCTTCCACGTTGTGACCCATTTGCTGAAAAAAAAACATTGATAGGTTACCTATGTACTTTTATAAATTACATACAAAGAGTAGGCCCGTAGAGTACTACGTTCAAATTCGACCTTTAACCATTTAATCAATTGACGCGAGTAAATTCGCCTCAGTTTGTACGAAGCTTTATGCGTGTCTGCGTGACTGACGGGGTTAATCAAAAGCCTAACAGAAGCCGGACAGGCCAGACTTGTATCTATTTGGCCGGACACGACAGTTAGAAGCCGGACATCTGGCAACCCTAATTGGAGTTGTCAGTTCATCCTAAGCCTCTAACTTGAACTAATGACTGTCATCAAAGATGAACAGCCGGAACCAACTGCTTAGCAAGCATTAAGGAGCTTGCAAAAGTGATTTTTTGCCTCATTTAAATTACTATCTGAAGCCCATGGTGTTACCCATAAGTACCATTCCCAAAATATTTTTTTTAAATCCTTTTTTATCGAATGCCTACATCACATAGAGAACACACTCTCCAAATTTAACTTGTACTATCAGCGGTTTAGGCTGTGAGATGATTGGTCTGTAAGTTACATTTTATAGATACGACGAAGCATTTTATAGATATAAATAAGGTTAAACTGTTATTACCAATTATGAAGTGCAGATTACTACTAAACAATACAGGAAAAACCAATGTTTTTTATGAGTTGTTTTATTTATTTTGTTCCGTGTTGTAAATGTAAACTAATTGTGTAAACAAAACTAACAAAATAAAGTCAAAACAAGGATAAATGAAATATTAAAATATTTATTTATTTATTTATATATTGACGTCTAAATCTACAAATTCTTCAATTTGTCATCTTCAGGTAGTAAAGGAAAGTGGGCCGTCAGTCCCCGATCGTTATTGGGGGACATATCGTCCCGGTGTCTACATGGGAATGAGAAGTAGGTCACCGCGGTCACCCGTCTTCGGACTGATGTGGTACGAACTGGCCGCAGCCACACAAAAAGGGATCAGGTAAATACAAAACAAGTTTTTTAAATTTGCCTTTTTAAAATCTTTGTTTGAAATAATGTATTAAATTATGACAACTTGCAAATAGAGGATGAACAATTTAAATGGGCCTTCAGGGGGATATCCTAAACTATAAGAGATAGCAAAAGCCATTTCCAGGATTTGATCTTTATTAGCAACACTTTCCATCGGTATAATAATATAAGGTGTTTATTTTTTTGCAAAAAGACAAGGTTCTGAATGAATTTTTCAAAAATCTAAACATGCCATTTTAGTTTTTATCAAAATCGGGGACGCGACTCCTTTCAGCATTTTTCGCTATCTCTTATAGTTTAGGATATCCCCCTAAAGGCCCATTTAAATGGTTCACCTGTATATGTTGCCACGTTACAGACACTGGTGCGACCAAAACGACAATCTCCCAACGTACGGCTGGCAGTACCACGACGGAGTCTCGTTCGGGGAGCAGCTGATATCTGACCCCCCACACAACATTGTGACCAGCTTCCTCAAGAACAGTGACGGACTCTCCGGATGGACAGTCAGGATCAATGTTACCACGCAGGTATTGTTCTGTACTTGGAAATACCAATGTTTATCTACACTTAGGGAGCTAAACTTGGATAACTCGTATTCAAAGAATACACTGCTGTTTTGTCAGGATTATTTCATTTTTAGAGTTCCGTACCCAAAGGGTAAAAACGGGACCCTATTAGTGAGACTTCGCTGCCTATTTGTCTGTCTGTCACCAGGCTGTATCTCATGAACCATGATAGCTAGACGGTGATGTATTTCCGTTGCCGCTATAACAACAAATACTAAAAACAAATATTTTATTGGTGCTTCCATACAACAAACGTGAAATTTGACATAAAACGAAACGACAGCGCGATGTATTTTTACTACTAGCGCCAGACTTAACGTTCGCTTTGCGTTCACGGATTGGAAAGCGCAAAAAAGAGACCATTAGAAAACCAATTTCACACACGGATTGTTTTCGCATACGACTTCAAAATCCGCATGCGGAAATTCAAAAATACCACTTCAGTCCAGTTCTATTTCTGCATCATTATTAACATGTGCATTGTGCAATTGCATTCTGGCTAACCCTCCAATGTATTGCCCAACAGAACGAGCTCAACTCCCCGATAATGCTCATTTGGTACGGAGCGATAGAGGACCCTCTCGCCCAGCTGTGGGCAGAACGTGGCTCTATAGTAGGCTTCACTCAGCAACATGGGCAGTTCTCTGTGCACACACATACTGTGCAAGGTATGTATTCACACATGCCTCAGGTTGAGGCATGCGCGACGAACCATTCGCGACGCATGCCACGTGATGTCCGCCTTTAGATGTGTCTCAACATGAATCAGCTCTGTTTTATTTTGTACCAAATCGGTTTAACCATTTTTTTAGAGGTTTGAAGACGACTAACCCGACCATCTCCGAATAATAATAATTTGCATTGTCGGCTAACTTTAACTTTAAGTTGATCGGCGTAGACTTAGTTAATTAATTCTTAGCGTATTTTTACAAACTTTAGTGGTTTAGTTATACTAAGTAACGGTGAATATTTGATAAGTTTATTTTTTAAATTTGGTAATAAAAAGAAAAAAAAAACTTGAGAGGTGTCAAGGGACACCCGGATGGAACGAAGTTCCTTACAACTATAGCAAAAACTGTCGTTACAACTTTTGGTCTTAATTTTTTCTAGCCTCCTTTCGCAACGCGCGATAAGGAACTTCATTCCAAAAAGTCTGCTTGTCGGCAAACTCAAAGTCGAACCATTTCTAATATCTCTATTATCTGTACCACTTTTCCTCCCGTGTCCAGGTAAGATCCTGCACCAATCCTACTCGGAGGCGCACGCGGCGGGCCTCCACGTGTTAAAGGAGAAGCTGTACTCGCTGCTGAAAGTGCAGACGCACCCGGCCTTCGGGCGGCTCGCGGTGCTGGCGGCTGATGAGACGCTCAGTGAGAAGGTAGGAGATGTTGTGTGTAGGTAAGTACACGGAGGCGGGTCTGCACGTGGTAAAGGAGAAGCTGTACTCGCTGCTGAAAGTGCAGCCGCACCCGGCCTTCGGGCGGCTCGCGGTGCTGGCGGCTGATGAGACGCTCAGTGAGAAGGTAGGAGATGTTGTGTGTAGGTAAGTACACGGAGGCGGGTCTGCACGTGGTAAAGGAGAAGCTGTACTCGCTGCTGAAAGTGCAGCCGCACCCGGCCTTCGGACGGCTCGCGGTGCTGGCGGCTGATGAGACGCTCAGTGAGAAGGTAGGAGATGTTGTGTGTAGGTAAGTACACGGAGGCGGGTCTGCACGTGGTAAAGGAGAAGCTGTACTCGCTGCTGAAAGTGCAGCCGCACCCGGCCTTCGGGCGGCTCGCGGTGCTGGCGGCTGATGAGACGCTCAGTGAGAAGGTAGGAGATGTTGTATGTAGGTAAGTACACGGAGGCGGGTCTGCACGTGCTAAAGGAGAAGCTGTACTCGCTGCTGAAAGTGCAGCCGCACCCGGCCTTCGGGCGGCTCGCGATGCTGGCGGCTGATGAGACGCTCAGTGAGAAGGTAGGAGATGTTGTATGTAGGTAAGTACACGGAGGCGGGTCTGCACGTACTAAAGGAGAAGCTGTACTCGCTGCTGAAAGTGCAGCCGCACCCGGCCTTCGGGCGGCTCGCGGCGCTGGCGGCTGATGAGAAGGTAGGAGATGTTGTGTATGTATACTAGTCATTGAGTGACAATCTCAAAAAAACCGCGGACAAGGACTGCCGCGGTAAAGCTATTGCATAGCTTTTATCGCAGGGTTTGAGCTGTGAATGAAGAAATTTCGTAACGAAAAATCCTAACACCCCCCACTCCGCCTACCATGTTACATGGTAACCATGGTACAAAATAAAAAATAATTATAATTGCATAAGTTGCCGAGTGTTAGCTCGGCCGAGCTACATCGTAACCATGGCAACATGGTAGGCGGAGTAGTGGGTGTTAGGTTTTATTTTCGTTACGGAATCTCTTGATTCGGTGGCCGCGCTCAAAGCCCACGATAAAAGCTAGGCAATAGCTTAAAAAACTTTCCGCACCTGCGCACGCTTTCATGTGCGCAGAGTTTTTGTTTACTTCGTTCGAGCGACTTTGAACGTTATGCAAGTAGGATAAAGTCTAAATTCGAGCAAATGTCATTTTAAGAGGTATGTAGAACGGCGCTCGGACATTTTTTGAGTGTTGTCAGTTAGAGATTGTGGCTCTATAGGTATTGTAACTCAATGATACTAGTATTATAAAGCTGAAGAGTCTGTTTAATATATGTAGTGATAACCAACCATGTAACTTCAAAATCCTATTATCTATTTTCCTCCTCCCCCAGGACAAGGAAATAAACTTCGTCCCCATACAACTGCTAGTAGAACCCCCCTACGTCGTGGACATAGTTTACGTAACTGAAGACACGAAGCCGACGCTAATGGGAGCCGAGTTTACACGCAACATGAAGAGTCGGAAAAGAAGTTTCGATGAGGAGTTCGAGGCCAAATTCAACCTGAGCGAGAAGGGGTGAGTTTTTGAAGAATTAAGACATGAAATTATACTGATTTTTTGCGGTTTTAATCGCGTGGTGTTTATTACTTTTAGCATTGTTTCAACGCTCTCAAGTTTTATTTCTGACACGCGAAGGACATAAATTCGCGTGGTCTAGCTACATCTATATCTGTGGGTTCCAGGTACTCAGCCAAAGACATATCCATAGCCAAATCCGCCCTCTTCAACATGATAGGCGGGATCGGCTACTTATTCGCGTGGTCTAGCTATATCTATATCTGTGGGTTCCAGGTACTCAGCCAAAGACATATCCATAGCCAAAGCGGCTCTCTCCAACCTGGTCGGCGATTTCACTTTTTTCTGACACGCGAAGGACATAAATTCGCGTGGTCTAGCTACATCTATGTCTGTGGGTTCCAGGTACTCAGCCAAAGACATATCCATAGCCAAAGCGGCTCTCTCCAACCTGGTCGGCGATTTCACTTTTTTCTGACACGCGAAGGACATAAATTCGCGTGGTCTAGCTACATCTATGTCTGTGGGTTCCAGGTACTCAGCCAAAGACATATCCATAGCCAAAGCGGCTCTCTCCAACCTGGTCGGCGATTTCACTTTTTTCTGACACGCGAAGGACATAAATTCGCGTGGTCTAGCTACATCTATGTCTGTGGGTTCCAGGTACTCAGCCAAAGACATATCCATAGCCAAAGCGGCCCTCTCCAACATGATAGGCGGGATCGGCTACTTCTACGGCGCGGGGCGCGTGCGCAGCGCCTACACCCGCGCGCCGGTGCCGTACTGGCGCGCGCCGCTGTACACCGCCGTGCCCAGCAGGTAACCCGCTAGCTCAGTAATAAGGTCCCGTTTTACCCTTTGAGTATGGAACTCTAAAACCCGGCCAAGTGCGAGACTCGCGCAGTAGGGGAACCGTACTATTGGGTACGGAACCCTTAAATGGTTTACAACAACTTAATTTTTAAATTTAATAGGAAATATTTAGCTTCGATTCTTACTCCCATCAAGACCCATCAAACAACTGCTGCATCTCTCAAAAAAAAAACCTTTGGCACAAAGAAAATCTGAAACTTATAAGAAACTCTTTGGTAAGTGAAGGCAGACTGGTATATTTGACAGACATGACAGCCATTTTGAATTCCATGACCTACTCGATTTGACTCTGTCTGACCAATCAGAAGCGTCCTCACATTGTACTATAGAGACTAAACGGTTAAAATTCCCTAGTAGTTTTAGAAACACGTTTGTTGTATGGGATAAATATTTGTTTTATTTTGTTTTTAGTATTTGTTGTTGTAGCGGCTACCGAAATACATCTTCTGTGAAAAATTCAATTGTCCAGCTGTTACGGTTCATGAAATACACCCTGATGACAGACAGATAGTGAAGTTTCAGTAATAGTGTCCCGTTTTACCCTTTGGGAGCGGAACCCTAATAAAAAAGAATATCTATGAATAATTATGTTACGGTGACTAACCAACGGATATAATACTTGCATTTACATTTCCTTTATGGGCCAGAGAGGTCGTCAAAAAACATCAACTGCTACTACTGGTTGTTGTTATAGCGGCTGCAGAAATACATCATCTGTGAAAATTTCAACTAACTATCAGGGTTCATGAGATACGGTTCATGGGAATCACAGTAACAGGACAGTGTTTGTTTGGCCTTTGGGTATGGAACCCTAAAAATATATCGAAAATGGAAATCGTTCCGATACCCCAGTCTGTACACATCTGAAGCGAGAATTTAGATACCTCTTTCGGCGTACCACTATCACAATTGGGTACGAAACCCTCAAATGGAACACCTAAATTCGTGTACGCAACAACGACGCACGTTTACATTTATCTTTACCACTGGCTGCACCGGTTAACGTATCGGAACACGGACGATTCCGCTACGACTTAGAACGGTGGGTCGCAGCCGTAGCTTACCACCGAAAAATCTCTTGTCGAAATATCCTTTTACGACGGGCAGGGGACACCATGCCATATTCATTTAGACCTGGGCTACATGGCAATTGAATAACCTGATTCCTGTCCTGGTCTCCAGATCGTTCTTCCCCCGAGGGTTCCTGTGGGATGAGGGTTTCCACCACCTGCTGGTGGGACGATGGTCCCCCGCCATCATGGTGGACAGCGCCGCCCACTGGGTGGACCTGCTCAATGTGGAGGGCTGGATCCCGAGGGAACAGATCCTGGGTAAGTTAAAACAATATCTCGGAAACTATTGACCCTAGGCCACTACTTCCTTAGCATAAGTGATAGAGCTCTTCAAGATCTTCGTTTTGGATGACAGCTGTCAAACCTAAAACGTCAATATCTCGGAAACTATTGATCCTAGGCCACTACTTCCTAAGCATAAGTGATAGAGATCGTCAAGACCTTCATTTTGGTGGGACGATGGTCGTCCGCCATCATGGTGGATTGCGCCGCCCACTGGGTGGACCTGCTCAATGTGGAGGGCTGGATCCCCAGGGAACAGATCCTGGGTAAGTTGTGTCATTTAAGCTATTGCATAGCTTTTATCGCGGGCTTTGAGCGCGGCCAACGAATCAAGAAATTCCGTAACGAAAATAAAACTTAATACCCCCCACTCCGCCTACCATGTTGCCATGGTTACCATGTAGCTCGGTCGAGCTTACGCTTGGCGCATAGCATTTTAAGCTATGCAACAGCTTTTCCGCAGCAGTCCCCGAGTGCCACACGTTTTTAGGGTCGTTCCGAAAGGGTAAAAACGGGACCCTATTACTGAGACCTCGGTGTCTGTCTGTCTGTCTGTCCGTCTGTCCGTCTGTCCGTGTGTCATCAGGCTGTACCTCATGAACCGTAATAGCTAGACGGTTGAAATTTTTACAGAAGATGTATTTCGGTAGCCGCTACAACAACAAATACTAAAAACAAAATAAAACAAATATTTAAGAGGGGCTCCCATACAACAAACGTGTTTAAAAAACTACAAGGGAATTTGAGTACACTGTGAGGTCGCTTCTGATTGGTCAGAGTCAAATCGAGTTGGTCATGGAATTCAACATGGCTGCCCTGTCTGTCAAATATACCAGTCAGCCTTCACTTACTAAAGAGTTTCCTATAAGTTTCCGATTTTCTTTGTGCAAAACTTTGATTAAAACAAAAACTAAAGATACGGTACCTAGTCTCGGAAAATGAGACGATAAAACTGCGTCTAGCTGACGCACTAGCCTCAGTCGTATGTCGAACCGTTGCCGCGTGAGCACGTGCTGTCACACTGCGATTGTCTTTTTGAAATCCATAAGAATGCCTTCTTGCTCATTTTACAAATGCTTGAATCATTCTTAAAGACAAATGTTTTTAAATACAATAATTTTATGAAAATGCATGTAGGTGTTTGTAGCTCATTTTTCAAATACGCAATGTTAGAATATACCGAATCTACTATTTTTGTTTTCATCTAAGGTGCCAAAGGTTTTTTTTTTGAGAGATGCGGTCGTTTGATGGGACTTGATGGGAGTAAGAACCGAAGCATAATATTTCACATTTTCCCTTAGCATTTTCCTATCAAATTTTTAAATTGGTTGTTGTAAACCATTTTAGAGTTCCGTATTCCGTACCCAATTGTGATAGTGGTACGGAACCCTTCGTGCGCGAGTTTCGCACTTGGCCGGGTTTTTTTTTAAATTTAAATACAAGATAGTAGATTTTAATTAGCTAGACCAATAAAGGTGGTATTTGGCTTGTAATTTTGGCAGGTTCGGAAGCGCTAGCGCGTGTGCCCAAAGAGTTCGTAGTCCAAAACAACGCCGCAGCCAACCCGCCGATGTTGCTGGTCACGTTGGGCAACATGGTCGCAACACACACGCAACAGTTGCTGCAACATCGCGCAACAATCGCACGGATGTACCCTAGATTACAGGTGAGTGTTTATAGGAACCAAAGCAACGCCGCAGCCAACCCGCCGATGTTGCTGGTCACGTTGGGCAACATGATCGCAACACACACGCAACAGTTGCTGCAACATAGCGCAACAATCGCACGGACGTACCCTAGATTACAGGTGAGTGTTATAGGAACCAAAACAACGCCACAGCCAGCCCGCCGATGTTGCTGGTCACGTTGGGCAACATGGTCGCAACACACACGCAACAGTTGCTGCAACATCGCGCAACAATCGCACGGATGTACCCTAGATTACAGGTGAGTGTTATAGGAACCAAAGCAACGCCGCAGCCAACCCGCCGATGTTGCTGGTCACGTTGGGCAACATGGTCGCAACCCACACGCAACAGTTGCTGCAACATCGCGCAACAATCGCACGGATGTACCCTAGATTACAGGTGAGTGTTATAGGAACCAAAGCAACGCCGCAGCCAACCCGCCGATGTTGCTGGTCACGTTGGGCAACATGGTCGCAACACACACGCAACAGTTGCTGCAACATCGCGCAACAATCGCACGGATGTACCCTAGATTACAGGTGAGTGTTATAGGAACCAAAGCAACGCCGCAGCCAACCCGCCGATGTTGCTGGTCACGTTGGGCAACATGGTCGCAACACACACGCAACAGTTGCTGCAACATCGCGCAACAATCGCACGGATGTACCCTAGATTACAAGTAAGTATTGAGAGCAAGGGATACCTACTTGTTTTAAATACAAACATAGTCGACTGTTTTCTCCTTGGATGAAGATATTAGTGCAAATATTATGTTTATGCCATAAAACCTATATCTGCCACTACCATGCTTCTATGTTATTTTGTAGGGTTCCGTACCCAAAGGGTAAAAACGGGACCCTATTACTAAGACTTCGCAGTCCGTCTGTATCTCATGAACCGTAATAGCTAGACGGTCGAAATGTTCACAGAAGATGTATATCTGTAGCCGCTACAACAACTGTGGCAAGCTAGTGTGACTTCGGAAGACTGATAAACACATAACCCTTCTTTGCGTAACGTAGTCGGGTAAAAGGCACTATTAACTTCCAGGCCTGGTTCAATTGGTTCCAATCCAGTCAGAAGGGAGAAGAAAATACTGCGTATCGCTGGAGAGGGAGAGAGGATGACGAATTGCAGCTCAACCCGAAGACCTTGAGTTCTGGACTGGACGACTATCCAAGGTAAGGGTTTTGATGTGAAACATCTATAGGCGAGGGTAAACCTGAAAGATGGAGTGGCGATACAGGCCGTGGCGACGCCTCACCATGCTATATATATATGTCGCAGCGAGCGGATTAGGGGCTCTACAACATCATCAGCATGGTTATTCGGATCCATGATATGTGGGCAGGAGTGGATACAGTCACACACACGGATATCGGTTTAATCAACGCAACGTTTACAGTTCAATATAATAACTATGCACGGGTGCGTGCGGGTAATAAGGCCCGTCGTTAATAAGGTCCTGTAGTATTTTATACACTCAATATTAACAAGGGTCTGATATAAACACACGCATCGCTGGGCGACCAAACCCGAGTTCGTACCAAGAATGGCCCACGGCTACGTTCGATGTATAAACAAACACATCCCGTTTCTAAGGAACACAACAAGGACTCTCTTTGTCTAAAAGTTCTGATAAGAATTAATGTTGTAAATGTAAACATTCTCGAATAGAGCCGGCGCGGCGCTGGCACCGGTCACTCCTTAGGTACTTAATATACCCCGCGCCGACATATATGTCATGCCTACACAAAGTGCTAGAAGTGTTAGTTAATTTCGAGTGAGTTGTTGTATCATGTAATCACGTATCCTCAGGGCGTCTCACCCCACGTCCGGCGAGCGTCACCTCGACCTGCGTTGTTGGATGTTCGCTGCGGCAGACGCGCTTGCTAAGATCGCCAACTTTCTACAACTTGATGCTACCAAGTACGTACATTCAAATTCTAAATTAGTTTATTCTTGTGATGGGCCGACTATGAATGTCCGAATTATGACCATCTCCATTGCCGACTAGTCGGCAATTTTAGAACCGACTAGTCGGCTAGTCTGCTAGTCGGCAAAAGTCATAGTCTGCCCATCTCTAGTATATTCAATGCGAGCAATGTATACTGTACTTGAGTACAGAACCCTCGGCGCGCGAGTCCGACTCGCACTTGACCGGTTTTTGTATAATTTCCAGGTATGAAGACATAAGATTTCAACTGTCAGATGAGGAGATGTTGAATGAACTACACTGGTCGCCGCTCACACAGACTTATGCGGACTATGGTATGTATTTATGTGAAACATCTATAGGCGCCGGTAAAAGGTAGGCGCCTAAAAATCAGCGATTTTTAGGTTTACCTGCGTCGTCGGCGACCGGCGATATCTTAGATGAAAACAAAAATAGTAGATACGAATTCGAAAAATGAGCTAGAAACACCTACGTGCATTTTTATAAAATTATTGTATTTAAAAACATTTGTCTTTAATAATGATTCAGGCATTTGTAAATAAGCAAAAGGCATTCTTATGGATTTCAAAAAGATAATCGCAGTGTGACAGCACGTGCTCACGCGGCAATGGTCATACGACGTCAGCGTCAGCAGACGTGACTGACTCCCAATGTCAGTGTCAGCAGACGTGACTGACTCGCAGTGTCAGCGTCAGCAGACGTGACTGACTCGCAATGTCAACGTCAGCATCAGTCCGTTTAAGATAAAAAAGAGATTTATTGTAGACGTAATTCAAAAAGTGTTTGTTTACCCACAATAAAGATTATATTGTTTTTGAAAAAATGCTTTTAAAAATTCGCGGGATTCGACCGCGTGACTACTGGAAAACCCAACCACCGCATTTGACCGCTGCTTATGCCGATATTCGGGATCGGGACTTACGCGACTCAAACCGAGAGCGCGGCTAGTTTGACGTTACTACAGTAATTATTGTTTCATAATTTTATATTTTCCCGGGTCTTAAAGAGTTTTTATGAGTTCTAATCGTTTTAGTTTCAAAAGTTTATTAATCATTGTTTCCTAGGACTCCACTCGGACGGAGTGCGCTTGGTGCGCCCCCCGCGCAAGTCCCCCGGCGACACGCCGCGGGTGGTGCGCGCGGAGAGCGTGCCCCCGCAGCACAGACTAGTCACCTCGGCTTACGGTATGTATACGTAGATAGATATACTATGTAAACTGTTAAACGCGTCAGTCAGCGTCAGCGACTGACTCATAGCGTCAGCGTCTGTGACTTATTCACAGCATCAGTGACTGACTCGCAGCGTCATTGACTGACTCACAACGTCAGTATCAATCAGTGAAGGAATTTTATACTAATACTAGCAAATAGAAAGCCATTCTGGAATGTACTTTTAGTGCCATACGTTATAGGCAACCAGCGAATCTGACGGTAACACATTATTGGCATGCAAAATAACAAGTAAAATGACATAAGTGTGGAAATTTGAACAGCGGTAGGTATACGATTTTAAACTTACATGGTTGTTTTCACACATTGTCAGTCTCGTGAACAAGCCAGTTGAAATTACTGGCGAAATATCGAGCTCCGTGAAAAAAAAAGCGGTAGGTATGTTTTCAAAACTACGTGTTTTTTTAATTTCAAGGTTATATTTCGCTGTTCCCGATGCTCCTCAAGGTCTTGAGACCTGGCAGCGAGAAGTTGGGGAAAATTCTGGAGACCCTGGATAACCCGGATCTGCTGTGGTCACCATTTGGACTAAGGTAACCTATATACCGTAGATTTCCACCCCTTCAACTTTAAGGCATTTTTCATACATTTTGAAGTTAGTTAGTAACTTAGTTTCACTGGGCCTTTTCCGCAGGTTTTCATGCATATAAAATTCAAAGTCCTAAATAGTCCTGACTGATTAATTGACTGACTGACTGACTTTTGATGCGTCAAACGCAGAGCCCAAACAGCCAACCCGGGATTTTAGCTCGAAAAAATATTTAGGCATAAAGCGTCTCCACTTTGTCTCTGTTATTTTTCCAACTTTAGGTATTTTAGCTTACCTAATTCCTTGTAATCTCCATTGGGACCGAAAATACTAACTATTCACCGATCACAGATCGCTGTCGAAATCGTCTCCATACTACATGAAGCGCAACACGGAACACGACCCGCCATATTGGCGTGGACAAGTCTGGATCAACATCAACTATCTCGCTCTCTCCGCGCTGCGGCACTACGGCGCCAGCGACAGCGTGAACGCGGCCAGAGCGAGACAGCTGCACGACCAGTTGAGAGATAATGTAGTCCGTGAGTAAATATATTATATATACATCAACATCAACTATCTCGCTCTCTCACTGTACAGCGGGAGCGACAGCGTGAACGCGGCCAGAGCGAGACAGCTGCACGACCAGGTGTGTGACCATAAACACACACGTGTGGGTGTTTATTTTAGAACCTTGTTGGTATTGAGTCTATAAAATACTATGGGGCCTTATTACCCGCACGCACCCGTGCATAGTTATTATGTTAAACTGTAATCCGCTCCGCTTGCTGCGACATGTATATGTTACGGGTTATACTATATACTCAATTATTCTATTTTTAAAGTGCTTAAGCCTGCACTGGACTTTCATAGAAATATTTTTAAAGAAACAATACTTCTGCAAAAATACAACGCAGGATGAACGACTTGAACTAATTAGTCTACCGGCGTCGGTAAGATGCGGGTTCGAATCCAGCCCTGCGTCTATCATGCGTTGTGTTTTTGCATAAGTGTTGTTTCTTTAAAAGTATTTATATACTTACTCAATTATTATATGCTAACGAATCACGTGAAAATCAAAATACCTCATTGAATACCACAATTCTGTCTACTATTCCAGGCAACATCTTATCGGAGTACAAACGCACCGGCTACCTTTGGGAACAATACAACGACGTGACCGGCCACGGGTCGGGGTGTAGACCCTTCACCGGGTGGACCGCGCTGGTTGTCAACGTTATGGCGGGGGAGTATTAGGGGGAGGGGAGGGGGAGGTAGATGTGGGGTGTATGTGGGGAGTGGTGACGTACAGTACAACGACGTGATCGGCCACGGGTCGGGGTGTAGACCCTTCACCGGGTGGACCGCGCTGGTTGTCAACGTCATGGCGGGGGAGTATTAGGGGGAGGGGAGAGGGGGTAGATGGGGGAGGGAAGGATAGGTAGTTGTGGGAGATATGTGGGGAGTGCTAATGACGTATGTGGGATAGAGAGGGGTATTTGGGGAAGGGAGGGGAATGTGGGGGAGGAGTGAGGATGTGTGGGGGAGGGAAGGATAGGTAGATGTGGGAGATATGTGGGGAGTGCTAATGACGTATGTGGGATAGGGAGGGGTATGTGGGGAGAAGTGTGGGGAAGGGAGGGGAATGTGGGGGAGGAGTGGGGATGTGTGGGGAGGAGTGGGGATATGTGAGGATGGAGTGGCGATATATAGGGGAGGGAGAAGGTAATAGCGCTCCTATTCTTGCCTCTTTTACGGAAAAACTAGCTGCGCCCTGCGGTTTCAACCGCGTAAATCCCGATTCCGCGGGAATATCGGGATACAAGTAGTCTATGTGTTATTCTAGGTCTCTATATACCAAGTTGCATCGCTATCGGTTCAGTCGTTTTTGCGTGAAGGAGTAACAAAGTCACATACAGACATACATACATACAAACTTTCGCGTTTATAATATTAGTAGGATTAATAGGATAGCAGTGGTATGAAGGAAAGGGGGTCTATACGAGAGTTATAAGACTAGTGGGGTCATAAAGAAGGTGTTAAGGGGAAAATAAATTACTAGTGGCTAGTTACATTACAAAACTCTGTAGACTTGTGAATAGGGTACCTACCTACATGTAGGCCATAGGTCTACGTACAAAAGTTGTAAATTTTGTAAATAAACACTTTGTAAAATATGTCTTCTTGTGTTTTATTTTATTACATCAAAAGTATCCTATGTTACTCAGGGTGAATGTAGCTTTCTAATGGTGAAAGATTTTTTGAAATCGGTCTAGCGGTTTCGGAGATTACCCCCAATGTTGCCAACGTTACCTCTTTATAATATTAGTATAGATTTTAGTCTGGGATCCCTGGAACAAATTTTCAATTGATTACTATCAAGGTAATATTTTTATTTTTTCATATTAGTTAGTATTTATATAATTTAACAGTAATATTGTCCTGCAAATTGCGTGGTACGTTATCCCGGTCCTACGCTCACAAGTAGTAGTACAGATCCTACCTCTGTTATCTACCACAATCGAGAGTTTCGTATAGGAAATTGTTTGGCGTCTCATCAAAATGAAGCTACTCACGGAAAAATTAGCTTGATAGTAATCAATTGTAAATTTGTTCCGGGATCCTGGACTATTTGTTAGGCACTCGTTAGGCAGTCGAGGTAACATTTGTTAGGCACTCGTTAGGCAGTCAAGATAACATTTGTTAGGCAGTCGAGGTAACATTTGTTAGGCAGTCGAGGTAACATTTGTTAAAGGCAGTCGAGGTAACATTTGTTAGGCAGTCGAGGTAACATTTGTTAGGCAGTCGAGGTAACATTTGTTAGGCACTCGTTAGGCAGTCGTAGTCGGTTTACCATCAGACTTGCAGGTTTCTTTAGTTCACACCTACAGCACACATCGATACAAAATGCCGATGCGTCACGAATTTCTTTATAATAAGCATACCTACTGTAGGTAGGGCATGGATACCGGTATACCGGTAATTTTCTTCGGTAATTTGATACCGGTATTTGATTTTCAAATAAATAAATACTGCACGACATTTCACACAGCGCAATCTAGCCCCAAACTAAGCACTAGGCTTGTACTAAACAACGGATATACTACATGTTTTACTTTTTTTTGTAAATAAAGACAAAATGATACATTGAAAATACCCAGACAATACAAATATTCATTTTTAAGCATAAATATTTGTACCCGGCGGGAATCGAACCCGCAACAGTAAGAATCGAATCTAAATAGGTACTTATACTCACATTTTCCTATCAAATTTCAAAATTGGTTGTTGTAAGTAAATCATTTTAGGGTTCCGTACCCAATTGTGATAGTGTTTTTATTCTGACCTGATAATCTGGACTGGAGGATGAGGGGCGCGATTTTTTTTTATGGTCTAAGGGGGGTGCGTCTCAAATAAGTTAGGGAACCCCTGTTTTAGAGTGCGATGCACCATGTACCTATAAGTACCTGGTTTGTTTCTTTTCTTCATATTTTTTACGGCGCGGCGTTTGAGTTTAATCGTCATGTTTTCATTTCTTAATTTTATTTGAAAGTCGGGGTGGTTTTTTATGAGTAGGTACCTACGGCACATGTGTATTTAGCGGTGAAACCTCTGGTGAAGTGAAACCACAAAAACAACAGAAACGGTATTAGTACCTACTACCTACCTAGCGGTATTTTTATCTCATGTAAATAAACCAATTTATCTGTTGAATTTACCGGTGGCGCTAGCATCAATGCGGTCTTTAAAATACCTCTTCAGGATTTTTAGTTCCAATTTTATCCACTTTAACTAATAAGTTGGCTGGTCATATTATGGGCATTCCATTAGTGGCGGCGCTAGTTTCTATGGATTTTCTAAGCCGATTTATAGTTCAGATTTATTCCGTCTGCATAATTAACTATGGTGGTTAACAGCGCAGCGAAGTAGGAAAATCATTATGTGCATTGATTTTACCGTTAGTCAAGTGTAACCCACGATCAAAGACACACGTAGGTACAGTCTTGAAAGATACCTAAAATAAATTGCTAAACCGCTTTAAATGTAAAATTAAGTAGATATGTTGCAATAATCACCATTGTTTTGTGATTTGAAGATTGCCATCTCCCAATATGGCGGCTGTGAAAATATTCGCGCCAAAGTGCGTTTTGTTTTTTCTTTTGTTTGTTTTTAAAATATTGGATGTTGATTGTGGTAAGTAATAATAATAAGTGTTTATTTAAATACCTAGGTATTAGTTACTCTGAAACCGAACCTATCTAGTTTATAATAAGCCGATTTCGATGAAACTAGCGCTAAGGACGCTCGCTTAAGTCACTTTTACCTAAATCATAATAAAAATACCACAGATAAAAATCTTGGTCAGGGTTACAAAAATAGAAACCCTTTGTTAATCTTTACGCAAAACTACCGAACCGATTAATATTAAACTTTTCCCACAGTATTTGAATCCCCCATCCCCAGTATTTACCTACGCAATGTGTTTCCATTGGGATTTCCGTAGGTAAATACTGGGGATGGGGACGCAGAGGTATAAGAGGAAAGTGTACCCGTCTACTCGTTATTCATACAAAGGTAGTCAACTCTTTCCATCCTGAAAGGAATTTATTTATTATAAAATGGTCGTACGTAGCCGTGGTCGTTTATCCAGGGAGGAAACAGTCGACTAAGTTTGTGAGGAGAACGAATGAAGATTTCAAGCACTGGGATTGGCCAATTCATCGTCCACACGGCCCAGAAACGCACCCTAGAAATAAGATTCACAGTCACAGCGCCATCCGATCATAAACTAAACAACTAGGCTTGTATTGTGGTGACAATGATGTACCTAACAAAACACAATTTATATTTTACTAGCTGCGTATCGCGGTTTCACCCGCGTAAGTCCCGATCCCGTGGGAATATCGGGCCTTACTTAGATCTCACTCAGGATGAATGTAGCTTTCTAATGGTGAAAGAATTTTTGAAATCGGTCCAGTAGTTTTTGAGTTTAGCATAAGTACCTACATTTAAATCACTGCATTATAATGTGACCACGAAACCTTTGTTGCATGGATTTTATTGTTCAACAATAATAATTAGTAACATCCTTAACTAATTGGGTCACGCACGTGCGATCGACTTAGCTTAACTATTGCATTTGTAAATTACTATGTAGGTCGGTTTAATAAATACCTAATCTACTTAGTTAATCTTCTATCTATACTTCTACACTGATATTATAAACAGGAAAGATTTGTATTTTTATGTGTGTGTGTCTGTATGTTTGTTGTGAATAAACTCCAAAACTACAGAACCGATTTCAAAAATCCTTTCACCATTAGAAAGCTACATTCACCCTGAGTAGCATAGGCTACTTTTGATCCCGATATTCAGGACTTACAGGGTGAAACCGCGGGACACAGCTAGTTATCTATATAATGCTTTGTCGTGACTGACTGCCTGATCAACGCACAGCCTAAACCGCTTATTATTCACCTGGTAGAAAGCTGTTTGCAGAGTGTGTTCTCTATAGGCAATGTAGGTATCCGATAAGAAATATTTTTTCGAAACTCCAACATAAATAAACCTACCTACATAGGTTTATAATCTAATCCAAACTCTATCTACGAGTACCTAGGTACTTATAATAAATTGAGGTGTTAAGAAATATAAGTGTCAGGGAGGCTACCGCGGTAGTTCCGTCGGCATCGAATTCATTGCAATTGACAGCCGAATTTCGCACCGCGAAAATTCCATATCGACGCGTCGATTACTCATGACGATTACGGCGCCAAATTAAATGAATGAAAATGAGATTTTTGAAAGAAAATCTTTAAATCGACGGCTGGCGGCCATGGATGTGCGGTGTCAAAATTGAAAACCCCGCTGTCAAAGATGTCAAACTACCGCGTCGGCATCGAGTTGATGTCAACGGAACTACCGCGGTAGCCTCCCTGATCGAAAAGAGGGTATAGGGTCTATCTATAGGTAGTACCTATAGATTAACAACTTTTGTTCTAAGTTGTAGAACAAAAGCTGTTCCAAGTTTTGTTCACCTAGACGTCTACAACAACCCCCTTTACGATCGGACACCCAATTCACCTTAATTTCAGATTAAAACAAATATAATTTAACTTTAATTTAACTGATTATCATATTAATTTTATGTACCTTTTTTTTAGATTGTATACTCTCAATAAAAGATTTCGGGAGTCCGTCTCCAGTTTACATAAAAGATGGTCACTTCCTCAGTGCCGATTTAGATGACAAATTCCGGATGAAACGGTCCGACGTGGTCACCCTGGGCTGTGTAGGGAGAGGGAATAGTGTGGCCATAAACAATGTTACTTTAGGATATGATGTGGTGGTAAGTTTTCTCAGGTTTTTTATTTCCATAAAGCTTGTTGTTTTTATTCAGAATCATTTAAAAGATGGCGCTATTTTAAATTAAGAAACTGAAGATTCCTATGAACCGAGAACCTAATACGAGTAAATTTTCAGAGCAAATTGTCCTCACGATGTTTTCCTTCCTCGTAAGAGCGATGCCATTAGCGCACATTTATTTTTCGTTTGGAAAAAATAAATCGTTTTCCCGTTATCCGGGATTCGAACGGAAGACCTTCGAATTGAAAGTCGAAAGAAAGAACATTTATTTCTTTGAATCCTATTCCTATTATTTCCCATTAATATTATAAACGCAAATGTTTGGAAGCATGTATGTAACTTTGTTACTACTTCACGTAAAAACTACTGAACCGAACTTAAACTATAGATAGCTGGAGATCCAGAATTGGCTATTGGCTACTTTTTATTTTGATAATACCGAGGGATCGGAACTTACGCGGGAAACCACGGGGCGCTGCTAGTTACTCATAAATTAGAAGGATGCTCAGCTGTGATAATGTTTCTTCAAGTATTTAACTGATAAATACTTACTTTCACATTGCAGGAAGCCCACTGCATAAACAACCAGACATTTCGAGTGGAAAGGAAGATAGTTTCGTTCAAAGATATGAAATGTTTGAGAAAACCAACGTTCGTGTCCTTAGCTTTGAATAATACTTGTCATAAAGATGGCAGAATCTATGAGTAAGAATCTTATTAAAATTGTTTATCTCGTCAGACGGAGCTCATTGGCCTACGTCCGCCGATCTTGCATAATAGTGTGGGTTAAGCAACGCCTGCCGCGGTCATTACTTGAAGGAGAGATCAATAATTTGTGCCTCCTCCGGAAGACATGTTAAGACCAACTGTCTTGGTTGTTATCTATGATAGCAGTCGTTAGGTCAAGTTAGAGGCCTTAAACTTTGAAAACATTCGTTTTTTATTCCGAGTTTGACCCTACATATACTTTGAACGGCTGAGCCGATTTTGATTAAACATACATATTGTTGTCACAAAAGTTACGTCCTTTCATTTGATACCCCACTCGGGCATATTTGAAAACATTCGGTTTTTATTTCCGAGCTTCAACGCACATATATTGTGAACGGCTGAGCCGATTTTGATCAAACATAGCTAAGAACACTCGCGCAAAAGTCACCTATCAACCAAAAAAAAACTACGTTGAAATCAGTTCATCCGTCCGTGAGCTACGATGCCACAGACAGATACACACATACAGACAGACACGTCAAACTTATAACACCCCTTTTTTCCGTCGGGGGTAAAAAATAGCAATATTGTACAGAAAAAAGTGGCAGTAAATTTTATTTTAAAGTATTTATTTTCAGGATAGGATACAAGCTAAAAACAAAGTTCCACTCGGTGTACGAAGCGTGCTTCAATAACGATTTATTGGTTACATATTACGTGAAACATATTCTGAGGCCCAGCAAGCAGACACAGCCAGAATCAAGGCCAAATTTCCAAGGTGAACTGTCTTTAATAAGGAGGAACACTAACTTTTTATCCCGGCAGAGGGCGTTTGTCGACTAATCTTAGGTTTGAATTAAGAACTGTCAAACAGGTGTTTTTTACAACTCTCGGCGCCAAATTGGCCATATCGGTCTGAGACCGAAAGAATAAAAAAAAAACTCGGCGTTTCCATTGGTGGAGGACCATCATCGAAAAAAAAAAGATCATCTGATGCCAGCGCCATCTACTTACAGCTTTGCGTGTGCAACCCCATTAGAATGATGGCTTCGCACGGCTTAGATAAAAGGTCCCTAATACTATAATGGTGAAAGTTTGTATTAAAATAGGGGGCTAAAATTGCTCCTACACGCAAAATAACTGACCCGATTGTGGTACAGCGGACCCCGCCTAGAAGGGTTGACCCGATTGCGATAAAATTCGGTACGCATACGTAGCAGATAAGTACGTAGATGTACGTACATACCTACTATGCCAATATTACCGGACCCTGGGTTTCCTGAGAGGGATGCAAGCAGGGATATCGCTCAGATAAGCAGGTCTTAGATAGATGATAGAAAAAGTTTTAACAGCAGGTTTCGACCCCTCAACCTTCTACACCGTTAGACCTCAGACGTCGTTAAATTACCAATTTCTTTCCAATTTACAGAAGGTGATTTATTTGGAAAAGTACAAATGTCAAAATTATATAAGGTAGAAAATCAGAAGAAAAGATTAGAAGATACATTAGGAAGTAGCTCTTCAGATATTTACATCAACAAACGCCAGGTACAGTTTCTTTATCCTACTTCTAAAGGATTTATTTACTGATCAGTTTGGGTACCTAGCTCACCCAGTCATTGCACAGTTTATTTTTAATGTTTCAAAAGTACCTATATGTAGAACCTATACTTTTACGTATTTGTAATGTTGAGCTTACAATTAAAAACTGGTAATCATGCCATCTGTTAATTGCCTTCTAAACAAAATTAATTAAACAAAAATAATTTAGCCCGAAGCGCACCAGTTCGCGGTGTGGTCGGACCAGCAGCCTTATTCTGTAAGAAAAAACTACATAGATACGATGTAGACTCCAGTCAACTTTTCTAAAACTACGTTGAAACCTGTGAAGTTAACTCGATATTTTAGAACCCGATGACGTGTAGAAGCCAGCCGGTGTCTACACGGTCGTTTTTTTTTGCGGAATAAGGCCGCAGGGAATCTATTATTTAACTAAATCGTCTCAATATTGCTCCAGCATCGTAGATTTTTCTCGAAAACAGTTCAGCAATTGTTGGTGATCTTGAAGGAATTAGTAACAATTAAAAAGCTCTAGTAAAACTCTCCAAAAATATGATAGCATTTCCTATAAAAATCTAGCGATGCTGAACCGTTATTGGTACAATTTTGTTATATACACAGACATACATATAGCCTTATGTATGTCTGTAGTTATACAGGCTGTTCCTGTTTGGCTTAATACCCCTTGTATAAAGCCGAAAGGGGGTTGTTCTAGAGGTCTAGGGGAACAACTTTCAGCTTAATACCTCTTCCTAGGAACACCCTGTATATGTGCTTAAGTGTGATCGTTTATCGACAACTTATTACTTTTTTAGTTTCTCACTCGAGGTCATTTAGCAGCGCGAGCAGACTTCACTCTGTCAGCAGAACTCCGGGCAACTTTCCACTATGTAAACGCTGCTCCACAATGGCAGAGGGAAAACGCCGGGGATTGGAGAATGCTGGAGGATGTAAGTTGCTATTCCCAAGATTCTTACCGAATAAAACATTACCGAAGTAGTAAAAAACGGCCAAGTGCGGTTCCGTACAATTACCACAAAAAAATTGCAGTGATCATGTAATTCACACTATGTATTTAGTACCTAGAGTACCTACTATAGTAGAACCGGAGCAATAATCGGTACTATAATCCTTACTAACATTATAAGCGTGAAAGTAACTCAGTCTGTCTGTCTGTTAAAAATTCCAAAGATTTTTACCAAAGAAAACCTTACCGAATGATTAAAAATATCTAAGGCGGCAAAACAAACACTTTTAAAACCATTCTTAAATAAGGTGCGTTTCATCTTTAAATTCCTATGTCGTCATATTGGTAGCAAAACAAAAAAGTGCAAAATACTTAAAAATTAATGTATACTACCTTGAATTAAGGGAGATTTGCATATAAAGAATGAATGAACGAATCTTCCTGTATTCAAGGTTTAGGGTAAAGCACATTCAAGATATTAAGGCAAGACTTTTTTGTTTTGCTACCAACATGACGGCATAGGTAATTAAAGATGAAACGCACTATATTTATTTCGATTTTCTGTATTTGAGCTCAAAAATGCTTAAATGTCAAGTGATAAACAAAATTATTGCTTTGACACTGCTCCAATTTTGACATGTCATCGTCGTCCAGGGTCTCAGAAAGCGCGTGCAGACGCTCGGACGCCATGTGACGGTGTACACGGGGACACACGGCGTCATGACGTTGACAGATACAGACAAACGCGACCAACAGATATATCTGGACGCGGACCTCAATAACAACGGACTCGTGCCTGTTCCTATGTATTTTTACAAGGTAAAGTAGCTATTAAATCTGAAGTCGGGCAGCTGAATTATAATCTAGATCTACCCAGTACTACTGCCCGATTTCAGAGTAGGTACTTAGAAGGAAAGGATACCTACTCGTTCTTCATAAAAACGAAGTCGACTGTTTCTGACTGTTGATTATGAATTATAAATGCCAAAAAACCTATTCAAATAATGGCCATGGCTTGGTTCAAGTTTGCATGGAGGAAAGGGTATGGAAAAGGTAATGCCCGCCAGGTCTACTGTTCACAGAACTACTAGTAAGTTAAGTTTCGTTGGGCCTTTTCGCACTTAGCCTCACAATTGGGGCATTGTACGTGATTTCTTAGAGGAGTTAAGCAGTAAGACGCCACAGGATCCTACGCCGGATTGGCGAATCCCATGCCTTGTGAATTCTAGGACATGTCGGTTTCCTCACGATGTCTTTAACCGTAAAAGCGATGTTATTAGCACACATAACTTGTTCTTTAAAAAAATGACATTGATGCGCGGTCGGCCTGGATTCGAACCCACGACTCTCGGATTAAAAGTCGGGGTATGTACCACTAGACCATCACCGCTCTACACTACTAGTAACAGCCTACATGATCGGTTTGGCAGGTTGTCCACGACAAAGAGTCGAAGTCAGCGGCTGCGTTCGTTACCATCAACTCTCCGTACTACAGCGACGCGGACGTCAAACGACTGCAGTTCTGTGACGACGTCTGTTCAGAAGTAGGTACCTTATGGGATTAAAAAAAATAGGCTCTAATTTTATCGTTCCCGGCCAGAGACAAATTACCACAGAACCGATTTTGATACATTTTGGTATAGAGATAGATGGGACTCTGGACATAGGCTAATAGATCCCGATATTCCCGCGGGATTGGGTCATACGCGGGTGAAACTGCAGGGCGCTGCTATATCTATAAAATGCTTTCTCCTGACTGACTGATCAATGCACAGCCTAAACCGCTGATAGTAGATATAGGAGAGATTTAGAGATTGTGTTCTTTATATGATGTAGGCATCCGGTATGAATGGGTTTTTCAAAATTCCCACGCGACTAAGGTACGTTTATTACTACATATCTATATCTATACTAATATTATAAAGAGGAAAGATTTGTATTTTTGTGTGTGTGTGTGTGCGTCTGTATGTTTGTAATGAATAAACACAAAAACTACTGAACCGATTTCAAAAATTATTTCACCATTAGAAAGCTACATTCATCCTGAATGACATAGGCTACTTTTGATCCCGATATTCCCAAGGGATTGGGACTTACGCGGGTGAAACTAAGTATGTCATAATTCTGGTTCTAGATAAGCTGGCTCCGTTGGAAGAGCAACGACGGTTTCTTCAGCTTCTGCTGCAGCTACCAGCAGTTCGTAGCAGCTGTGCCCGGGCTGGAGCACGTACAGCATGTACAAGAATTGTTTATATAGGTTAGGTTATATACAATACTACTAGCGCCATCTAGTAGGCTCTACCTTAAATAATATTTGTTGTTGAATTAAAAAGAGGCGATTAAAAAGTGATTGCCGTAAGTACAACTTTTAGTCATTGTATTTTCACGATTTATCTAGAATTTTTTTAAGGAAAAATTCAAAAAAAATCTAGATAAAATTGCCTTGAGTAAGTATGTACTCGTACTATTTATGTATTCTGTGCTTTGAGCAACAATTAAAAATTAATAAATATATTTATTTACTGATGAACTGAAAGTAGTTGAATTTGCATAGTAGCTGTTTTGTTTTATCCAAAGGATTTTTTTATTACAATAATAATGAAACAAACCTAATAAATCTGTAACTACTTAATCTTTTATTTTTATTAACTCATGGGTACCTACTAATCTACAAATGAATGAATCACGAAGTATTTGTACCACAATGCTATGAGCATATTATTTAGACATCGGTATTATCAATCTCGTTGATAACTGTGTTTGATAGGCACAATGCCCTAAGTAGTAATATACGAGGGCTGTATGATAAGTAGGTACCCGTGTTTACCGACTGAGTGCACCACAGACGCAAAATAAAAATGACATGTAGCGCCATCTTTATTTTGCGTCCCTGGTGCACTGTCTTTAAACACCGATGCTTAATATACAGCCCTCGTAGAGCTGAAACAATGCTTGATACACTCTTACGGCCGCAATTCCATTAGCCAAGCTTTGTATGCAACTTCTATTACATGGGACATCATACCACCGAATATCTAATAATAGCTGCGCAATGCGCATGTAGTGAAGTACCTACGCCCCGCGCCGCAGGCTTGTATTAAACTGTTGTTCTGTCGGTGATCATACCTTGTGGTAAATCGGGGACATTCTGTCCTATGTAATTATTACGTAATTAGCTAATCTAACAACATCTTATAGAGACCATAATAACAATATTTAAAAAAAGTTATGTTTAAAGTATGTAAGTAAATAGATTAACGTGGCAATCAGTTTTCAGTTTTCAATAAGAAATTCAACAAAATTCAGTTTTCTAGTTTTATCCACAACGAAGTTATAGGAGTTAGATAATGGCCTGACATGCTTCGAGAAAAGAATGGTACAGCCGTGCTGCTTTGTTGCTCGACTTGGCGGGGGCACTACCGTGCCCCCAGATGAAGGGAGATGCAATTGGGTACAATTTGCATACAACTCTTGATTATGGAATTGCGGCCTAAATTAACATTCACAACAATCTATAATAATCACTAAATATCAACATGTAATATTAGAAATATTTTAAAGGAACAATACATCACAAAAATTCTCTCAAGGCGAGGCTCAAACTCCCGTCTCTGCCACAGCATGTTAAGGATCTACACCACGCGAGTTTCCACCCCAAGCGATGAATTTAAGAATATTTGTATGTTTCCCAGTCTAGTATTTTTGATTTAGGCTCGTTTGAACGCCTAAGCCTAAGGCCGGCCGCACTTTGGGTACGATTACGTCCGAAATCATTTGTGTGCTAACTTACGAAGACATACAAACATCCTACGAAGACATACATCTCATCCTTTCAAGTAGGTACTACGGAAGTGCGCAGACTGCATACAACTCATTATACATTCAATTAATTTGTATGCAGTCTGCACGCTTTCATAGTATTTGCATAAATTGTTAGTATGTTAGCACACATATGAAATTCGGAAGAAAACGTAACCAAAGTGCGCCCGGCCTAGGTCGAAAATAGTAGACATCTCCAAAGCACTATTATTTATCAATTATCTGCTAGTTTTAGCCATTTCATCCTGTTTGTGTTTGTTGATGCAATCTCTGAAGTTGTTCACTTCTGTCTGACATTTCCTCCAGTCTTTGGTCTCCGCTATGCATTCCTGAAATCATTCACCATCACTTAGGTATTTAAACATTATTTCTTAAGGTTTACCACACTTAGGAAATACTGCTTTTTGTAGCTTTTTTAGATGTTGCTACGAGGCCTTACTCGCAAGAACACGAGGAGGTGCTTTCTTAATTTCCGCCTAGCGGGAGGCTGGCTTACCCGTGGCGTTGCTTCTATGGCGCTGGTTCGGATTACCAGTAGTTGCGGGTTTGAGTCCCGCCGCCAATTCATCATCATCATCCGAGTGTGGTTCCCGGTTGCATCTCTCTCGAGAGCCCGGGGTCCGCTTTCCTACTTTTACGTCTCCACTTCGCACGATCTTCGGCAACCCGCGTAGTGAGGCCATTTGCATGCATATCCGATCTTACAACGTCAAGCCAGCACTTCTTGGGTCTTCCCAATCTGCCGAGGCCGGGCGGAGGCGCCATGGCAAGACATTTGTTTCCCACGTAACTAGCCGGTTTTCGTAGAACGTGGCCGTACCACCGTAAGCGGCATTCTTGCAGTTTGTCTGCAATGTCTCGGACATGAAGGCTGCCCCTGATGCGGGAGTTTCTGACGCGGTCTTTTCGCGCCACTCCACACATCCAGCGCAGCGTCTTCATCTCCGTGACACGCAGCTCCTGCTTATGTCGCTCAAGCAATGGCCACGCCTCACTACCATACAAGAGGACAGGTCTAATGATCGTTTTATAGACCTGTCCCTTCAGTTTAACCGGCATTTTTGGGTCACAGATGACACCAGTTATACCTCTTGCCACTTGGCCCAAGCTGCCGAAATGCGGGACTTGACGTCGCAATCGATGTCGCCGGACTCGTGAAGCACAGATCCCAAGTACTTGAACTGGTCTGTCCGCTCGACCATGTGACCGTCTACGACAGGTGTGGGATCTGTGGTATTGCTAGCCAAGTGTTCGGTCTTCGCTACGTTGAGTTGCGAACCGCCGTTCTCAAGTGACTCTTTCCACGCATTTACACGCCTTCCAAGCCGTCCCTTATCTGAGTCCCGCGGCCAATTCTTAGCTCTAAACTCAAAGTAGTTTTTCTTTATACATTTCCATACCAAATAAACACCAGCATTTTGATCGTATTGTCTCCACCATTGCCTTAAGACTTTAGACAAAAAAAATGTAAAAAAAACTTGGAGGACATACCTGTACTCTATAATGTAATTCTATACAGCCTGTCCTCTTTAGCATATTCTCGACAGGGTCATCGTCTCCTTCAGTTACTTTTTCACGAGGTTTCACAGTCATTTTAGACTAATTTTCTTTATTTATTAAACTAAGTCTAAAAGTAATTATCTATTATTGTTGTGCATGACGTCTTGTGCTAACCTAAAAAATCTCGAAATCAGCTGTTTTTATCTGTTTTCTTAAATATATTTCGGTCTGAGACCGATATAGCCAATTTGGAACAGCCAGGGTCAAGTTCTTATATAATATTTCAAGTTTCTTCAACATCTCGACGACAGATGGTCCCCCAAAAATGAAAACGCCGAGTTTTTTTTTTTCTTTCGGTCTGAGACCGATTTTTTCTTCTTGATGGTAAAAAACACCTGTTTGGCAGTTCTTAATTCAAACATAAGACCAATGCCCCGGGATAAAAAGTTAGTATTCCTCCTCATTGGCCCCATCGGGCTCATAGTTTCAAGTCAGGAGTTAAGGTAAAGCGGTGGCAACTTTACCATAACCTTCAAGGAGCTTTGCCTGGAACGAAGGAAAGTCCATGTTTAACACTCAATTTTGTTTTCACTACAATTATTATTGTGCACATTCACGGAACTAAATTGAATAAGATTCTACCAAAATTACGCAATTTAACCGGGTTTACAACATAGTTTACCGAAAATATAACTGGAGCACGACATGTTGTTTCCGCGTTGCCGCCAAAAAACCTACTTTGTGGTGACCTATATAAATCTAGTTTGTAGCCACAAAGACAGCAAGGCGCTGTCTGACAGTTGGCGAGGACAACTGTCGGACAGAGCTTTGCTGTCTCTCTCTGTGTTGATTTATGATATTCTATGGTTTGTTTGCGTGGAACATCATTAGTCATCGGTTTTAATTTTGTTTGTTTACGATTTACAAATTTTAATGTTGTTTGTTGTAATTTTTAATTTATTAAGTAAATCTTTACACTGTATTTAATTTTGCTGACTTGTTGAGTGTATGATTACGATTACAATGCACGGTGTATGCCTACTGGGCAATAGTGTAGTACCCAATAGTGAGTACCTACTACACGACATAACGTGCTTTCATATGAATTTGTGCCCTTAGCTGAAGGGTACGGTGCGCACACTGTTCTTCACTGGAAGCTCCATGGAGTCATTTGACATCACACGTCTGGAGTCAGTCGCAGTGAAACTGGAGGGGGACTGGCCAGGTAACTAACTATTCTTGTTTTCGCAGAGTGGTGTCTCGCCTAGTATAGGAGGTGTCAGGTCGCCCTAAGGCCTCTAACTTGACCTAACGACTGCTATTATAGTTAAAAACCGTAAAATGGTGTGTCACGTAATGTAAGAGTTGTCAGGTCGCCCTAAGGCTACAGAGGTCGTCGTGTCATGAGAGAGGAAAATCAAATATAAGCTCTAAAACATCATTTTTTTTTTTTTTTTTTTAGTAATAGATGAAAAAATCAAGGCCAACTCTGATGATCAGGGCAATATCCCAATTCTGAAGCGATTAAAGTTCGAGGCATGTAGTGATGATGAAAACGTTACAGAACAGATGTTACACAATTCACAAGTGTTGTCAAATTCAGAATACATCAATGTGTATGATGACATGCTAGATATTGACAATGTGAAACCTGAAATTTCGGCTTTATACAATATTGGAGGTGATACTGCGGGTGAATCTAATAACAAAAGCAATCAAGCTTCATTGTGTGAGGATACAGTTTGCTCAAGAAGACTCAAATTGGAACATCCGTTTTCTTGTGAACTGTGTAATCTTAAATGTAATAGTAGCAGCAAATTGAACGAGCACTTATTGACACATCCTGGTGAAAAACCATTCTTGTGCAATAACTGTGATTATAAATCTACAAAAAAACAACTTTTAAGACTGCATTTATTGACTCACACCAGTGATAAACGGTTCGAGTGCGATATCTGCGAATTTAAATGTAAACGAAAAAGACACTTAGATCAGCATTTTTTGACACATACCGGTGCAAAACCGTTTTCGTGTGATCGTTGCGACTACAAAAGTAGACATAAAGGCCATTTGAAACGGCATTTATTGACCCATACTAGTAAAAAACCGTTTTCTTGTGATATCTGTGGTTACAAATGTAGTGAAAAAGGCCAGATAAAACGACATTTAATGAATCATTCCGGCGAAAGACCCATTTCTTGTACGAAATGTGATTATAGGTGTAAGCGAAGGAGCAATTTGAGTCAGCATCTATTGACACATACGGATGAAAAACCGTTTTCTTGTAATAAATGTGATAAACAATTTACTAGAAAAAGCGATGTGAAACGGCATTTATTGTCACGATGCCCATTCTCTAAAAATAAAATCAAATCAAAACGATATTCCCATGGGATTGTGACTTACAACATAAGCTAATATGTTATACTATAAATGTAAATGACAAAGTATATTAGTTATATTATTATAGATAATTTAATAAAATAAAAGTTGTTATTAATTAAATGCATTATAAATTATATGATTCAAGTTGAAATTAAAAAAACTACTTACTATTTTTTCTTTTAGTGTGGCCATTTAAACCGAAACAGATATTTACATCTGTTTCGGTTTAAATGGCCACTTGTACAAATAATGAAACGGTTTTACCTTACCAATAAAACCAGCATTGTGCTCCGAGCCTTGTTCAGGGTGAGGAGATGAGAAGCTATTGCTGATATTTTACTGAAAACACGTTTATTAGTGGCTGGCCTGACTACAATTCACTATTCCTACGCCCATTTCCGCCATAATTCACAAGTTTGCCACCAGGTGGGGTGAGTGACGCGAACTTCCGTTGAGAGCGGTCTCGCCATTTTCTTTTCATTGATTCTCACCAGGTAGCAATCTAAATCACCCTGAACAAGGCTCGGAGCACAATGCTGGTTTTATTGGTAAGGTAAAACCGTTTCATTGTGCTCCTCACCTTGTTCAGGGTGAGGAGATGAGAAGTGTCTGGTATCACCTGGTGGGTAGTTATATTAGGCAAACAATATAAAAGTTATAAGGCTGATTTATTTTAACTAATAATTAATATTATATATAAACTAAGATAAATGTTTATATGAAATGACATTCACATTATGAATAACAAAATAACTTCCAATATAGGTAGGTAGTGATTTAGTTAGGCTAAGAATCAGTAATATTATATATATAAATTAAGAGAAATATTTATATAAAAAACGTTAATGTTATAAATAACAATAACTTCCAATATACATAGTGATTTAGTTAGCCTAAGAATCAGTATTATTATGATGACCTTACAAGGCTGATAATATCATTTAAATGAAATTTAGCATAGGATTAACCTAAATTATAATTATTGTAACTCAATGCATTGATTGGAATAAGTCTGACAAGTTATTATTTGTTTCAGTATGATTAGAAGTTCTCAATTCTTTCCTATAAAAGTTATGGAAAGTGGAAGCTTGCTTCCAGTTTCCTTTAGATAGTATGGCATCGATTGGAACATTGCACTGCCAATTCAATGAAGCCACAGCGGAACGACTACTTCCCGGTGTATCCTGTATACCTGAGGAATTCAAGATAGATCTCACCCAATTTCCGATAATGGTTCTGGAAGCAGGCTTCGGCTTTCCTTGAGTATTAATAAATAAATGTGTAATATCAGTTTTTGTCCTTCGTTCTCTTGACAGCTCCAAAACCCTCCGAATCCAATACACAGGACATATGTGTTGATTTTCGTGAGATCGTAGCCGCCATCCTGATTGTTGTCCGCTCGCGTTGTCCGTCTTGGAGCCGAATTCTGGCCACAGAATCACGTCAGTTTCGTCCTCTTGTAAAGAGTTTTCTGAAATATGGAGTAGAGTTAGGTCATGTACTCGTCTTCCTGAAGCGAGAAGTAATATTGTGGCGCAGCGACGATTAGCCTCGTACAGTGTAGTCGATTCTGGAAAGTTATTTTCTAACCAATGAACGACGACTGTAGGATCCCAAATGAGAGTTTTTCTATTTTTGGGTTTTGCCAGTGCGACTGACTTTAGTACCTGTCGCACAAACAAGTCTTCACTTAGCTTTTTACCAAGGTGTGGTTCACAAATAGTAGAAATGACTGATTTATGTAATGCAATAGTAGCTGGAGATAAACCTTCCTTCAGATGTAAATTCGCTAAGAACTTAGCCAGATCTTTTGCTTCAGGTCTGATCACGGGTGTCCCAGTCGTTGAGCACCATTTTAACCAACGGGTCCATGCCGGTTTATATGATATTAGTGTAGACTTACGCCACCCGTTCATGAGAAGTGATGCTTCGGCGGTGGTCCAGTTGTTTAAAATGGAATCCCACCGCCAAGCAGCCAAACTTCCAAGCTCAAATCGCTGATCTGAGGAAGTGTTCTGCCCGTCGTTATGTCGATCAGGGTTTCCTTGAGGTTCGGGATCTCGAAAGGCCGGCTGAGGGCTCTGTTTTCGAGATCCGGTGTCCAAAAGGCTTTGGACCACCGAGGCGCGACCAACAGGAATCGTCCCCTGCAGCTGTTCAAATGAGTTAAGATTCGAGGGATGAGCGACGGGGGAGGAAATAACCATCCGAGACGGTAACACCACTGCCTGCTGAAGGCATTGTGAAACTGGGCTACTGAGTCCCGGACATCCAACGTCACGTACTGAGGTACTACGTGTGCCCGGTCTGATGCGAACAGATCTATCGTTGGTTGGCCAAAAAGGTGAAATATTAAGGTTGTCGCTTCGGATTTTAGGTGCCATTCTGGTATTGGTTTCCCGCGCGACAGTCGATCTGCGATGCAGTTGAATCGACCCGGAAGGTGTTGAAATGTGACTACAATCTGTAAGTTGTGTATCAGACAGAGAAGTCGACGAGTTTCGAGCATAAGTTTTTTGGATCTCGCCCCCCCTTCGTTTTTTAAATAAGCAAGGGCAGTCGTGTTGTCCGACTGAATAAGCAGACTTGCGCTTCGAAGGAAGTCTGACCGACTCTCTATCGCTAAGCGTATGGCCGTCATCTCCTTGAGGTTGCAATGCCATGACCTTTCGTGGGGTTTCCACTCTCCCGACAAACATTCGTCGTTGAGCAGTGCTCCCCAACCGTAGTCGGAGGCATCCGTCACCAGAAAGTGTGTTATTGGAGGGGGGTGTATTGAAGAAGTTGCACTCACTGAGCTTTTCCACCAGTAAAGATCCTCCAAGACGACCCCGGGCAGCTGCCGTCTCTGTCTCGGTGGACCTCTGCGGAGTCGCCGGAGGTGGGCTTGAAAGTTTCGGCAGTGTAGTCGACCATAAGGCACGAGGTAATTGGCGAAATTTAACTTTCCTAAAATTGATCGAGCTTGTTTTAGAGAACATGTCTGTTTCGATAGTAGCTGCTGAAGCCTTTCTCGAAATTCCTGTGCCTTCCTCTGCGGTAGGCACTTCTGGTTTTTTACAGTGTTCCATGTTATTCCTAGAAAGTCCAATTCCTGTGTAGGTATGAGCACAGACTTTTCTAGATTGAGAATCCAACCTAGTTCTTGCAGGAATTGAACGACCAGTGAAGTTTGCTGCTGAAGCAAGCTTCTGTTCTGGTTTGCCAATAAAAAATCGTCTAGATAGACGACGATCCTCACACCTGCGTCTCGTAGCTTTTGAGCAAGAAAATTCGTTATCATAGCGAAAATTCTCGGAGCGCAAGCAATGCCGAATGGTAGGCAGGTCATTTGGTACATAATATTCTTGAAAATCAGTCTGAGGTAGCACCTGTGAGAATTCCTGACTCTCACGTGAAAATATGCTAGGGACATGTCTATTTTCACGAGCCAGTCCCCAGGTTGTAGGAATTTTGGTATTTGAAAATGGGAAATTAGGTAAAAATTTCTTGTTGAGATGTAATTGTTCAACTGTTTTAAGTTGAGAATAGGCCGGTAAGATTGGTCCGGTTTTTGTACAAGAAACATTGGAGATACGAAACTGGGGCCCAAGTCCGGGATTTCTAAAATTTTTAGATCTATCATGTTTTGAATCTCTCTGGCCATAGCATTTGAATTTTGAGTCTGGGAGTTCTGAAAATTGGGGTATCGTAAAGGGGGTTTTTGAAAGAAAGGGATACGAAACCTCGATATTATTTTCAAAATTTGCGGTGGTGTATTTATAAGCTCCCATCTTTTTACAAAGTGGAGTAAACGACCTGCCTGAAATTGATTGTCATTCGAATTTACCCCTTTTGGTATCCCTCGAACGGTATGAAGAAGGTTTTCTAGGTTTGCGTTTATTTTTGTTTTGTTGGTTGGCTTTTGAATGTTTTGCATGGGTATTAACGGAACGAAATGGCGGGGTATATTGAGCTTGAAACTTAACGGTTCCTTTGGAACCTGAGGGTAGGGTTGAATAATTATTTTTGGGTGTATAGATTTTATTAAACACTTTCGTAGGTCCACCCTCCTTTTCAAGTAACTTAGAAAATAATTCAGGTTCAAAAAGAAATTCGTGTGTAGGGGGAATTTTTTTAAATTTATCTGCTGTAAAACTATTATGGATAGATTTCAATAATTCTGTGCGACGGTTGCCAATAATAGAAGCCCGTTTTCCGCACACAATTTGCATCATATCATTAGAAATTTTATTGTAGTCCTTATCATCAGTAAACAATTCTTTTGCTTTAATTTTTAGGTCAGGAAAGGATATTACATCTGATTCTTTCACCCAATCGAGGAGTTTCGCTACGTTATTTTGCAAAATGTCCCTCTGCATGAATATTGCATTTGAAATTGCAGCTAAACTGCGTTCACAAGAAGGGAAGAATTTATTTTTATCATAGGGGCGTAAATCTTCGTTTGTTTGAAGCTCAATAAAACCCGGCTTAGAAAGGTATGCTTTTTGACAATCAATAAAATTAATGTTGTGCCAGTCTTGGGAATCAAAACGCTGCAGGCCTTTAATTAATTCAAACTTTTCATTTGATGTCTGACCTAGACCATCATCTTTTAGAGTGGTTTGTAGGGTAGAAAAATAAAATTCCCGTTGCTCAGAATTATTTTCAGAGTCATTATTAGGTGCTACCCCGGATGTTGACTGTACCTTTTCATGAGAAAATGTATGCATAAAATCAGTTAATAATTGGACCTGATTGCATAATTGACCAATTAACGTATTGTTTGGTTCGGACTCACGTGACCTCTTTCTATGCCTCCAATTTGCGCGTGCTTCGGAACTGTCCGAGCCACGAGACGAGGGAGCTCTAGATGATGAAGTAGATCTTGACCGATGTCGCTTTCTTCTTTCTCGGCGTCTGCCAGCCTCGACGTTCATGTTGGAAAAAATAAAAAATTAGTTAAGATCCAACAGAAATTCTACACGTAGTGTGTTAAGAGCGTGTTACCAGCGCGATGAACAGCAACGCAATGAAAAGAAAATGGCGAGACCGCTCTCAACGGAAGTTCGCGTCACTCACCCCACCTGGTGGCAAACTTGTGAATTATGGCGGAAATGGGCGTAGGAATAGTGAATTGTAGTCAGGCCAGCCACTAATAAACGTGTTTTCAGTAAAATATCAGCAATAGCTTCTCATCTCCTCACCCTGAACAAGGTGAGGAGCACAATGTCCACTTCTACAGTTCGCCACTTCTACAAAATGACCACTCCTACAAAGATCACTTCTACAAATGAACACTCCTACAAATGGCCACTTCTACAAATGACCACTCCTACAAATGACCACTTCTACAAATTACGGGGATCTTGGCCTATGTTTTTGGACCTAAAAATGATTAATTGATTATGATTATTCTACAAAATGGCCACTTCCGCAAATGGCCACTTCTACAAACGGCCCATACTACAAATGACCACTCCTACGAAGGGCCACTTCTACAAATTACAGGGGTATTTGTAGCAGTGATGATTTGCCGTCTGATCACGGGGTAAACTAGTCTACTAATATTATAAAGAGGAAACCTTTATCCTCTTTTTCGTTTGTAACAAATAGGCTCCGAAACTACTGATGCCAATATTGATGCTGACGTTACACACAGGGTCAACGACGCATGGCTAAGGTGGAGGACACTCACAGTGGTATTAATTTAATCCCCATATTCCCCAAAAAAACAGGCCAAGTGTGAGTGGGCGCACAAAAGGTTCCATACCATTATCTATACCTACCTACAGTTTTCAGGATGTTATTAAATGAAAATCACAATAAAAATCACTTGAATGTTTAAGTTGCACTTTATTTTTAATACTTACTAGCAGTTTATTTAATAGGTAAAACATCTCCCCAAAGACTAGACCTGGCACACCTATAAGTAACCTGATCGTGTTTACTTTTAGAAAATATAATCTCTTTCAATTCGCCCTCCTTGGTACATAACCTACAAATCGTATGTCCCGATCTCACAATGGGAGCTCGGACGATCCTCGGATATTGTGGATCGTCACTCGGTCGAGAGGATTTCTTTAGAATGATATAGGTAAATAGTTCAGCTTGGATTTCCGTCTTCTGGGGGTATGGTAGGGTCTCATATTTCATTAGGAAGTTGCATGGTGTTGCTTGTTCTAAGTATCTGGAATGACAGTCAATAATTTTCAGTATACTTACAATTAAAATAGTTCTCAGTGTACAGAAATATTTAAAATGAAAATACGTGTTTTTTATGCACAGGGTGCATTTTAAATAATATGTGCCCCAAATGATTTGGGGGTTTAGCAGAAACTGGGCTTCCTCTCGGGAGCCCAGGTTTTTTGTCGAATCTATTTGCAGTGGGTAAAGTCAATGATGAATCGTCAATTATTTGGGGTTTTAGCAAACATATGGAGTCCAAGGACTCCCGAGAACATCGCTCTCATGATATGAAACATACCTTGGACAAACATTATCATTGGGACATGGTGAGAAAGCATATCCTTTAGCTCCGTCGGGCAGGTTCAAAACAAATTCCCGGGCCTCATTAACTATTTGAAATCCAGCATTCGACCCATGTTCCACTATAATCAAATAATCCTCCGTCTTATTCCACAATTTCTGTATAGTTTCCAGTCTTGATTTCATGTTGGGAAGCTCAAATAATGTAAACGCTGATAAAACAATGCTATATTTCAATTCTGATGATGCGGGTAAGAATTGTCGCTGGAAAAATGATTTGTAAGGCAATTCTACATTGTCTTTCCCTTGACAGAGTATTAATCGGGCTATGTCATGGATGTGTGAGGAGGTATCGACACAGAAGTATTCAAAAATATGGCCTTTCCAAAATGTATTGACTGCCCACATGCCCGTGCCCACTCCGGAGCCAAAGTCGAAGAAACTCCGCGGTTTATACTCTGGGTATGCCTTATCTATCTCATCTAATATTCGAACTAACACAGCATACTCCGGCGCAGCTCTCGACATTAAATATTGCAACGAAGTCGGTTTATCGTAAGATATATTAGCCCAACGGTATATGTTCTTCTTTAGAACATTAAATACCTTGGTTTTGACCTTCGTTTCGTGTTCTGCGAGCTCTTTTTGTGTAGCTTTACTATCAGTTTTTAATGAAAAGTTTTTCGTGATGGTATCGTGAATTTTTGCCGCTTTTACCTTGATATCTTGGTCTTCTGGGGGAAGTAACCGTGAACAAAGGTAGTTGTTGAGTTTAACGCTCTCTCCATAAAAGGATTTGGCCTTATTGTCTTCTAGAATTATTTTTATAGCCTTTTGAATATCGGGTGGAATCGAAGCAACTTTGATGCGGTTTGTGCCGGGATGTTTCCGTGGTTTGAACTTTTTGGACTCAAATTGTTGCTTCAAACTGGCGTCTATCGCAACACTGGTGGAATAGTGCGTGTTTAGTAGCGAAAAATTGGTGATATTTAGTTTTTTAAACATTTTTACTTAAAAACAAACAAGGCATAACCTCACATAAAAATTCGGAGTGTTTTTTTTTTTCTTATTTCCGGTTATGAACCGATTTTGGATATTTGGGAATAAGCCAGTGTCAAATAAAAAATAATCTAGTACAATGTCCCCGTGTATTTTGAGCTTTAGGACGAAGACTGTCTATGAACTCTATGGTATTATTATTAGAATTATCTGTGGTATTTTTTTTTAGTGTAATTTTCCCGTAAATTACTTAACTCTAACTAAGGTACTAAAGGTTATGTATTATTTTGGTGGTGATTTGATTGTTATTTTTTTGTATTTGAGTGAAAATAGTATTAATTATATAAATTAGGGAATAAAGAATACTATTTGAACAGAAACAATGTCAGAACCAGAGGAACCTCCAGCGAAAGTGCTAAAAATCGATGTAAGTTTCGTCCAAAAACTTAATCGATCAGAAACTGTAAATTATTCTTTACTGTTTTCTGATCGATCTACAAGTTATTCCTTCACAAAAATGCTTTTTACCGGCGGGACTGGAACTAGGGTGCCAGATACGGGCTTATAATTTCCTGGACATATCTGGCTTTACAAACGGAGTTGGAGTTTTGGAGTTCAAATCCAACTACAAATGTGCAAACATGTAGTAAGGTACCTACAAGCAATTTTATAAATATTACAAACAGACAGCGGTCTCTGCAAACTTCACTTTTTGCTTATGTACCATAACTTTATTTTTATTACAATCCTACATAGCTGTTATTTCATTAATTCGTCTTAGTTTCCTTCACAAGTAGTTAAAAAAAGAATGAAAAAAGGTCTATCCTGAAGAAGAGACCTGGAAAGGTCACGAAACGTTGAGCGTTGTAACAATGCTAAAAGTAATAAAAACCATGCGATTCAAACCGAAAAATGTCTTTAATTTTAATACAACATCGCGAAAACAGAAGAAGAATCTAAGAAAAAAGGTATTAAGACTCTAACAATAAAACTAATTCGTAAAACCATCATAAGTCCCGATTCCGCTGAAATATCGGGATAAAATTAGCCTATAAATAAATAATAAATAAATTCTCTAAACAACACACAGCGCCATCTAGCCCCGTGGTAAGCGACTAAGCTTGTGTTACGGTGACTAGACAACGGATATAATACTTATATTTATTTTTCTTTTGTAAATACATACATATTATACATAGAGCCTATATATAGATTAAGATCTTCAGCTATCTGCATAGGTACCAAGTTTCATTGCAATCAGTTTAGTAGTTTTAATAAAATAGTACTCATGAATTCCGGGACAGGAAGTGAAATTACTGGATACGGGACAACACGTCAAGTTCCGGGCAATCTGGCAACCCTAACTGGAACCCAAAGCAGTACAACAATAAAATTCATTGAAATTTATTCATAAATAGATGTTTAAAAAACTAGTGTAGATTGAAAAGTGTAAATATAGGGTACAAAAAAAGTGATTAGTGTAAATATAAATGAAAAGTATAAACGCAGGCCCAGATAATTTTTCAATCTAAGTATTCTAGGTATATCTATAAAATGCTTTGTCCTTTCTGTCTGATTGATAGATTAACCGACCTACAGGCTAAACCGCTGATAGTAGAGAGCTGAAATTTGGAGAGTGTGTTCCTTAAACGATGTGTTTGGGCAGCTAAACTACATATAATCTAAATCTACCCAGTAAAACTGTCTGACTTCAGCTTACTTGAATTTGAATTACTGAAATTGAACTTCATGCTGGAGTACAGAGAGACATGAACATACATACAAACAATATATGGGTTGAATTGAGAACTTTCTCCTATTTAATGTTTTATTAGAAAAAAAAACTTTAACAGTCTATTTATTCTACCTAACAGAGTTTTCTCCTCCAGAACTTTGACCAAGAGCTGTCAATACCAGAGATAGAACCACTTGGTAATGGTTCCACGGTGCCGGATGGTCTTGGAGATGCAGCCTCTGTTGTGGATGGAGAAACACCTGACATTTCTCATGGTAGGTAATCTTACCCTGCCGTGTAGCTCCGGCATAGAATAGGGCTCCCCAATCTCTTTCTGTGGGTGTCTGTCCATAGAAGGCGACTAAGGGATCTGGGGGAGGCTAGTAAACCTGCCTCCTAGAGTGGGAATATTGCTTGGTTCCAACTAGGGTTTGTGGCAGCATATCACATATAATTTATGTACTTATACTTATTTCAGAAAATCTAACCGATGACCTGAATGACTCGGAAGTCAAAGCAACCGAGCAAGTCTCCGCAGATCTCAGCCAGGAGGCAGAGAAATCTAAAGAAGATCTGACGGATGCGGAACAAATAAGTGAAGAAATACCGGATAAGGATAATGTTGATCAGGGGTTGGATAATACTGATGAAGATGCGGAGAAAACTTATGAGGCAAGTTGTTTTAGGGTTCCATATCCAAAGGGTAGAAACGGGACCATTTTGCTAAGACTCCACTGCCCCGTCTGTCTGTCACTAGGCTATATTTCATGAACCGTGATAGCTATACAGTTAAAATTTTCACAGATGTATTTTTCTGTTTCAACTAAAACAACAATATTAAACAATATTTAATTTTTCAGGGTGTAGAAAAATCATTAAAAAAACTTGATGAAGGGATGGATAATGTTGATCAGGGAATAGAGAAACTCAATCAGGACTTGGATAAATTTGATGAGGACATGGATAAAGTTGATCAGAATGTGGATAAATCTGATCAGGAAGTAGAAAAAGTTGGTCAAGATGTAGAGACAGTTGATCAGGTTATAGAAAAAGTTGGTCAAGAGATAGAAAAACTTAGTCAGGACGTAGAAAAAGTTAATCAGGTCTTGGATAAACTTGACCAGGGTCCAGAAAATGATCAGGAGGCATCAGGGTCGCAGGAAGAAACGGAGGGCCAGGAGGAATGGCTGAGTGAAGGCATACTCACTGATGATGATCTAAATGCTAGCGTGAGTAATATCTATAACCTGCTACGTCCCGCGTTTTAACCCGCGTAAATCCCGATCCCGTGGGAATAACGTGATCAAAAGTATCCTATTGTTTAAATCCATTACTTACTTAAATTACTTTGATCACTAAGCAAATTTTCATCCAAATCATTTGAACCGTTTGACTTTGAAGAGGAAACATTCCGGTTGTTAAATGTAAAAAAAAACTTAGGTATTCTGGACTGATTTTTTTTAAAACAACCCATTTGCAATATATTAATTAACATATTGAATCGAATATAAAATACTTTTCATACATTAATCAGCTCAGTGAAGGCTGTTGTATGACTAAAACATACAAATACGTATTTTGTTGTCGGGCTGTTTTCCGCCAATCGATGTCTGAGCGCCTATTTTACGTCAAAAATAAATAGGTATACAAATAAACAAACTTTCGGATTTATAATATGAAGTTTGCATAACACATACAGGCTCCAACACATCAAAATGGCGAAGGCACATCTCTAGACAAACCAAAAGAGGTGGAAACAAAGACTGTCGAGTTGAATATAGAGGAGACATTGAATCATTTGGACGGATCTATGGAGCAGGATAACGAAGAAACGGAAAAGTAAGTTACCTATTACTGAGACTTCCCTGTCTGTCCGTCTGTCTGTCATCAGGCTGTATCTCATAAACCGTGATAGCCAGTTACAGATGATGTAGATATTTCTAAAGCCCGGATAAACGAAACGATATCGCGATGTATCTTTGCCACTAGCACCATCTAGTGATAAACTGGCGTCAGTTGTAAAGTTAAAATGCAAAAGTGCTTCATCATTGCGTTCACGGATTGGTTGGCCCAGTGTTTATTTTAGGGTTCCGTACCCAATTGTGATAGTAGTACCTTTGGGCGGGAGTCCGACTCGCACTTGGCCGGTTTTTAGTTTTTTGGGTACGGAACAGAACAATCGTTGTCTCCAGATTTTTTTAGGGTTTCGTAGTCAAGAAACCCTTATAGTTTCGTCATGTCCGTCCGTCTGTCTGTCTGTCCGCGGCTTAGCTCAGAGACGCCTTGTGTTACGAAGCTGGAACTTTGTATGAGTATACATATTGATCACGCAAAGTGCTACAATAAAAAACAATGAGGAGGAACACTAACTTTCTATCCCGGCAGAGGGCGTTAGTCGAAAGATCTTAGGTTTGAATTAAGAACTGTCAAACAGGTGTTTTTTACAACTCTCGGCGCCGAATTGGCCATATCAGTCTCAGACCGAAAGAAAAAAAAAAACCCGGCGTTTTCATTCGTCCATCACCATGGACCATCAACAAAAAAAAAAGATCATCCGATGCCAGCGCCATCTGCTCACAGCTTTGCGTGTGCCACCCCATTAAAGTAACATTTCTTTTACCCCCTCGTGTGTACTATACTAATTTTTTTTCGTAAAGTAGGTAGTTATATTTTTGTACGCTGTAATATAGCGAAAAAATCATATATTATGATGATTCCTCGCTGTAGTGAGGTGAAAAATTGTGTGTTTCACTCGGCCGCAAAGTTTTTTGCATCTCGTACTTTTGAAACCTTCGCAACGCTCAGCATTCTACATTTAAACCTCTCGCTGCGCTCGTGGTTCAATCCTAGAATGCTTCGCTAGTTCAAGTTTCAATACAAGTACTCGCCCCAAAAACTAACTTTGCAGCCTTGCATAACAAATAACTATTCACAGAGCAACCGACTCGAACAAAGTAGGGTAGGGTAGTAGTAATAGGGTAGAGTAGTAGGGTAGGGTAGGGTAGGTTATTTCTTATATATACTGGGCAGGACAACGTCTGTCGGGTCAGCTAGTGTAGCTATAATTTACTTTCTATTTCGGTCCGAAGACATGGGATATTCAGTGTTTTCAATGTATCATATGTATGTATTTACAAAAAAAAGTATAATATGTAGTATATCCGTTGTCTAGTACCCATAGTACGCACCTAGTGCGTACTATGGGTACTAGACTAGTTAGTTTGACTAGGTAGACTAGGTATACTAGACTAGGTAGTTTGGGGCTAGATTGCGCTGTGTGTAACGTCGTGCAATATTTATTTATAAGTATACGTTCACAGAGCAACCGACGCGAACAAAGCTTCGGTAAAGGAAGGAGCGATTCTTCCTAAACAGCCTGCGTCGGACGGGAACGACACGGACGACTTGCTCAGGATGTTGGGTGGAGACGAGCACCGGGGCAAGAAGAAACTCACCAAGACTGTCGGCGAACTGAGGAGCGTCATCAGAAACGTCCGAGAGCCGAGTGATGATGACGATTTTGTGTACGACGTAAGTTTACGTTGTCGTTAATATTAGTCACCAAGTCGTTAATATTAGTCACCAAGTCGTTATTATCAGGTCCTTACATATGAAATTGGCGTTTTGTCGTACTGGCCACTTTGATCTCAAATATCTCTTCTTTGGTTAGGGATTCCAATTTCAAATGTATACAGCTATTTATTCATACATTTGTATTTCGAAAACCGTAATTCATTTGTTTTGTCCTCGTTTGGTTTTTTCTTTGCGTCACGCAGTTTACAAAATGGAAAACTTGAAATATCGCGTTATTTACGAGTACGAGTTCCACCGTGGTACCGGTGCTGCAGAAACGGCTCGAAGGATTAATGATGTGTATGGCGGCGGTGTCGCAAAAGAAAACACAGTGCGTTTTTGGTTCCAACGTTTTCGTTTTGGAAATGTTGACCTGCAGAACAAGCCCCGTGGGGACGGCCGGAGACTAAAGTTGCTAATGAAGAATTGAAAGCTATTGTGGAAGCAGATCCATCGCAAACCACGTCCGAGTTAGCTGCAGGCTGCGGTGTTAGTGATAAAACTGTTTTAATCCACTTGAAGCAAATTGGAAAGGTGAAAAAGCTTGAAAGGTGGGTACCTCATGAATTGAGTGCAGCAAACCGACAAACGCGCGTCAACTGCTGCGTTACATTACTCAACCGGCACAATAATGAAGGGATTTTAAATCGGATCATTACCTGTGATGAAAAGTGGATCCTGTACGATAATCGGAAACGCTCATCGCAATGGCTGAAACCTGGCGAACCAGCCAAATCCTGCCCCAAGCGAAAATTGACTCAAAAAAAGTTACTTGTGAGCGTTTGGTGGACTAGTGCCGGTGTCGTTCACTACAGCTTTCTTAAATCTGGCCAGACGATTACAAACAACTGCATACCATGATGGAAAAGCTAGCTGCTAAACAACCGAGGTTGGTCAATCGCTCTAGGCCACTGCTGCTTCAGGACAACGCTAGACCACACACTGCACAACGGACGGCTGCCAAATTAGAGGAGCTTCAATTGGAATGTCTAAGATATCCACCGTACTCCCCGGACCTGGCTCCAACAGATTACCATTTTTTTCGAAATTTGGATAACTTCTTGCAAGGGAAAAAATTCAACTCCGATGGGGCAGTCCAAAGCGCCTTCAAAGATTTCATTGATTCTCGTCCTAATGGTTTTTTTAGTAAAGGGATCAATGAACTACCTATGAGATGGCAAAAGTGCATAGATAGCAATGGTACATACTTTGATTAAATAAATATATTATTATAAAAAAAAAAGACTTTATGTTCCTCCCTTACAAAACGCCAATTTCATATGTAATGACAATGACCTAATATTAGTCACCAAGTCGTTAATATTAGTCACCAAGTCGTTAATATTAGTCATCAAGTCGTTATTATTAGTCATCAAGTCGTTATTATTAGTCACCAAATTGTTAATATTAGTCACCAAGTCGTTAATATTATTTCTTATGTTTTTTATTGCTCAAGGCATTTTTACTAGAAAATATTTTTACAAGGAGAAATACATCATCAAAAGTCACCATCATCACCATCTGAGCTAGTCAATAGTTGTAAAACTGTACTGGTAGATGGCGTTCAAACCGAGCCTTAGCCGGTAAACAGTGAGCGATCATAATCAAAAATTTACCATGACACGTGGGTTCCCGTGTAGCGCAGCGGTAGCGCACTCGCCCGGCAAGCGAGGGGCACAGGTTCGAATCCTGTCATGGGAGGATTTTTGATGATGTATTTCTCCTTGTAAAAATACCTCAGTTTTTCGGTTCTAATCGTGTGGCGTCACTTTTAGCATCGTTTCAACGCTCAAAACTTTCGAAACCTTTACAGGTCTCTTCCAATTCTGAAGAATCCAGTCCTCCAATCCTGAAGAAGGGACCTGTAAAGATCTCGAAACGTTGAGCATTGAAACAATGCTAAAAGTAATAAACACCACGCGATTAAACCGAAACATGAGTTTAAAATCGAGGTTTATCATCGTGAATGTTCCAGGAGACGTCAATACGGAAACTTAAGGTTGCGAAAAACGCGATTTCGAAGAAGGCTCCGCCGAAGGCTGTTCCTGAGGATCTGGGGGATGGAGACGATGATGATAGTGATCAGGTGAGGACCGGGGGGGTTCCAGGGGGTAAATATGGTCTTTTAGGGGACACCTTGTTTAACTTACATTTAATAAAGGAGGGGGCTCTTTTCGCTCGAGTGAGGTACTTTGAATCCCTCGATAATTCCCAGGGAAAAAAAAAAATCTCCGTTAGGTAAACAATCTACTATTGAGTTTGTTTGAGTTTTTATTATAATTAGAACTACTAACGGTTTAGATATTCTGAATAGCATATTTTTTGTTTCAGTCATCAGACGAAGCTTTGTCGAAAATAAAGAAGAAATACTCTTCAAAGAAACCCAACATATTGAACAGGAAGCTGGCTCGGAGAGAGATGGAGGAACTGGTCGTTGTGAAGACAGCGCGGACGGACAGACATCCCGTCAATGTTGTTACTAGATCCGGTGAGTGAGTGGCTTCGTATGTCACTATCTCTGATAACAGTCGAGTTAGAGTTAAAACAAGTTAGAGGCCTTAGGGCGACCTGACAACTCTAACACTAGATGAGACACACCACTATACGGTTGTTATCTCTGATAGCAGTCGTTAGGTCAAGTTAGAGGCCTTAGGGCGACCTGACAACTCTAACATTAGGTGAGACACACCACTATACGGTTGTTATCTCTGATAGCAGTCGTTAGGTCAAGTTAGAGGCCTTAGGGCGACCTGACAACTCTAACACTAGGTGAGACACACCACTATACGGTTGTTATCTCTGATAGCAGTCGTTAGGTCAAGTTAGAGGCCTTAGGGCGACCTGACAACTCTAACATTAGGTGAGACACACCACTATACGGTTGTTATCTCTGATAGCAGTCGTTAGGTCAAGTTAGAGGCCTTAGGGCGACCTGACAACTCTAACACTAGGTGAGACACACCACTATACGGTTGTTATCTCTGATAGCAGTCGTTAGGTCAAGTTAGAGGCCTTAGGGTGACCTGACAACTCTAACACTAGGTGAGACACACCACTATACGGTTGTTATCTCTGATAGCAGTCGTTAGGTCAAGTTAGAGGCCTTAGGGCGACCTGACAACTCTAACATTAGGTGAGACACACCACTATACGGTTGTTATCTCTGATAGCAGTCGTTAGGTCAAGTTAGAGGCCTTAGGGTGACCTGACAACTCTAACACTAGGTGAGACACACCACTATACGGCTGTTATCTCTGAAAGCAGTCGTTAGGTCAAGTTAGAGGCCTTAGGGCGACCTGACAACTTTAACACTAGGTGAGACACACCACTATACGGTTGTTATCTCTGATAGCAGTCGTTAGGTCAAGTTAGAGGCCTTAGGGCGACCTGACAACTCTAACATTAGGTGAGACACACCACTATACGGTTGTTATCTCTGATAGCAGTCGTTAGGTCAAGTTAGAGGCCTTAGGGCGACCTGACAACTCTAACATTAGGTGAGACACACCACTATACGGTTGTTATCTCTGATAGCAGTCGTTAGGTCAAGTTAGAGGCCTTAGGGCGACCTGACAACTCTAACACTAGGTGAGACACACCACTATACGGTTGTTATCTCTGATAGCAGTCGTTAGGTCAAGTTAGAGGCCTTAGGGCGACCTGACAACTCTAACACTAGGTGAGACACACCACTATACGGTTGTTATCTCTGATAGCAGTCGTTAGGTCAAGTTAAAGGCCTTAGGGCGACCTGACAACTCTAACACTAGGTGAGACACACCCACTATCTGGGCATGAAAGATGACAACTTTAACTAATTTATTTTCCTTCAGAAAAACCGGTAAACAAAAAGTCGACTTCAATCTTGAAGCCATCATCGCGATCTATATTGAAGACTTCAACTCCTGCTAAGATGGTCGCTTCGAAACCTAAGCCGGATAGGACAAGGTAAGTAACGATTATACAACTTATCTACACACTTATGCAATTATTGACAAATCTTACATTAGTAATTTATAACTGCTGTACATGTGCTGTACACACCTTGAATTTTCGTAGAAGACTGACTCTCGAAGTGTCTCTCAGTTACCTCTTCCAACAACATCCCCACTTAAGTAGGTACCCTACACACGTTTAGATTTATCTTACAGATAAATCGCAAGCGAGAAATCTTTACGATAAATCGTACGTGTGTTGGCAAATCTGAGAACTGTACAGTTCAACTGACGATCAAATCGAAATCGCATAGATAAAACTGAAGAGCTATCAGTTTTTGCCACAGTTTACCTAGTAGTTGATACTTCTGGGATTGTTTTACGCCGTACTCCGGCATATGAAGTCCGATTTCGATAATTCTTTTTTTATTTGGAAGCTGAGAGTCCCGAGTACAATCTCGGTGAAAATCTTAGGAGAACCTTCAAAATGATGAGCAGAATAGCATCCCAGAATGTAGTAAATTACTCATTTTTGGGCTTCTATCAATAGAATCGGCTCCTAAGAACAGCTTGTGGAAAAATATTATCAATATTAATATTAAAATTATTCATTCGATCAAGTCATAATACGTGTTACTTCAAGCGAAAAGAAATCGCAACTGATAAAACTGAACGTGTGTAGGCACTAGGGCTTTGCGATTAAACTGTACAGTTTTCTCGCAACGATAAACCGTATAGAGAAATCTAAATGTGTGTAGCGTCCTTTATTATCGCACGTTGACTTCTGCAAAGAAACTAGAAGCCTATTAAATTTATTTTTCAGAATAGAATTCAAACCACATCCAATAAAGACACCTACCCCATTCCGTGCTGGACAGATTTTGAAAACGTTACAAGTGCAGAAGGAAGAACCCGAGGAAGAATACACGGAAGAAGATTTCCTTACAAACGATGTAAGTTACAGGTGTACTGTTAAGCTACTGCATAGCTTTTATCGCGGGCTTTGAGCGCGGCGACCGAATCAAGAAATTCCGTTACGAAAATAAAACCTAACACTCCGCCTGTCAAGGTTACCTTACCATGTAGCTACATGGTAACCATGGCAACATGGTACAAAATAAATAAATAATTATAATTGCATAAGTTGATAAAAAATGCTATGCAATAGCTTTACCGCGGCAGTCCCCGAGTGCCACACGTTTTTTCTATTTTTGTGTAAAAATCTTAATGCGGTTCACCAAATAAATAAATGTATTTTCACCTCACAACCTCGGAAAGGATCGTTTTGCACGCAGATTTCTGCGTGCAAAATCGCATTTTGCGCGCTAGCGTGGAAAGTGTTTTTAAAATTCGAATCAGTCTTGTCTATACATTTCTCTAAAGCAAGTCCTTTAAAAACGCGGAAACCGGAACCTCATTTCTTTTTTTTTTGTTCATGGCATCAAACCACGAAGTCTTGTTGCACATTGCCGATGTCGTATTTATTGTTTATTAACATTAGTATCAAGCAGGTTTTTTTCATGAATTATTCAATTTAGAGATTGTTTGCTTATTTTTATTATTTACAAAAACGAGGAATCATTTATGATTTTGATGATATTTAAATATGAGCGAGTCCAGCAGCGACGAAGATATTAATTTAACAACTGCAGAGTTTGTGCAAGCGGTACGTAATGCCGAATTGAATTTTCTACCGGAAAAATGCACTTCCTCGCTGTCACTACAGCGAGGAAAACGCTAGGTGCAGGTGAAAAATTGTGTGTTTCACTCGGCAGCAAAGTTTTTTGCATCTCGTACCTTTGAAATCTTCGCAACGCTCAGCATTCTATATTAGAACCACTCGCTTGCGCTCGTGGTTCAATCCTAGAATGCTTCGCTAGCTCAGGTTTCAATACAAGTACTCGCTGCAAAAATCAACTTTGCAGCCTTGCATAACAAATAACTATTGTCCGTAGATTTTCGACTCCGACATCGAAGAGAATCGGTCAAGTCACCAGCGGATAATGAAACCTGAACGTATGGAGGAGGAGGTACCGAGTGACGGAGACAGCTGCGACGAGGACGCCAGCTTGTACGATGTACGTCGTGCGGCGTGCGATACTCGCCTACTGCTCTGCTTGTTCTTCCATGACCTGACAACTCTTAACTATTTTATTGTTATTGTCCAGGAGCTACCATCTTCGGAATCCGACGACATGGACGATTGGTTCCAGATTGACATCCGAGCGGAGCGAGCGACGGAGTACTTACCTCTACTAGGTAAGTAATAAGCTGTAGTGTAGGGTGTGCGTTGCACGCGGGTGCCACGGTTTCAAGAGCCCCGCGATCTCAAGGGTGCGCGGTTTCAAGTGCCCCGTAGTCTCTCAAGGGCCCTGTAGTCTTTCAAGGGCCCCGCGGTTTCAAGGGCTCGCGGTCTCAAGGGCCCGCGGTCTCAAGGGCCCCGCAGTCTCTCAAGGGCCCGCGGTCTCAAGGGCCCCGTAGTCTCTCAAGGGCCCCGCGGTCTCAAGACCGCTGCGGCGGCCGAATCAAGATGGATACCGCATTTATTTATTGATGTCCTTTATATATTTAATGTTTGTTTCAGGATCTAAAGCCAGAGACTTGCTTTTAGAAGAGAAACATCGTACCACGGTGCGCGTCGCAAACTTAAGACAAAGTCTGGCTGCTCTCACCGAGAGCGGGAAGAACCAAGCGGAAGAACTGAGGAAAGCGACCATGTCACTCGCTGAATTAGACGATATGCTTAAAGCTTCATAATTGTCGAATAAATATGCAAAAATATCTAAAGATTACTTTTATTTTAACGAAATAAGATATGGAGTCGGCCATTTGAACAAAAAAAATGGGGGTCAACAACTTTGTAGGTAACAAAATTAGACAAATATGTTGAAAGCTTCGTAATTGTGGAATAAATGTGATAAAATATCTAAAGATGGCTTTTATTTTAACGAAATAAGAAATTGAGTGAAAGAATTTTTGAAATCGGTCCAGTAATTTATAATATTTATATATAAATTAAGTTTATTCATTACAAACATACGACACACACCCACACACAAAAATACAAATCTTTTTCAAATAAACTCTTTGATGATCTTTGTGTTCAATCAAACCTTATTTCTTTTGCTGGCAACCTATAAATTATGAAAATAAATATATTATTTTCAGAGACGGTCCTTGTCGACTTTCGGCGGGAAAGCGGAGACAACATGTCGTGCTCCAATTTTATTTTCGTTATACTATGTTGTAAACTCGGTTAAATTGTGTAATTGTAGTGGAATTTTATTCAATTTAGTTCCGTGAATGTGCACAAGTGTAGTGAAAACAAAATTGAGTGTTAAACATGAACTTTCCGTCGTTCGCGCCGAAGATCCTTGAAGGTTATAGTAAAGTTGCCACCGCTTTACCATAGCCCTGACTTGAACTATAGGCCCGATCGGGCTAATTTCATGCAAAATACTTGATACTGGCAAGATGTACAAGATGTACGACGCCAAAATTAAATTGAAGAAGACGGTCCTTGTCAATTTGTCAATAGATGACGAGAAAAGTTTTCCCATAGAGTATTTGAGTTTTCCAGAGTAATATTGAGTTTTCCATATACGGGATTTAGTGTCACCAACAGCAGTTCGCACCACTGAATCGGAATTTCGGTACATGTCCCTGATGGTTTCAATATAAGTTTCAGGCACCCCTTTGGACCGCAGCGCCCACCAGATCATCACGCGAGGAACACAGTCGAAGGCAAGGCATTTTCATTCGTACTTTCCATATAGATTTGGCTATATTTCGACTTTTACGGGAGCGACTGCCGTCTGACCTCCCAACCCCGAAGGGAAAGTCTGCGCCAGAGCCTCGTCCGTTTTTCAGCAGGTGCACCGGCTAGCAGGTGAGGTTGGTTTGGGCCCAACGATCTTAGTGGGCCCCATACACACCCTTATTATATTTTATTGCTAAGACAATACTTATTATATTTTATTTTATTTATATTTCATTTCTCTGTTTTAATCTTTCAGGTAATGCCTCGACAATTAAATACGGTTTTCCAACATTACGTCATAAGGGAAAATTCCCTCGCGCAGTGCAATTACTGCAATAGACTAATTTCTTACCGTAGTACCTCCGGGCATTTAATAGGACCCGAGCCTGTGAGTGCTTTTTTTTTAAACTAACTCTGGTTTCTGGGTAATAGTAATAATCGATCACAGATTTCATTATTATAAATATTTTTATAGGGGCTGTATTTTAGGGTTAGTTTTTACGGTGGTAAATAATATAATTATAAGGACCCAATCGCACGCATATAGTGGTTATACTTTACATGCATTCTCGCACAAGCGTTTCATTGAACAACACTCACGCATCTGGTCTTTCCGCGACTGTGGCAAGCTACACAAATATTTGACCACATTCAACTTTGAAATATTTTTGATTCCACATGCAAATTTTTGGTTCAAACTTTGAAGACAAGTGTGTGCGTCAGCTTGGCCGGCCCGCGCAATAAATTTACACCAAACTACGCTCATTATTTAGTACCGATTTATTTATTATTATTTAATACCTTTATTCATATACTAGCTGACCCAACAGACGTTGTCCTGTCATTTAGTATAAAAAAAAAATTCATCAAAATCGGTTTGGCATTTTTTCTTTCATAAGAACCTTCTCCTGACAATAGCAAACACAACAAAAAAAGAATTATCGAAATCGGTCCAGCCGTTCACGCGTGATGTCGTGACAACGGAAAACATATCATTTTTATATATAAGACTAGCTGACCCGACAGACGTTGTCCTGTCATTTAGTATAAAAAAATAAAATTCATCAAAATCGGTTTGGCATTTTTTCTTTCATAAGAACCTTCTCCTGACAATAGCAAACACAACAAAAAAAGAATTATCGAAATCGGTCCAGCCGTTCACGCGTGATGTCGTGACAACGGAAAACGTTTCATTTTTATATATAAGAAGAAGAAGAAGATAAGATAAGATAAGATGAAGTACTTACGTGTATTCAAAGTATCCCGCCATTCTGACCTAAGGTTGGCCGGGACGCCATCCACCGTTACATGCTCCTTGATTCCCGCTGGTTGCAAGTATTTAGGCTTAAAAATAATCATTTGTTTCTAGTCTGTGTGTTTCCTATGTATCCTTTGAATGTATTTACAAAAAAACGGGGCAAGTGCGACACTCGCGCATAAAGGGTTCCGTACCACTATCACAATTGGATATGGAACCCTAAAATGGTTTACAACAACCAATTTTTAAATTTTATAGGAAAATATGAAATATTTATCTTCGATTCTTACTCCCATCAAACGACCGAATCACTGAAAAAAAAAAAAACCTTGGCACAAAGAAAATCTGAAACATAAAATAAACTCTTTGGTAAGTAAGGCAGACTAGTATATTTGACAGATAGGGCAGCCATTTTGAATTCCATGACCAACTCGATTTGTCCTCCTGTCCTTCTTCCTGTCCTGACTCGACTCCTTGTTATTTTTGAAACACGTTTGTTGTATGGGAGCCCCTTTTAAATAATTGTTTTATTTCGTTTTTAGTATTTGTTGTTGTAGCGGCAACCGAAATACATCTTCTGTGAAAATTTCAACCTTCTAGCTATTACGGTTCATGAGATACAGCCTGGTGACAGACGGACAGACGGACAGACGGACAGACGGACGGACGGACAGACAGACAGACAGACAGACAGACAGACAGACAGACAGCGAAGTCTCAGTAATAGGGTCCCGTTTTTACCTTTAGGTACGGAACCCTAAAAAACGTTTGTAGTATATCCGTTGTCTAGTACCCACAATACAAGCTTAGTGCTTAGTTTGGGGCTAGATTGCGCTGTGTGTCGTGTAATATTTATTGTTTGAGGTGCAAAAAAAACCCAAAAATAATATAAAAGCACTTTATATTACAAATACAATTAAGCAAAAAAAAACGCATCTGCACCATACAAAAAAAAACTATTTATAATTAATTTTATAATTATACATAATAAAACTATTTCTTTTTAAATAAAATAACGGCCTGCGATTAGGAGTTGGTATACTGCGATAATGTTTTCATTCTGACTTTTACTTACTTCAGAAGGGTCTAAAAGAATATTTTAGAAGATTTATATTAGGAATTGCTTTATACAAAGTGTTTTGGGGAGGGTTCTTAAGCCGAAGGGGGGGTGTTCTAGTCTTAGACGTCTAACCAACGTTTGTTGTCCGTCAGTTTGGCCGGACCATGCAATAGATTTACACCAAACTACGATCATTATTTAGTACCTATTTGGTACCTTTGTTCATATATTTAGTACCGGTAATTCTGACGTCAAGCATTAGCTTAGTTTGGTGTAAATCTATTGCATGGTTCGGCCAAGCTGACGCTCATTTAAACAACCTCCTTTCGGCTTGAGGAGATACACATTCCCTAAAATATGCCTTTTAGACCCACAGATGGCGCTACTGTTGAATGTTCCTTATTATACAATATGTCTCGGCGAGGGTAACATAATTCGAAATCAAATAACTTTGGTTTTACAACAGAAATTCAAACGATTTTCCAAAAATTTCGAGGTTATTGCTTCTCGAAATCATTTTTGAGATTCGTCTCGTAGAAATTATACTTTTGCCGAAGATAAAACCTTTTTGAACTAGTAGTGTTCCGTGGTTTCACCCGCATAAGTCCCGATCCTGCGGGAATCACCAAAAATCTTTGCCTAGTTGATTTACTTTTCAAAGAACACAATCTTCATGATTGTTATAGGACCACCGGTTTTACGTTAGTCAGTCAGTCTGTCAGTCAGGACTTTTTACATGCAGGGCTGTATGATAAGTACCAGTGTTCACCGACTGAGGGCACCACCGACGCAAAAGTCATCAAATTCGTGTTTGTTTGCAATCACTGATCTATATTTTGCTCTCTCCATGATTTAAAATAAAAACGCACTTGACAGCTGTGAAAACCAAACTCGACAAATCTGTCTGAAATTATGACTAATTGTTGTAAAGATGGCGCTGCATGATGGCATTTTGCGGTATATACGGTTGCTTATCTATCGTACAGCCCACGTAGGTAGTCTAGGTAGATTTAGGAACGACGTTGTCACTTACGATTTCTTTAATAAAAAAAACACATTATCTAAATATGCCAAGGCCCATAATAGAGTCACATCATATCCTTTACAATTAAAAATTATTTATTTTAAAAACTAAATTATCATTACAATTGTATATCTAATTACTTTTAGACTTAAACGCTTTTTACAGGGATCCTCACACACTATTAAAATCTAGCAATTAACTTAAAAAAACAAACAACTTCTACATTATTGTATACAATATATTTTTTACTGTACAAAATATACAGGGTTATTGGGTTCATTTATCAGACAGGCGAACCCTTGCCCTGCAAGGAATAGACTAAGGTTTTAATCTGTTCGCAGGTGCAGTTTTTGGAGATTAACATTTGAAATTAAACTCATTTTTCAGTGTCCGTCAGCTTGGCCAGCCACTTTGTTTCATTAATATTTTCGAAACCACGTAGGGACTGAATATATGAACACAGGTACCAAATAGGTAGTAAATAATTATAGTTTGGTGTAAATTTATTGCATGGTCCGGCCAAGTTGACGCACACATTTTTCGGTTTTACACGCGCAGTGTTTATTACTTTTAGTATTGTAACCTGTACCTGTAAACGTCTCGAAATGTTGAGCATTGAAGCTCAACATTTCGAGACGTTTACAGGTCACTTCTTAAGTATTTACATTTTCCTTTTGATTAATACACAATAACTTAGTTCAGTCCGATTTTAGTAAAATAGGAAAGAATATTTAAAAAAATGTGAATTTGCGAATAGTAATTCTACGCCATCCACTTTATGGTCTCTCAATTCAGACTTTGACGGTTGTGACCTTGAATTCGATAACAAAAAAAAAGATATTTTTACATATTGTGTTGAGGATACAATACGACAATCAATTCTTAATAACCCTGTATTGACAGACTGGTCGGAAAAATATCAATTTGCAATAATTCGGAACATAAGAGAAAAAAATATGATTCATTTAGCGCATAATTATCGAAATTCGGAAATAAATAACTTATTCCTACAAGTCCGCATTTTTTCCATTCATTTATTTGTATATATTCTTATACTTTTCTGGCCAGACTACATTATTACATCTTTAATTAGGAAACCACTTCTGTTATCTTATCGTGATTTTCGGAACATTTTTGATAATCCATAGTTCAAAAGTGATTTTAATAATGTAGAAAGGTGCTATGTAATGGTGTTCTAATCAATCACCAATAACCCTGTTTATACGTAGATATAAAAGTAAGCACAAGAGAACAATTTATAATACCACCTTCGAGTGATACTTTTATTATTAGGTGAGCGTGCTTCATCTTAGACCACATGATTAGTTAAAGCTTTTGAATCCTCCGACTAATGGCAAGAATAGCTATTTTCTTCTAGAATTGTGTACGATAACCTCTATCTATGGTTCCTGCGTAAAAATATGTCCGTCAAGTTGGCCGGCTCACGCAATGAATTTTACACAAACCTACGCACATTATTTAGTACCTATTTGGTACCATTATTGGTATTTGGTACCTACTTGGTTGAAATAAAACGCATTTTTCGATAATTAAACTATTCTCTTGTGCTCACAATTAAAATGACACATAATTTACAACCTCACTTCTAGATCCATTTAGAAATTATAAATGCATTATGCTGACCTTGTACTATTTACGCTTTTATTTCCAAAAATGTCTTCAACGCTTAGAAAGTCGTTTTTGAAGAAAAAAATGCGTCCCTGCAATTAAAATCAGATCTCGGCAGGAATCGAATCTGAATATAATTCTTCCCTTCCTAACTACGCTTTAATCTCTCCTCTTTATCGTTCCTGCAAAAATGTGTCCGTCGGGTTGGCCGGACCGGAATCCATGTCCGGCCGGCCGCAAAACGGAGACCGCTGTGGAACCAAATACCACTTGCAGTTTCGAAACCTGCGAGGAGAGGGCATTTTATCAAGATCTGTTTTCAAAGGCAGCATAAGCATTTACTTATTCTCGTTTTATTCTAGTACATATTCTGAAAACATACCTTGTCATTCTGTACACCTGTTGTCATAGCATAGGCAGCATAAAGGCCAAGTCACAGGCCAAAGACTTTAAAAAGGTTCCTCCAAGCAGGAGATTCATAGTGGGAATTGTCATAAACCCTTGTCCTTGTCATAAAGCAATTCCTATTATGAAGTTATTAAAATAACCTTTTTAAACGCCCAGATGCGTGGCGTGCACAACGTTGCGTGATGTACGTAAATGTTATCTTTTTCCTTCACACAAGTCTAGCATCTCGTGAATTCCCTATCTATCTTTCTTTTTAAATTCTATACAATGTAAGAGAGATGACATGACTACGCAGACACGCCACGCATTCGATGTGACCTGGCTTAGCATTCACCTAGTCATACTATAAGCATAACTTAATTAAAATCCTAGCACAAATGGCAGCAGTAGAGAGAAATGTTATAAATAAATTCTGGGGCTTTTTATCAACTTCAAAAATGGAAGAGGTTGTGTAGTCACATTAATGCTAAAAAGTCTTATTGGGTGACTATACCTCTCTTTCTAACACAGTCACTCTGTATATATATTTGTCCCTCTCTATTGCCACCTTTTCGATACACCTCAAAGTTCTAGTATCTGAGATCTAGTCGATAAATTAGGAAAATATTAAAAATAATCGCATGATTCGTTATATTCTTTAGGACGATTTAAATGATTTTAAAACAAATACACCAATTTCAGCCAGTTTCTTCATGAACAACCAAAGTAGGTGGCGCTACTGTCGAGTGGTTTTCTTCTTCTCGTTATGGCAATTTGGAGATTAGCCAGTGTCAAGTATTTCACAATATTTGCAAGTATTTACAGATAATAAAAACAGTTAAGTCATCGCACGTAATAGTCAATGTAAATGTAAATCACATGATTACTGAAAAAAAAAATATATACAAAAAAAAACCCATGAGTTTCTTGTGTCTTCTTCTCATTGGAGGTCACGTTCCGAAGACACAATAGATTAAATATAAAAACTGACATTTCTAAGAGATATCTTGCTAATATCCGAATGAATAAACGTACTATGATTTGATTTGATTTGAAGTTGAGAGAGTCCTTGTAAAATGGCGGCTAACAATTTTACAATAATTCTTTACGAGGTTTGGCAGCAACGGAAAAGTTCATGTTTGCCACTGGTTTTCATTTTCACTACACTCGTATGCTTTTACAGAAATAAATTGATTAATATGCCTAAGAAATTAAACAATTTACATTTAGGTAATTAGGTTTCACGAAAATGAAAATTCAGTAACACATTTCCTCAATGCTTTTCCGCCAAAACTCCATAGACAACTTAACAGTGGTGTGGCATCTGTCATTCTTTACCTTTCAATTTTTTTATAACCATTGGACTGTAACTTTTACTTTGACTGTTCTTTTTCTTTTAGAGTCATTTTTTAGGGTTCCGTACCTAAAGGTAAAAACGGGACCCTATTACTGAGACTTCGCTGTCTGTCTGTCTGTCTGTTTGTTATTGACTCTTACTTTCAATGAAGAAACCGGCCTAGTACCTAAATGACATGTAACGTCATTATTACAACCAGAAATAGAACATAATGTGGATTTTTGTGATCATGATGATAAAAAAATAAATAAATAAGTGCCACTAACTTTTAACGGGCAGTGATAATTTTACTTTCTATTTGTTTTTTTTTTACATAGAAACCGTTTCAGTAATTCACTGCGGTTTGGAGTCCATACATATCGACAACACATACTTTTGCCTGTACCCAACAAAAACTAAGGGTGCGCTTCGAGACTCGTATGTACATAATATACATACATTTACAATTATACACGGTATCCTATACAACAACAACAAAAAATATTCTTACGTTCAAATATTTAAATTCCTTTAAAATATTTGAATGAGTGTAAATGTATTTATTGCGTGGTCCAGCCAACCTGACATACACCTTAGGCCGGTGGCAAAAATAGCGACTGTATACTATTTGAAATAAAATGATTGCCTATTTATAGATCTAAGTCTGCGGATCCAAAGACAATAAATAATTGTCTCTGGTTTTAGAGAACAAAAGCCTAAATAAAATGGTTCCGGAAAAAGCACGCGTTTCGACTAACATCACAGTGAATTACTGAAACGTATTCCTGTTACTTATACTCTTATTTAGTTAGTTCTATAAATCAATCACTTCAGAAGCGAATTTAATATTGGTCTAATTATTTTTATTTATATATTTTTACATGTTTCATCCAGAAGAGGGAGTTTCTTTTGGGCCGGCCGCAGTTTGGATACTTTTTAGTCCTAAATCATTCATGCGCTTACGTACGAAGAATCTCATCTTTCCAAGTACTAAGGAAGCTTGCAGACTGCATACAAATTAGTGTTTCAGCACACTATGCCGAAAATACGCGACCGAAATTCGGCGTGACGCATGAAATTTAGACGAAATCGTATCCAATGTGCGGCCGGCCTTATACTTCGGCCGCATTGGAAAAACAGCTATATGATGTTCTACACGTCTAAGCGAACAACTTTTTGTACTACGGCTTTTCGAAATTCGAAGTCGTTTTCGAAAATTTTGAGCTTAGGGGATAGTCTACCTACTCTTTTTCTTCATACAAACGTAGTCGACTGTTTCCTCCCTGGATAAAGACATTAGAGCAAATAAATGTTTATGCCATAAGTCCTATATGAGCCATGACCATTTTTACCATGCCCCTTTTGATTTTTTTTCATATTCAAAATTTTCTAATTAGAAAATGAAAAAAAAAAACGTAGGGGCATGTGTCATGGCATATAGGTTTTATGGCTTTAAACATATTTGCTCTAATGTCTTTATCCAGGGAGGAAACAGTCGACTACTTTTGTATGAGGAAAGAGTAGGTACACTTTCCTCTTAACCATCTATCTGTCGTTTTTGCGTACAATCTATAAGTTTTAAAATTTAGATTTTTTTTCATCAATAATTTTGACTGGGAAATCACAAACTCAAAATATTTGATAGTAACTAGTTTATTTTTTATCTTTTGAGTAACGGAACCCTAAAAACAGTTAAAATAGCAGTAATAAATCCTAACTCAGCTAAAAAAACTTTTTGAAAGGTTTTTCAAAAGCGGCTAAGTCCAAAAAAACCCGCCTCGGCTGGATTCGAATCTGCGTCCTTGAATAACCGCTACGTCATAGTAGCCATAAAATGGCTGTGAATTCTTTCATTTAGATTTACAAGATATTTAACTAACATGGTTATTATTATCACTATATTGTGTAAAAACGAAATATTTTTCAAGATGTTTAGGGTTAATTTTTCAAACTACAGATAAAAGATATATCTGTCGAATAAAATCGTACCCAACCAAATTTAAAAACCTTCCGAAGTTTGATTTCTTTTTGAATGATAGAGACGTCTTTATTCTGTGGTGTTATATTTTATTCGACAGATATGTATCTTTATCTAAAGTTTTGAAAAATCAGTCGTTAGGGTTAATTTTTGAAATTACAGGTAAAAGATATATCTGTCGAATAAAATCGTACCTAACCAAATTTAAAAGCCTTCTAAAGATTGTTTTTTTTTTTAAAGATGGTGACGTTTTTATTTGGTTGTGTAACATTTTATTTGACAAATATGTATCTCTATCTAGAGATTTGAAAATTTAGCCTTAGGGTTATTTTTTTAAACTACAGATAAAATTTATCTGTCGAATAAAATCGAACCCAACTTTACCCAACCAAATTTAAAAGCGTTCTAATGTATTTTTTTATGCTTGTGACGTTTTTACTTCGTTGTGTGACATTTTAAATAATAGATATCTCTATCTAAAGATTGAAAAAAATCTATTATCGTATATTAATTAGGGTTTAAGTGTGATATTACGGGTTTTAACCGACTTAAGAGGATAGTCTCCATTCTCTTTCTCCATACAAACGTAGTTTAAATTTTCCAACCTGGATAAAGACATTAGAGCAAATATGTTTATGCCATGAAACCTATATCGGTCATGACTATGCATCTACCTTTTTATTTTTATTATTATTTTAATTAGAAAATAAAAAAAAATAAAAAGGTAGATGCATTGTCATGACAGATATAGGTTTTATGGCATAAACATATTTGCTCTAATGTCTTTATCCAGGGAGGAAAATGTAAACTACGTTTGTATGGAGAGAGAGAATGGAGACTATCCTCTTAAAGTTGAGATCAAAGTTCGAAATAGATAACTCCCCATAGAAGATCGTAATTTCATACTTAAACACCTAATTTTTCGCGGGTAATATTTTAAAATAACGACGTAACATCAAATTCCGCCGAACGATTATAGACAAAAAAATAATTCAAAAAACCCGACTTCAAAATAGGACAAAATCATCTAACCTGTATGTATATAGGTTAGATGACAAAACAGATTACAAAACATCTGTTACATCTGTTTGTACATCTGTCACTGTAGTGCCAACGACTAATCTGTTTTGTAATCTGAAGTCAGGCATTTTACAGGGCAGATCTTAGCTGCCCGACTTCAGATTGCAAAACAGATAAGCCAGTGACACTTCCAAAAAAGGTTATTTTGTCCTCTTTTGAAGTCGATTTTTATTTATTTTTTAGTTCATATCTGTCGGATAAAAATATTTCGTTTTTTCTTCTCTTTATAATTAAAATATTTATAATAGATCTTCGGTCCTAACATCTCTCGATTACTGAACCGATTTGGATAATCCTCTTCAGCTACAAACAATCATTACTCGAAGTAATCGTCTTATAACATAACAGTTCATTTCGCTTACCGCAGAACGCGGCGTCTGATATATTTTTACATTCGATTCTATATTTTCTTACTTAAATTTACCTGAAAACGGAAAATAAGACGTTATTAGCAAAATAGGTTTGGATTGAGAAGCCACACTAGATTTTAAAGGGAAACCCACCCCCCCGATCGGATGGGGTTGGGCGGATTGCGTGTTTGTGGATGTGATAGTGTTTTTTACAAACTTATTTTAACAGACAGAGACAGTTACTTTGGCGTTTATAATGTTAGTTAGGATAATAGTATAGATTATTCACTAGTTTTCTGTCTATTATACTTACTGTAAAAGTTGTAAAAGAAAAAGCACAATCACATCCACAAACACGCAACCCACCCAACCCTACCCAACCCGCTTCTCAGCAATGGCTGCACCGACCTACACTATAAGCCACGTACCTAGTGTTGGTGTCTACACCGCGTGAGGCTGGGGGATCCCCCTCCGTAGTTGAGCAAGTACCTACACCTGCGATGGCTGCCCCGGCCCACGTACCTAATCAAAGAAGTCTTCAAAGTCATGGTCGTGTCGGTGTCTACACCGCGTGAGGCGGGGGGATCCCCCTCCGTAGTTGAGCAAGTACCTGCAATGGCTGCCCCGGCCTACGTACCTAATCAAAGAAGTCTTCAAAGTCATGGTCGTATTGATGCGGCGGCGCGTGCGGCGGCGCGGCGCTGGGGGATCCCCCTCCGTAGTTGAGCAAGTACCTGCGATGGCTGCCCCGGCCTACGTACCTAATCAAAGAAGTCTTCAAAGTCATGGTCGAGTTGATGCCGCGGCGCGTGCGGCGGCGCGGCGCTGGGGGATCCCCCTCCGTAGTTGAGGAAGTCCCACACCAGGATCGTGTCGTCGTGGGACGATGACACGATTTGGAACTCGTCGAATTGTAGCCGGAATACTCGCCCCGTGTGCTCCTGGGGGGAAAATGTAAACATAGTTAGATTTCTGATCTCTTAAGCCTAGTCCACATTAAGCTAATATTTTAGTAGCTAGCTTGGTGGACTCCGATTGTAATGGGGAAAGATTTAGTGTCACAAACAGCCGTTCGCACCATAGAGGCGAGCATGTGGGACTTGACTTCATCAAGCATCCACCATTTGATTCGGCGCCGATGTCGTCGGTTATGAATCTAGAATGTGAGGAGACTCACCACCAGTGTCCTGAGACAGAGGTCCTGATGCGGCGTGCGTACATCTAGCGCGGCCGGTAGATCCCACACCTTGATCTTACCGTCGTACGCGCCGGACACTATACGCTTGTTGTCGAAACTGGAACATTAACGGACATCGTTAGCATTACACTGTTTATTTTATTTTATTTATTCAGTACGCATGAGAAATTACATTACAAAACAGATATTATACAATTATATACTAAGGTGAGTCTAACCCTGCAAGAGTTTTCTCCCGACAGACCTCAATGGAAAGGAAAGTACATAGCTTAAGGTATTGAAGTGTACAAAGTAAAGGGAAAACAGAAAGTAAAATCAGTACTACAATTTGAATATTGATACTAATAAAGTAGATTTCATATAATATACTTACCATAAAATACATCTAAATAAATACATAAGTACAAAATACATAAACATATACTTAGATACGAAATATATAAACATATAATACACAAATACATATAATTTTCTATACAGAGGATAAATAGTGCTCTTTTACTCGTTTCTTGAATACGCTGAGAGTCTGACTCGCTCGTATATCGTGTGGAAGGTTGTACATCGTTAGACGTTAATACGGGTGCCTAGGGGAGCTGGGGGTTCCTATGACGGTTGTGGTTCCTAGGACGGTTGGGGTTCCCAGGATGGTTGTGGTCCCTAGGACGGTTGGGGTTCCCAGGATGGTTGTGGTCCCTAGGACGGTTGGAGTTCCCAGGATGGTTGTGGTCCCTAGGACGGTTGGGGGTCCAGGATGGTTGTGGTCCCTAGGACGGTTGGGGTTCCCAGGATGGTTGTGGTTCCTAGGACGGTTGGGGTTCCCAGGATGGTTGTGGTCCCTAGGACGGTTGGGGTTCCCAGGATGGTAGTGGTCCCTAGGACGGTTGGGGTTCCCAGGATGGTTATGGTCCCTAGGACGGTTGGAGTTTCCAGGATGGTTGTGGTCCCTAGGACGGTTGGGGTTCCAGGATGGTTGTGGTCCCTAGGACGGTTGGGGTTCCCAGGATGGTTGTGGTTCCTAGGACGGTTGTGGTTCCTAGGACGGTTAGGGTTCCCAGGATGGTTGTGGTCCCTAGGACGGTTGGGGTTCCCAGGATGGTTGTGGTCCCTAGGACGGTTGGGGTTCCCAGGATGGTTATGGTCCCTAGGACGGTTGGAGGTCCCAGGTTGGTTGTGGTCCCTAGGACGGTTGGGGTTCCAGGATGGTTGTGGTCCCTAGGACTGTTGGGGTTCCCAGGATGGTTGTGGTTCCTAGGACGGTTGTGGTTCCTAGGACGGTTAGGGTTCCCAGGATGGTTATGGTCCCTAGGACGGTTGGAGTTCCCAGGATGGTTGTGGTCCCTAGGACGGTTGGGGTTCCAGGATGGTTGTGGTCCCTAGGACGGTTGGGGTTCCCAGGATGGTTGTGGTTCCTAGGACGGTTGTGGTTCCTAGGACGGTTAGGGTTCCCAGGATGGTAGTGGTCCCTAGGACGGTTGGGGTTCCCAGGATGGTTGTGGTCCCTAGGACGGTTGGGGTTCCAGGATGGTTGTGGTCCCTAGGACGGTTGGGGTTCTCAGGATGGTTGTGGTTCATAGGATGGTTGGGGTTCCCAGGATGGTTGTGGTTCCTAGGACGGTTGGTCGGTCGGATATACTGCCCACACTCAATGTCCCACAGTCTGATGGTGTTGTCTCTCTCACTCACCGTATACACCGCACCAACTCCTCGTGCCCCTCCAACACTCGAATACACTGCCCACACTCGATGTCCCACAGTCTGATGGTGTTGTCTGAAGAGCCGGAGACTACAAGTCTGTCTCTGTATTGGAGACAAGCGATGCCTCGTTTGTGACCGTTCAGTGTTCGGACGAATTCACACGATGATGTGTTCCAAACCTGAAATGCAAGTTAGTTATTTATTACTTGCAAAAGTAGAATAGGAAACTTAACAGTTTTTGAAAAACTTTCCTATAATGTTCCAAAAATATATTATTTACAACAAATAACATATTTTTGCACACAAATCATGTTTAGTAGGAAAAAATTACATTTTAGTTTAACGATTTGAAATTCGTGTCAGAACGGTCGTGGGCGTACCAGCTAGATCGTGACGTCACTGCCGTAAAAAATATTACAACTTTTAAGCTTTCCAGACGCCCAATTAATGATTGAACTAATTTTTTATATTTAAATGGAATACAAAGTGTTTTAGTTGTCTACAATCTGTTGATAATGTTGTATGATGTTCTCGGTTGCATCTTTCTCGAGAGCCCGGGGCCCGCTTTCCTACTTTTACATCTCTACTTCGCACAATCTTAATTTTAGTGACTTTCAATTACTGGCATGTTCCCTATTGTATGCGCATGTACGTAGATAGGAAGGTAGGTAGGTATATCAAAGTGTCTTGCTTCAACTGAAATTTTAAAAATTCAACGAGTCATAAAAAGATCGACTACAAAATTAAGTCATAATTAAAACAGAAAACAAACCTGTGGTGAACGCCTACAGAACCAACTAAATGGCGTAACTAGTACAATCCTGAATCGCACTATCAACTTTTATCCGAGATAAGCTCATATACAACTCTCGACAAAACCACCTGCCCGGTGGAAGATCTTCCCTCTGGAGATACCATCTCGTACCTCCAAAACCCGTTTACCTTAATAGTACGGTCCCCACTAGCAGACACGATGTATTTCTCATCAAAGTCGACCACATTGACTGCAGCTCGATGACCGACCAGCACTCGTCTCAACATTATCTCTGTTGTTGAAGTCATGTCCCATACGGCTATCGAACGATCCTAGAACAATGAAGAGGTGCTTGTGTAAGTCAAAATAACCAGCCAAGTGCGAGTCGGACTCGCGTACGAAGGGTTCCGTACCATCTATACTAATATCAGAGGTAACATTGGTAACATTTATATATACAGGGGGTATAAAGACTTTTTTTTTTCGAAAACTTGAAGTTGTATTATTGAAAAAAAAAAAAACGCTGTTTTTGTAAATAAAGGCAATTAATGTTAAGATTGTAGTGGTCTAAAGTAAATAAAAAGACACCTTAAGGTCAATGACCTCGAATTCTAAAAAACAGCTGATTTTCATGCAAACTTTAAACTCAAAATTTTCGAAAATCACTTCAAATTTGCAAAAGTTGTTCGCCTAGACGTCTAGAACAACCGCCTTTCGGCTTTATTTCGTGTATATGTATTATGTATGTATGTAAGTATGTATTTTCCGGGTAATCTCTGAGACCACTGAACCGATTTCAAAAATTCTTTCACTAATAGAAAGCTACATTATCGAATAGTAAAATAGGCTACTTTTGATTCCGATATTCCCACAGGATCAGGACTTACGCAAGTAAAATTTACGCGGGTAAAATGATCTATATCTAAACATCATTTTCCATCTGAAGTGTACAATCTTTGTAATGGAAAATTACAAGCAGATTTTGAACTGCAAAGTTCACCAGTAGATGTCACTACAGGGCCTTACTCGCAAGAACACGAGAAGGTGCTTTCATAATTTCAGCTTGGTGGGAAGCTTACCCGTGGCTTAGTGGCTATCGTGCTGGTTCGGATTACCAGTAGTTGCAGGTTCAAGTCAAGCCGGGTACTAAAGTTTTTGAAAGTATTTTTTTTATAGGAGTGTATGAGTGTATTCAACATGGCTCTCGTATTCACATCCCACACTCGCACCGTGCTGTCTGATGAACCGGATATTATGTATGAATGTGACATACATACATACCTTGCTACATGTGACCATCATCCCGTTACAAAACCTCAGATGCAGCACTGCCTCACAATGGTGTATGAGTGTATTCAACATGGCTCCCGTATTCACATCCCACACTCGCACCGTGCTGTCCGATGAACCGGATATTATGGCCCGTTCATCATATTGTAGGCAGAGGACTGAGCCCGTGTGCCCTTGTAGTTCCTGGGGGTAAAATAAACACACATAAACATCAACTACTTGCACTACCTTCTCATGGAACTGTATCGCACGGCAAGTCACCGATCCTATGTGTCGTCACGTCCCCTGCTGACGAGTGAAAATATATCATGTCGATATGTTTGCGTTTTTGTGGGCGATATGTATGATTGGTTGTATTTAAATATAATAATTGGTTTGTATCCGTTATAATTAAAGTAAACAAATAAATAAACTGTGTCGTTCCTGGGGGTATAATGAACACACATGAACATCGACTGTATAGTTCCTGGGGTTTCAACGAACACACATCAACAGAAACTGTGAAGTTTTTGGGGGTAAAATGAACACAGATGAACAGAAACTGTGTAGTTCCTGGGGGTAAAACGAACACACATGACCATTAAACAGTGTGGTCGCTGTGAGACTAATAAACGAAATAAATAACGCCATACCATGCATAACAAATTGATGCCTATTTGGCGTTTATAGGGTTCCGTACCCAAAAGGGTAGAAACAGGACCCTGTACTGAGAAACTGTATCTCAGTACAGTTTCTGTTACAGGAACAGTAATAGCTAGACAGTTAACATTTTCACAGATGATGTATTTCTGTAGCCACTATAACAACAAATACTAAAATGATATACTTACTCTAATGCACTGTAAAGTTTTTCTGTCCCATATTTTGATAGTGTTGTCTCGGAGGCCGGACACAATTTTGTTGTCGTCATATTGTAAACAGTACACGCCTTTTGAATTCTCCGATCTGCAGTTTATCCTCTAAAAACATACACACAAGTTCATTAATATAAATGGAATAGCTGACTCGGCGAACTTTGTTCCGCCTTAGAGACATAAAAGAGAGAGCGGTGTTGGTCTAGTGGTAGATACCGCGACTTTCATTCCGAAGGTCGTGGTTTCGAATCCAGGCCGACCGCGCACCAATGTCTTTTTCTTTAAGAAAAATTTAAGTGCTCTATTGACATCGCTCTTACGGTGAAGGAAAACATCGTGAGGAAACCGACATGTCCTAGGATAAACCACGGTCCGAAGGCATGGGATATTCGCCAATGCGGGGTAGGCTCCCGTGGCGTCTTAAGCTCTCTAAGAAATCACGTACAATGGCCCAATTGTGAGGCTAAGTGCGGAAAAGGCTCAGCGAAACTAACTAACTAGAGACATAAAATTAAAAGTATTCTACATCCGTCTCCTGGTTCTAAGCTATCTCCCCACCACTTGTCAGTCAAATCGGTTTAACTGTTCTTGAGTTATAAATAGTGTAACTAACACGACTTTATTTTACATATATAGCAGATTTGCGCAGTCCCAATCCCGTTGGGTGCAAGAATATATGCTTAAAGAAAATATTTGTTTCTGGTTTGGTAGTTTGTTTTGTGTTACGACTTTTTTTGTAACAGGTAACATGACCCTATTATTCAGCTCCACATTTGAAAAGAAATCCGCCAATTATCTAAATTATTGCAGTTAGTATAACCAAATAGGTGTCAGTGCTTGCATTTTAGTAGAAAATGAGAAAAAGGGCCATAACTCCTAAACTACAAAAAATCGCTGAACATACATGGGGTATTTTCGGATACCCCCAGGTGTGAGGAATCTAAAAAAAGTTTATTGACGTCACTAGTTGGACCATCCTGTATATCACTAGCTGACCCGGCAAACGTTGTTTTGCCTTATAAATTATAGATAGTACCCGATTCTCAGACCTACTGAATACGCATATAAAATTTGGTAAAAATCGGTCTTGCCGTTTCGGAGGAGTACGGTAACTAACATTGTGACATGGAAATTTTATATATTAGATATTCACCCGCGTAAATCCCGATCCTGTGGGAATATCGAGACCAAAAATAGCCTATGTTACTCCTCGATAATGTAGCTTTCTATTCTTTCAAAGAATTTTTGAAATCTGCCCAGTAGTTTTTGAGTTTATTCATTACAAACATACATACACACAACAATACAAATCTTTCCTCTTTATAATATTAGTGTAGATTTAGAGACAAAAGTAAGTTAATTAAGAAATGAAAACGACCACGGTTGTTACATAGTGTAACCAACACGACTTTCTTATTTTAGAATGGGCAGTCGATACTGTAGCCATATTCTTTAAGATATATTTTACTGGTTCTATTCTATTTTAACTAGTAATTTTAAGTTTTTGAGCGGTGTTGGTCAAGTGGTAGATACCCCGACTTTCATTCCGAGAGTCGTGGGTTCGAATCCAGGCCGACCGCGCACCGATGTCTTTTTCCTTAAGAAAAAGGTATGTGCGCTAATAACATCGCTCTTACGGTGAAGGAAAACATCGTGAGGAAACCAACATGTCCTAGGACTCACCACGGTCCGAAGACATGGGATATTCAGTGTTTTCTATGTATCATATGTATGTATTTACAAAAAAAAAAAAAAAAGTATAATATGTAGTATATCCGTTGTCTAGTACCCATAGTACAAGCCTAGTGCTTAGTTTGGGGCTGGATTGCGCTGTGTGTAACGTCGTGCAATATTTATTTATTATTTTATTAAGTGCTCAAGCCTGCACTGGGCTTTCATAGAAATATTTTAAAGAAACAACACTTCTGCAAAAATACAACGCACGATAGACGCAGGGCTGGATTCGAACCCGCATCTTACTCAAACCGGGAGCACGACTTGAACCAATTAGTCTACCGGCGTCGGTGACTCATACGCCGTACTTTCGCAAGTATTGCTTCATCTATTACAACTTAGGCCTGTTTTATTGGTTCTTTTTAGAAACAGTTCAGTTACCTGTAAATTATGTTTCCCCATTCTCCAATTGTCTTCGATGGATTGTATGTCCTTTATTATCTTCGGGTACAACTGTCTGTAGAAAGAGTGCGAAGGATGCTGGCAGCCGGGCTTCGGTTTGAACAGGTATCTGATCCTGTGGAGAGAGACATGGGGTATTTTAGTTTGACTCAATCATTTAGCCATATTTCTGTACTATATTTCAGAACCGTGGAACCCGGGCTCTTGAGAGGGATGTAACCGAAGAAACTCGCTCGGATGATGATGATGTCAGAAACTTAGATCAAAAATGTAAACAAAGAACTGTCAATTTTAAAGCAAAAGTAAATAAAGAGCTGTTTCTTTTTCAAACACATGTGTAGTAGTTTTGTAAACATTTTTGATCTTAGTTTAAGATTATCAGTATATGTAAAATTTCTTTGCCCTATTTCACCTTGTACTTCACAAATCACTGATGTCTCTGGTAATTTCGTGCTCTGAGCTCCAAGATACAGACTCACACAGTCTTGTTTGTCGTTCAATGGATTTATAGCTATTGTATGATAGGATGTGTGTATGTGTGTGCTACACGTGAACTCACCAGCCACGTCGCTCGGCTAGCCCCCGCCATAGCGAGTCGGTCCTCACTTTCCTCTCCACCAGCTTCTTCCACAGCATCCCCTCGGATATAACTCGCTGCCACTCGCGACACACCAGCTCGGCGGCGCAGAGAGAGCTCGCGTCCAGGTATGATAGGATATTCTCTGCTACGTGGTCTAGACCTTTTTCTATGGACAAGGAGGAATTAAATTAAAGCCGTATAGACCCCTTAAAAGGACAGTCTCCATTCTCTTTCTCCATACAAACGTAGTTTACATTTTCCTCCCTGGATTTTTATGGCACATTAGTGCCATAAAACTTATATCTGTCATGACTATGCATCTGCCTTTTTTTTTTATTATTATTTTAATTAGAAAATAAAAAAATGAAAGGTAGATGCATTGTCATGACAGATATAGGTTTTATGGCAAAAACATATTTGCTCTAATGTCTTTATCCAGGAAGGAAAATGTAAACTACGTTTGTATGGAGAAAGAGAATGGAGACTATCCTCTTAGGTTTCGCTGTGCCTTTTTCCGCATTTAGCGTCACAATTGGGCCATTGCACGTGATTTCTTAGAAGGGTTAAGAGGGTTCATTCCATTCTCTTTCTCCATACAAACGTAGTTTACGTTTTCCTCCCTGGATAAAGACATTAGAGCAAATATGTTTATGCCATAAAACCTATATCTGTCATGTCTTGTCAATGTACGAACCTTTTTTTTTCTAATTAAAATAATAATAAAAAATAAAAAAAATGAAAAAAATAATTCGGAAGATGAATAGTCATGCCAGATATAAGTTTTATGGCATTAACATATTTGCTCTAATGTCTTTATCCAGGGAGGAAAACGTAAACTACGTTTGTATGGAGAAAGAGAATGGAATAAACGCCCTTAAGCAGTAAGTCGCTACAGGATCCTACTACGGATTGGCAAATATCCCACACCTTCGGACCGAGGTGAGTCCTAGGACATGTCGGTTTCCTCACGATGTTTTCTTTCACCGTAAGAGCGATGTTATTAGCGCACATAACTTTTTCTTAAAGAAAAATACATAGGTGCGCGGTCGGTCTGGATTTGAACCCACGACTCTCGGAATGAAAGCCGGGGTATCTACTAGACTAACACCGCTCTATGGATTAGAAATATTAAATTAAATATCTAACACCATACGGACCCCTAAAATAAATACAACCCACGTTTGCATTTTTGTCTTTACTACTGACACCAATTTATCACTAGATGGCAGTGATGGAAAAATAAAATCGCGCTTTCGTTACGTTTTCCTTTGAATAATCACGTTTGTTGTATGGGAGCGCCATTAAAATACTGGTTTTATTTCGTTTTATTTAGTTACTGTTACTGTCCCTCCGTATTACTGAGATTCCCTGGCTGTCTGCTACGCTAAACCAAGCTATTCTCATAAACCGTGATAGCTACACCCTTGAAATTATCACAGATGATGTATGTACCGCTATAACAACCAATACTAATAACAGATATTTAAGTGGGGCTCCAATACTACAAAGTGATGTAATAAAATATAATTAGGTGCATAACTATTGTGACTGTTTCAAAAGCAGATGGTTTTAGACACGAAGACCACAGCCCGACAGTGACAGCATATTGTAACAATGTTGCAAGCGCGATTCAGGTTTCCGTACTAGTGGTGCCATCTAGAGACGTCCGCTACAGAGAATAAGTTGAAGACTTACTGGGCAGCATGCTAATGAAGTCACGTTGCAGCATCGGCTTGAGATAGGAGTTGATGTGGCCATGTTGGTAGTGGCACATACGGGCCAACAACTGCTCTACGAATTCCACCTGCAAAACACAAGTACATTATGTAAATAAACTAGCTGCGCCCCGCGGTTTCACCCGCGTTAATTGTTAGGGGTGAACAACCCTTATCAATTAGGGGTTTGAAAAATGATAGTAGCCTATTCTTAAACCTACTGAATATGCACATAAAATTTCATATTGGTCAAGCCGTTTTTTGCAGGAGTATGGTAACTAATACTGTGACATGAGAATTTTATATATAGGAAGAAGATATTCCATGACGCAACGCCCAATTGCCTCAAACTAAGCAACTAGGCTTGCACTATGACAACCAGAATAGAATACTTCATAACTATTTTACACATCTTTAAAGCTCTATACAGACCTGTATAGAGCTTTAAAGATGTGTAAAATAGTACAGCTATAATATACAGCTTTATAAAGTCACTTTACATGACCAGAAAGTCTACGAAAAGTTCACCTCGATAATAACGCCAGTCTTAATCTTGGGCGGCTTGACTCCGACGCTTCACTCAGGACTCTAGGCACATAACTCCCTCGCTTCACTCAGGAGTAAAGACGCCCTCTACATAAGACAAGGCTTCAGTCCCTCAGTACATAAACTACTATTTTTATTCAAAAAAATCCCAGCATTTGGAAAAAAAAAGAACAAAATACAGTGCTAGTGTTATTCTATCACTCAACTTGACCTTTTAATAGGGTTCCGTCCGTACCCAAAGGGTAAAAACAGGATCCTATTACTGGGTCGATAAATGCCATTAACAGAATAGGGAATTTTTTAGAGGCCAATCAAACACTGGAGTGGTACAATACCTTTTTTAAGGTGGAGAAATGCAGCCTTATGCACCTTCACGCCACTCTCGGGGGAGAGCGGCGCGGTGTGAGGGGCTCCCTACTGGCCTAGGGATGGTAGGTGGCCAGTGGTTTACCCACTAAAACTCCACCGGTTCCTCGCACGCCTTGATGTCGGGGTCAAACGCGGGGACACGTTCGTACTCGTCCGCGCCCCGACGACGTGGGTCTGTTATTAGACCCCCCTCTCAGAGTTTATCCGCATGAGCGGCGCACTGAAACCACGTGCGCCTCGCTCGGGCCCTTACACGGCGACAAACCCCCCCGAGTCTGCCGCCTTTGGGCCCAGAGTGGTACAATACCTGATCCGTCTCGTTCCACCTTATGAAGTAGTTCAAGCAGGAGTCTCTCTCTGCCGCGTACGCCGCACTGCTCGGCATCGGCCGTACGCCCGTGTCAAGGCATGTGATCGGTGTCACCTGCTGCTGTAATGTAAGGATCAAATAAATAAACTGTTGTGCTATACAACGTTACACACAGCGCAATCTAGTCTCAAATCGAGACCTAGGTGCGGACTATGGGTACTAGACAGCGGATATACTATACATATATTACACTATTTTTAAACAAGCAGATTCTCAATGGGGTGCCACACGCAAAGCTAAAAGCAGATGGCGCTGGCGTCGGATGTTTTTTTTTTTTGATGATGGTCCGCCACCAATGAAAACGCCGAGTTTTTTTTTTCTTTCGCTCTGAGACCGATATGGCCAATTTGGCGCCGAGAGTTGTAAAAAAACACCTGTTTGATAGTTCTTAATTCAAACCAAACATCATCCGACAAACGCCCTCTGCCGGGATAAAAAGTTAGTGTTCCTCCTCACTCGACCCATATATTAAACCATATTGACCCATATACACCGGCATATGAAGTCCGATTTCGCGGGCACTGCTAGTTTGATAATAAAAAAACGACATAACAGTTAAGTCAGTTGCACTGCATGTAGAAGATTTAGTCAATTTTTTTTAAAGTCGGGTTTTGAATTTTTATACATTTTTTTCAATAAGATTTCACACGAGCGTTTAAAAACGTCAATAGGCGGGTCCACACAGAGCGAGCAGCCTCGGGAGGCTTTTGCCGCGCAAGGCAAAAGTCTCGCGAGGCTGCTCGCTGGTTATTCGAAACCCGGGTATTCGGCATTTTCCAAATTAGAAAAAAAATACGGGTAACCAACCGGTCATGGCTGATATGTTTTATGGAATGTAAAACATATTTACAGTAATTTCTTTATCCAGGGAAAAACCAATTCAATTCAATTCAATCATTTATCTTATCTATTACAAAAATAGCGCATTCATGAGAGGCAGGGTCTTAATTGGAAGAACAGACCTCGTCACGACATTCACTGCACGGAGAACATCTGCTAATGGCTAGTGTAGCCAATCCTATTGAGATACCATGAGAAAAAAAAAACAATTATAAAGGTCATAGCCAACTTACGAATCTGCTCCCACCCGGCAAAAATAAAATAATTCAAATATGGGCTTTAAATATTGCTCTTTAGATATATTTTACATTGGCATCATAAATTAGCAGACAGCTCGCTTTCAGCGAGCTTACCGCCGTCAGACTGCTCGTCAGTCAGTGTAAGATATATCTAAAGAGCAATATTTAAAGCCCGTATTTGAATTATATTATTTTTGCCGGGTGGGAGCAGAGTCGTGTAAGTAGGCTATGACCTTAAAGCTGAAGAGTTTGTTTGTTTGTTTGAACGCAGGAACCGCTGGTCCAAATTGAAAAATTATTTCAGTGTTGGATAGTCCATTTATTGAGGAAGACTAGAGGCTTTTAATCCCGATATTCCCAAGGGATCGGGACTTACGCGGGTGAAACCGCGGGACGCAGCTAGTTCATAATATAGTTTTGGTGTACAAGTGGTGGCAGCTAAGAACGCGGCGACTCTTACCATTTCCATACAAACTTAATACTAAAATAAATTATGAAAAATTTAGTTTTCTACCTTAATATCTATATTATTCGGATTAAGATTTTACTTTAAAAGGGTCCCCATCACAAGGTTTTCCATAATATTCGTTCAAAATGAAAAAAAACGGAGAAACATTTTTTCATTGAAAAATGTTTCTCCGTTTTATTTGAATGTGGATGAATATAGGTCGGCATATATGTCTCGACTAAAGTTTAAGGGAAAGGAGTAGGTAGCCTTACCCATTAATAATGATTAAGATTTTGATGAGATTTTCACCATCATTTACAGAAGTTCTCGTAAGGTCTATACTATACTATATATCAAGTATAGCTGCGACCCGCGGTTTCCCTCGCGTAAGTCCCGATCCCTTGGGAATATCAAGATCAAAAGTAGCCCATGTTACTCAGGGTGAATGCAGCTTTTTTTTTAATTTTTGAAATTGGTCCAGTTGTTTTTGAGTTTATTCATAACAAATATAGAGACACACACACACACACACACACACACACACAAAAATACATTTTTTTATAATATTAGCATAGATAATACATTCACATGCAAAGCCAGACTAGATCGCGTCAATAAAGACAGAGTATTGAAAATACTGAAGCTGAAATCTGAATAGATTATTAGAATCTAAAATTCAAATGCTACATACCTACATATAACTGTTTTTGATTCACATTAGATTCAAGGATAGACATAATTATATAAACATAACAAAGCACAGACATGAAATTTGGAGTGTGTTCTTTGTGGTGCGTAGGAAGGGGAGTAGGGCATGAATCCCGGAATCCCGGGATATCGTAATCCCGGGATCTCGGACGCAAAAGTTCGATATTATAATCCCGGGATTGAGTGATCCGATATCGAGATTTGAGCAATTTACTATTTGGGTATAATGCCTCTGCGCCCCCCCAGGGGGGGGGCGCAGAGGCATTAACGGGGGGGGGGGGGGGGCGCTGGTCACCTGTGTAGTTAAAACCTGATTTAAAATTGTTTCCTTAGTCGGCCAATGTTATCTTAATCATGTTAAGGACTTATCAGCCTCTACCTCCTCCTCACAGGCGATATCAAAGGTATATGGTACAACTTGCCAAATACCTTTTGTATGACTTTGAAAACTATAATAAGCAATAAAAATACTTATTTCGAACACTTTTTATTCTGGACTGATAATCTGGACTCGATGGGGGGGCGCGGATTTTTTTTATGGTCGAAAGGGGGGCGCGCCTCAAATAAGTTAGGGAACCCCTGCACTAGAGTCTTAAATATATTAAATATTTTAGATTTAACACATTTTTATTGTATTAAATTCGCCATTTTAACGATATCTAAAATCCCAGTATCAATCCCGGGATCCCAGTATTGAGCTCTTAATATCGATATCATCCCGGGATTGAAAACCTTCCGATATTGCATGCAATAAAGGGGAGCTACTAAGAAAGGGTTTTTGGAAAATCCCGTGGGATTGGGAAATATTAATGTACACCCTAAGCCCTAAACTGCTGATCTTAGATACACAAAATTTGGAGAGTGTGTTCTTTGTGATGTGAGGTACCTACTAAGAAAAGGTTTTAAAGTATTAGCCTAGTTGTGTTAGGCTATTCTAATTAATTTGAAATAGGTAGTTTAATAAGTGAACCACCATGAGTTTCTTGTGGTATCTTCTCTTCAGAAAATATTCCAAACCAAACATCCTAACTTAGCAATACCAAAGATATTTCAAAGTGATTCATGCATGTGTATGTGTACTCATATTTATAAATGGGAAAGTTGAGATGTTTGTGTTTCAATCACACAAAAGCTACTGAACGAATTGTGATGAAACTTGGTATGCAGCTGGAAATCTGCATTGACACATGGGCCACTTTTATCCCGAAATTCAGGCGGGATCGGGAATTATACGGGTGAAACTGTAGAGCCATGCTAGGTTTGGAATAAATGATTAAATACCATGCACCAAAAAAAAATTTGTCAACTATTAATGGTGAAGGAAAACATTTTCTGGAAACACGCAGCATAAAGTCATGCAAAAATGCCCAGTTATAGGCCTGGTTGCATAAACACACAGTAAAAACTTTAAATCATTTTTAAGTTATGGTAAAGTAACTCTGTCTGTCTGTTAAGCTTTCACACCTAAACTGCTGAACCGATTTTGATGAATTTAGGTTTAGATATACATAGGACATTGGGGAAGGACATAGGCTACGTTTGATACCGTAAATCCCGCGGGCTTATAACTTACGCGGGTGAAACCGCTTGGCGCAGCTAGTAGGGCTTTAAGTCTCTGCATGCAACTCGGAACGACAGTATTTACATTGCATTGCATTACAAAGAAGTAAGAATAAGTTATCTTACCTAACATGTAGGTACCTAAGTTATTGTACAGATCGTCACGTAAGTTGCGAAATTTGCGATAAGTAGCACACTTACTTTGACTCTGTTTTACTTGAAGATAGCTCGTTTTACAGGCGTATTTACATAGCGGAACATGTACTAGACAGATTGAGCAGATTTTCGTGCTCTCTGAAGGTGTATTTGGTAGTCCTTTTTGGGATTTCTAATGCCCTAGAGAACTACTGTTTATAATGGTTATGCTAACTTTGATAGTGATCATTGGTTAGTTTTTGCGAAGTGGAAGGTTAGTTCGATAAATAGAAAGGTGCAGTGACTCAGTAAATTGAAGATGATGCAGGATAAAATACAGTTTTTTTGGGTTTTAAGCACGAAAGACAAGGAAATGATTTTAATACTATGTCATTCAAGGGGAAATGGATGAATAACTGCTTCGGAGAGCGTATCTTATATATGAACATATAAAGAGTCTTTGTCTTGAAGAAATTCGGCTGAGATTTCAAAGAAAGGACCCAAAACACAAACTAATCCAAATTATTTCAAGGAAAGATGGCGGAGGTACCATGACATTACGAGGCTCGTTCCACTTCAAGTTTTTACGCTTACCTGAGGCGGCAAAGTATCTTCTATCATCTTCTCGGTCTCCATTTTAACTATATCACAAGTAACATCAATAATTGTTCACTAAAATCACCACAAAATTAAATAAATTCACGATCGCTAGAATCTCATCTTTCGCATGACGTCAAGCAATCGTTTTTTTTTCTGTGACTGACTGACTGGCTGATGGATGGCTAGTGATGGGCTAACGAAGTTGTTGGATGGTGGATGACGATTATGGATGATGGATGTAAACGTGTTGATACTTCAATCTCTTTGGATGGATGAGTATTAGTAGTATTAGTATTAGTTTTAAACCTCATTGAGGTTTAAAACTGCCATTTGCTCACTTCAGATGGCGCTACTGTAGCACGTCTGCCTTTATTTGACACCTTCATAGTTTTTTCGTAAACAAACATGGTTATTTTGAGATAATTTTACAAAAAGACGCTTTGTTCAGCTGTGGATTGCAAAAACATAGCAAATCATTTATTCCCCAAAGATGCCAAAAGAAAAAAACAGTGGATAAAAGCTATGAGGAGAAAAATCGACCTAGTAACTATTTAAGGTTATGTGCTCCCCATTTTAAACCTAATGATTTTTTTGAGAGAAATTCCTACACAGGTAAAACGTTTCCTTTCTTAAAACTACTAGTGTAGGTACCTACCTATTGATCGAAGGTTATAATAGTTTACTATTGTAACGATAGTCTGTATGAGAATGTATATTCTCTTAGGAATAGACCATTCCTTAGTTTTTACAGTATTTTCCACCTATCATCAATGATCATCGATCAGTGATCATCACAGACGTTTCTCTCATGCCAAGCTTTGTGTAAATTAGGGTCCTTATCTCACCTTATCCACATTTTCTCATTCATTCAGGTGATGAAAATAAATAAAAAGTATTGAGGAAAACAGCAGTTCCTTCTATATTTTATTTTACCAAAGTAATTACCGAAATAAAGCCAAAAGACCAATAACGGTTAAACAGACGTCTAGAAAGAAGCAGAAGGAGACAGTGCTTAGATACAGCACCTGGACCTAGCAGAATACAAACCGAAAATAATAAATGCTGCAACTTTAGAGAAAATATTATGAAATAAAGGAAATTTTACTTATAAATTAAAGACATTTTTCGGTTATAATCACATGGTGTTTATTTTATTACTTAAGGCATTGTTTCAACACTCAACGTTTTGAGACCTTTACATGTCTCTTCTTCAGGATTGACTGAGATGTTTTTGTGATTTGTCATTCTAATGTGTTAAAAAGTTACTGTGAAACTACTGTCTTATCAAAATCTAAAATTAAAAAAGGTATCAAAACGTTCCTGTGTACACAGACTCTAGATAGCAAAGTTAGACTAATATTTATTATTAACTATGCTTAGATCGTGTCCGTCAGCTAGGCCGGACCGGGCAACAGATTTACACCAAACTTTACACAAACAGATGTGCTTACAATGTGCCTACAAACCACTTCCAGCGGCACATTCACAATAACTGACTTCTATAGTGCCATTTCAATCTATTTTCAATAAAACTATGTAAAGTAGTTTCTTCATTTGTGCTTTGCATTGCACATGAAAGTAGGCATAGTTTCCTTCAAAGGCAACACCAAGAGTAACCAAACTTCTGCTTTCATATAACAGACGACCTTTGGGTGGTAGGTACTTGAAACCTCTCCGCAAACTCTTGGATGTGGTGTTTGGACAGCCGAGCGGTGGTAAATTGGTGCTAGCGTTAACATCTCCAAAGTGACTTATATCAGGAAACTCAGGAATTTCGTCATCGAGTTCCTCTTCGACTCCAATAATACTGTTTCTGTCGTACGCCTCTAGCCTAAAACAAAAACATAGAAAATCCATGAAAAAAATACCCTTGTCAACCATTTGTAAACAAAGACTTATTTTTAATAAAATCATAAAAATTACAAGTCGTACGACCCCGAAAATAAGCACGTATACTTATCTCAACATGTAGGTACTTTTTACAAAAGGGTTTTTACATATTTTCAACATATAAATCAGTACAAAGCCTTTTTGTAAAACATAACAAACAAACACTAAAATGCACTTTTTTACTAACCTTTCAGTCAAAGCAGCTTTTTTTCCGCTAGTAGACGCATTCCTTTCTCTCAGTTCCCCTTTTAATTGGATTATACTCCACGTTGAATACATTTTAATTCATAAAATTGCTAAAGACACATGCAATCACAGTTGAAGTTTGTCGGCATCTGGCCGTGCCACACTAGCGCCACCTGCCTCGACCTTTTAGTTTCTAACCCCAATGGGGTTAGAAACTAAAAGGTCGAATAATAGACGAATTTAAAGCGAGGGCCATAGATGAATCACGAGCAAGTGAAGGATTCTAACGACTGAATCACGACCGTAGGGAGTGATTCATGATCAAGTGTTAGAATCCTGAGCGACGCCAGTGATTCATGGCCCTCAATGTAAATCCGTACTTTATTCAAGAGTTTCATACTATACTTTATACCATGACTACGAGAAAAAAAAACCGGTCAAGTGCGAGTCGGACTCGCGTCGCGTACGAAGGTTTCCGTACCACTATCACAATTGGGTACAGAACCCTGAAATGAACACTGGACCGGTAACCAATCCGTGAACGCAACGCGTACGTTAAAATTTATTTTACCACTGGCGCCAGTCTCAATTCATCACTAGATAGTAAAAAGTTCTAGTGGTAAAAATACATCGCGGTATCGTTGCGTTTTTATATCAAAATCAAGTTGCTGAATGGTCCTTAAATGTTTTTTTTATCTATTTGTTGTTATAGCTGCTAAAGAAATACATCTACTATGAAAATTTCAACTGTCTAGCTATCACAGTTTATGAGATATAGCCTGGTGACAGACGGACAGAGAGACGGCAAAGTATCAGTAAAAGTGTTCCGTTTTTATCCTTTGGGTACGGAACCCTAAAAATAATTTGTATGTCGAGTATTCTTAGCGCAAGGAGTTTGTAACAAGTTTTTATCACGTAAGGAGGCTGTACCTATATGCATTTAGTTAGATGGACGACGAGTAAATTGTGTTCTAAATTCAAACACCAAACACCGTGAGTAAAAGGCTTTTTTAATCACTGTTTTGCGTGAATAAAATAAGCTTTTATGAGTGGGAATGGTATAATATTATATTATGCAACTAGTGAATAAAAGACGGATTTAGTGCGAGGGCCGTAGATGAATCACGAGCAAGTGAAGGATTCTAACGACTGAATCACGACCGTAGGGAGTGATCCATGATGATTGAATCACGAGCGTAGCGAGTGATTCAAGTGTTAGAATCCTGAGCGACGCCAGTGGTTCATGGCCCTCAATCTAAACCCGTACTTTATTCAAGAGTTGCATACTATACTTTATACCATGACTACGAGGAAAAAATCCGGTCAAGTGCGAGTCGGACTCGCGTCGCGTACGAAGGTTCCGTACCACTATCACAAATTTCGGCAACCAATCCGTGAACGCAACGCGAACGTTAAAATTTATTTTACCACTGGCGCCAGTCTCAATTCATCACTAGATAGTAAAAAGTGCTAGGGGTGAAAATACATCATAGTATTGTTAAGTTTTTATGTCAAAATCACATAAAAGTTTTTTTATCTATTTGTTGTTATAGCGGCTAAAGAAATACATCTACTGTGAAAATTTCAACTGTCTAGCTATCACAGTTTATGAGATAAAGCCTGGTGACAGACGGACAGACAGACGGCAAAATATCAGTAAAAGTGTTCCGTTTTTATCCTTTGGGTACGGAACCCTAAAAATAATTTGAATGTCGAGTATTCTTAGCGCAAGGAGTTTGTATCAAGTTTTTTTTCACGCAAGGAGGTTGTATATGCATTTAGTTATATGGACGACGAGTAAATTGTGTACTAAGTTCAAAATTCAAACAGCGTGAGTAAAAGTCGTTTTTATTCACTGTTTAGCGTGAATAAAATAAGCTTTTAACAGTGGGAATGGTATAAATAAATAAATAACGTGGGTTTCTTAAAATAATAAAGATATAATCAAATTAATCATACCTAATGCAGTTAGTTCTTCTCTGTGGGTTCATCATGCGCCTTGCATTGCAGTCTTCCTTATTTCACACCTACAGCACTGCACACATCTAACCAAAATCTCAAAATACAATAAAAGTACAAGCCAAAAGGTCGATGTGTACAATAATTTCTTACATCGACAGTGCACACTCCTCCACAGCTCCCATAATTTAATAGAATTATTTCTTAAATTAAATTGATTTGATTACTTAATTTCTTAAATTTTTACTGTTATTAAATAATAGAGCCCTTGGGAAATACCTAATCGATCGACTATTAATTCTTATCGACTAAAAGTGCGAGGCATGTCAATCACTAAATTTTACCGTCAAATGTATTTAAATGTCAAAGTCACTGTCAAAGTAGAAACATTGTAGTCCGAACATGGAAACGCAATAAATCGAAGAAATTATTAATTTTCCCAGTGTTTTACTACTAAAATATCGTAGAAAATTAATTAAAATGGATACAGATTGTCACAAATGTGTAATAACTTTTCAGAGCGGCATAGTTTGAACAAAAAAACATGTTTTACTTCCTACTTTCGGAAAACAAAACTTACGCACTATCTATCGTAAATAATTACTGGTCAGTACATATTTACTTTATCTTGGTTTATGTAACGTAAGGAAAATGTATTCAGCGTAAAATTCCGTGTGTTTTACTAATTTTAATTAAGCGATAAATTTATAGTATACGTCCCAATTTGCCATCTATGGTTACTATTGTAATGCTTAGTACCTACTTACTGTTAGGATTTTTAGGCTGTTGCGTAGGCGTGTAGGTAACGGGAAAATATTGACTTTGCATCAGAACAGAATAAGTAGCTGGCGATGATTTCTTGTTGTAAGTTACTTTCACTTTTATCAATTTGTACCTGGATCTTTAGAAGCTTCTATTGATAGAAGTCGAAAAATTTATGATTAACTGCATTCTGGGATATTCTGCTCATAGTTCCAATTTTCATCAGATCTTCACCAAGTATCAACAACCAACTCGGGACCAACTCGGGACTCTCACTTTTCAAATCAAAAAAGATTATTGAAATTGGGCTTCATATGCGGGATTACGCTGTGAACACATACATACATACAAACAATATATGGGTTGAATTGAGAATTTCCCCTCCAACCTCCCTTGAAGTTGGTTAAAGATAGAGTTTTATCCTTGTTACAGAGGATGTTGTCTGAAGACTCGGTTGAGAACCGGCATGTGCCTCCCGGTATCAATTCTAGGTCTCTCACCTTTGCACATACTGCTGCTGATCTTGAGGTAAATGCCGATCGAACGTGAATATCTGGTTAACAAGTAGCCTATGTGGTAATCCAAGTCTCCAGCTATCTGCTTATTAAGTTTCATTACAGTCGGTTCAGTTGATTTTCTATGAAAGAGTAACAAACATACTGGTTTAATGATGAAATGCTTTCCAAATTATTTTAAATCTTTGTTGCTCCTGGACTCGCTCATATTTAATTAAACAATACAAGTACTCGCTGTAAGAACCAACTTTGCAGCCTTGCATAACAGATAACTATTCCACTAAGCCTGGAAATAATGCTTAAGTCCATGTTTTGAACTGGTTTTCATTTCACTTGTACACTTTCACGAAACTAAATTGATTAATATGCCCCCGAAATAGTTATCTATAGTTATCTAGATTATATTTTTGTGATGTTTGTTTTCCGAAAATAAATAAATAAATTAAACAATTTACTCGAATTTAACTAGGTTTCACGAAAATGAAAATTCAGCTACACAAGATGTCTCTACGCGGTCCCGCGAACATTTCTTTATTTTACTTGATACTATGGTGCAGGTGCTACGCGAGATAGAGCATGTGTACTTCTCTCCGTCGAGCGAGTTCGACGCGGCGCGGTATGTGCTCGAGCACGCGCCGGCGCCGCTCGCGTGTGACGACGTCGCGCTCATGTTTACCAAGCTGAAGCGACAACAACAGGTATTTCATAGAACTGGACTGATCTCTATTAGAGACTAGGAGAATGGTCGCCTGACAGTGATCCATTTCAAACACGTCACTGACGGACGAGACGAGCCAGTTCCAAACGTCAAACTGTTTGGGAAATTACTTACACACATTTAAAAAAGATGGATTTAAATTCGAATGTGTCGTTGTTATATAACGCACCATCTAGGTCATTATAGAGGTATTTCTTATTATTTTCTTATTTTCCAAAATATTATTTTAACTAGCTTCGTCATGCGGAATATCGGGATCAAAAGTAGCTTATGTTACGTCTTAGTAATGTAGCTTTCTAACGGTGAATGAATTTGAAATCGGTCCAGTACTTTTGCAGTCTATTTGTTACAAACCAACAAATAAATATTTTCTCTTTATAATATTAGTATAGATATCATTGCAGTCAATCTTTAATATCAAACATGTTTGTTAAATAAAATTTGTCTTAATTAACTGTAGTAGGTTTTGGGGTATTTTGTAGGGCTTGAATTTTGCGCGGATTTAGTTTGAGCGACCCAGAAGATACGAAATAACCTAAATAGTCAATTTTCTATTTTATAAACGAGCATTTCCCAAAATTAAACAAAAATCCAGTCTTGGACTAGGTTTCTAAGAATCTGTTGAGCCTAGAAAGACCTTCTTCGGCGGTTTCTGATGCCACCAGGACATCGTCCATATAAACTAGAATGTTTATCGTCTTTAAGCGTTTTAACGCGGAATTAATGGCCCTTTGAAATACCTGTGGGGCATTTTTAAGTCCGAACGACATTGTCAAGAATTCATATTTACCGGTTGCTGTTTTTTTCACGGACCCTCATGAACCTTGACTTGATAAAAGCCTGAGACCGTATCAACAATACTGTAATAATAGGGAGAAGATAGCTATCTGGTCGGGTATTGCTATTAAGCTCTTTATAGTCTACACACAGACGCTACCATCCTTTTACAATATTTATTAATTATTTTATTTATATTTTAATTTCTCAGGTAGTATCGTCGAAAGCTCTCCATCTGATCTCCCAACAAAGGGACAACTGCGACCGACAATTCGCCGAAATACAAGCCATAAAAGACCATCTTACAGACACTCTGCACACCTGTCAAAAAGCTCGCGAAAGTCTGCGAAACGCTTCCAACCACCTCACCATTTCAACCTTCGTGATTCTAGCTAATTTTCGAAAACGACAGATCATAAAGAACGTTCTGAAAAGTTTGGAGTTATTACGGAGTTTGCGTTGCGTCGAAAAAGATGTGGCCGAATTACTTAATAGAAAGGAATACTACGAGGCAATAGAGCTAATTTTAAAAAGTCGAAAAGCCGCTTCTATGCATAAGGAGTTCACTTGCATCGCAGACTTATCGGCGAGATTACAAGACACTTTGGAAATTACAGAAGAGAAATTAGACGCGGTCTTATCAAAAATGTGTTATAATTTCGACGAGGGAATCTTTAGGAAACTCAGAAAGGCTTATTCTTTGCTCGGAAAGACACAAGCAGCGATGGAACAACTACACATGTTCTACTCGTCTGCTGTCAACGAATCGTCCATAGAAGCTTTGAAGTGTTTTACAAAAGAAAATGACGGTTCTAAATTCCAAGACCTCTGCGGATATATACCAGCTAATCAAGCCCCGTATTGCCTGTTAAAATTGGCTGAAAATCTCTTTCAAATCATGCGGAGTTATTACTTGCTAGTCAATTGGCATTCCAAACACGACGAAGTAGAAGAGTTGAAAGGGGACAGTTCGGTTTTTGATATAGAGAGGAATGTAAGCCGTGAATATATAAGACAGAAGTTGAAAGCTGGTCTTTTGAGGATATGGCATGATGTCCAAGCTAAAGTGTCGACGTTTTTGAAAATCTCCAATCTGGAAGAGTGTCCTTTTGAAAAGTTTATTTTGATATTGGGTATACTGCGTAAATTGACGCAAGTGGCTGATATCTTCTGCGGTGATAAATCAGACGTTTTACAGGATTTTATTAGAAATAACAGCGTGGTTTATATAAAGAATTATCATAAAGGAAGGATGGAAGAGTTGAAGTTGTTTTTGGAGAACGAGGGATGGGAACTGTGTCCGGTCAAATCGAGCTTCAATGCTTTGAATCTACAAGAATTCAAACAGTTTAAGAAATTCTTGGGCAGAACAGAGGCAGTTGTTAATAAAACACAGTCCGAGACAGCCTCTTCGGTCAATTCTCAGGAAGACAGTGTCTATATAAGCAAATTTTTCAACGAAAATTCAAAAACGACACCTTTCGACATATTTAAAAACGAAAACGCATCTACAGACGATTTATTCGGTCTTGAAACTGAGTCTGATGAAAGCGAAGACGAGCCCGAAGAACTGAAACGGGATTTTGTCGATGAAAACGATACCGAATACGCAACTATAAACCCTAAAACAACACCCGATAAAGTTAAAAATACAATAATCGTTGCGAATACGACGCTGTCCGTTTTGAGGAATTGCGGACAATATTTGCAAATTTGCAGATATCTCCCGCAGATATCTCTAGAAGTAATAATGCTAATGTATCAATTATTCGATTATTACCTCTTTTCTGTGCATTATTTCTTCACGACCGACTTAGAAGTGTCCTCTTCGACGCTTTACAGTTCAAAATTAAACGCGATTTTAAAGCGAATCGCTAATAATATGAACGGGGAAAAAAACTTCCCTTATCCAGAAATTCCTGTGCAAATAGACCTGAAATCCGATGAGAAATTACACGGACTCTCTGAAAGAATAGTTGCGGTCGAAAGCGTTATATTCTTAGCGAAGCAATTTGAACTCTTACACCCGTATTTAGAGTCGATAATCGCGCAACCTCAGCGCATGATCATAGACCATTTTAAAGATAACACTCTATCTGTAGTCTCAGAATTGAGGCTGCCGATATTCATGTGTTCCGCGTCGAAATCTATCGATGCTAGATCGATTTTGATAGCCATGTCGCAAGTTAAATGGGATGTCAAAACCGTAGCTGTAGAAAATAGTCCTTATGTAGATATATTAGTGCGAAAAATACAAGTTTTCGCTTTAAGATTAGACATAATAAACAGTAGAATCTCAGTAAGTAAGGATGTTGTAACTGCAATTTGGGGTTCCTTAGCAAAATACATAATACATTTACTAGTAGAGGGGTATTCAAACGCTTCTAAATGTACGAACGCTGGGCGTGGACTGATGCAATTAGACTATAGACAATTATTTGAGAAATTCGAAAAGGTATCCCTCGTTAAACCTATGCCTTATCAAGACTATTTAGATAAATACGTGAAAGCGTACTATTTGCCACGAAAAGGGCTTGAAGAATTTGTCTCGGAGCACACCGAGTACTCTAATAAACAGTTGCTAGCTTTAGTAGCTTGTGCGTGTGAAAATAGAAAAGATAGGCAAGCCTTAGTCGCATTGATTGAAGGCAGAGAGAAAGAGAACTCTTAGTTTTCCCGGCTGCAAGGGAAGGGATGTCCTCACTTCTGCCCGGCGGCGGCCAACAGACGGCCGAACTCAAAACCCATACTGCCCAGGCGGCCAACAGACGGCCGCAGGGCAGACTCTCGCGCCACACCATACAAATTAATCAACTATGGTGTTTTTATTGTCTTAATGCCACGTTTAACGCTATTTTGGGAGTCATAAAATCACTTCAGAGTTGCAGTCTACATTAGAAAATTAACCAAGGAACCTTAGCGCAGATTTAATCTTTTACAAAAGACATTAATTTATAAGTAAATGATTTGTACGTAAATGAGTTGATTAGTACGTGTACAGTGTATCTTAGTTTTTGTTCTGAGTCGTTTTAGCTATTAAAAAAAAAGTTGAAAATGAAAGTACGGCAAAGCTTATCGCTATTTGCCAACTAGCTTCTAGCAATAGTTGCTGCTCGCTTCTCGCCACATGAACACAGGGCTCGCTTGTCGGACAGGGCCCAAGAGATTAAGAGTAAAGTCTACCTACTCATTCTTCATACAAACGTAGTCGACTATTTTCTCCCTGGATATAGTTATTTGTTATGCAAGGCTGCAAAGTTGGTTTTGCAGCGAGTACTTGTATTGAAACTTGAGCTAGCGAAGCATTCTGGGATTGAAATATAGAAAATCAAATATAGAATGCTGAGCGTTGCGAAGGTTTCAAAGGTATGAGATGCAAAAAACTTTGCTGCCGAGTGAAACACACAATTTTTCACCTCACAGCGAGGAAAACGCTAGGTGCATTTTTCCGGTAGAAAACTCAATTCGGCATTATGTACCGCTTGCACTAACTCTGCAGTTGTTAATTTAATATCTTCGTCGCTGCTGGAATCGCTCATATTTAATGAAATTACGAATTTTCAAAACAAAGTACGGAAGGTGAATTACTACAGAAGATTTTTTTTATTCAGTCCAGTGCTGCCATCTGTGTCTGGCCAATGCAATTATACTTTTGTACGCTATATATATAGCGAGAAATTCATATGATTCCTCGTTTTTGTAAATAATAAAAATAAGCAAACAATCTCCAAATCGAATACTTCATGAAAAAAACCTGCTTGATACTAATGATAATAAACAGTAAATACGACATTGATAGATGTGCAATAAGACTTTGTGGTTCGATGCCATGCACAAAAAAAAATAATAAGGTTCCGGTTGACGCATTTTCAAAGGACTTGCTTCAGAGAAATGTAAGGAAGAGACAGAGACGAATTTTGAAAACTCTTTTCACGCTAGCGCGCAAAATGCGATTTTGCACGCAGAAATGCGTGCAAAAGGATTCTTTCCGAGGTTGTGAGGTGAAAAGATAATTTATTTTAAAGGATCTTTGACCGCCCAATGTAGACAAGATAATCGCGTATGTCCGTTTTGGAGAAAAAAGTAGGTAGACCTTATATTTCGGAAACAGTTCGTGCGATTCAGGATTTCATGTATTAGTAACCTACCGGAATTCGACCGATGCCCACGGCTCATGACAAGAACAGCTGTACTTAGATATTATTTTCAAATGAGAATACCTATTTATATTGTTATTATAGGTTAATTATATGAATGTTAGTATTAAAATAATAAATTATACATATAACTACACCTAAGCATAAATAAATATATGTACTTAATGACTTATTTCTTATTTATTGTCCTTTGGTATCTACTTCATAAAGTAGGTATGGGTTTTTGTTTTCTGGCAACCAGTTTCTGGAACTAAACCGTGTAGATTCCATGGAGATTCTACATCTACACTAGTGTAGATGTAGATAGGTACAGAAGAGAAGAGATAGAGATGTTTTAATTGTAAGTAGATATTTATTGTTGAACAATTCAATATTTAAAGTCACTTTAAAGTAAATAAGTTTATTGGAACGAAGTTCCATATCGCGCGTTGCGAAAGGGGAAAAAACGGACGGAAAAAATTAAGACCAAAAATTGTAACGACACTTTTTTTTATTGGAACATTTCTTTTTCTACCTTTCTTTTTTTTGCCCCGGACTCTCGAGATGCCATTTGTCGAGAATTGGAATTTCAATCCTTCCGGGTGTCCCTTGACAGCTCTCAAGTTTTTTTAGGGTTCCGTACCTAAAGGTAAAAACGGGACCCTATTACTGAGACTTCGCTGTCTGTCTGTCTGTCTGTCTGTCTGTCTGTCCGTCCGTCCGTCCGTCTGTCCGTCTGTCACCAGGCTGTATCTCATGAACCGTAATAGCTAGAAGGTTGAAATTTTCACAGAAGATGTATTTCGGTTGCCGCTACAACAACAAATACTAAAAACGAAATAAAACAATTATTTAAAAGGGGCTCCCATACAACAAACGTGTTTCAAAAATAACAAGGAGTCGAGTCAGGACAGGAAGAAGGACAGGAGGACAAATCGAGTTGGTCATGGAATTCAAAATGGCTGCCCTATCTGTCAAATATACTAGTCTGCCTTACTTACCAAAGAGTTTATTTTATGTTTCAGATTTTCTTTGTGCCAAGGTTTTTTTTTTTTTCAGTGATTCGGTCGTTTGATGGGAGTAAGAATCGAAGATAAATATTTCATATTTTCCTATAAAATTTAAAAATTGGTTGTTGTAAACCATTTTAGGGTTCCATATCCAATTGTGATAGTGGTACGGAACCCTTTATGCGCGAGTGTCGCACTTGCCCCGTTTTTTTTTTAATAAATAAGAAATTAATAATAGGTAGGTGGGTACGTAAGGATTTTATTGTATTAAATGTATCTAATCGTCTGTTTCTTGGTGCTGTTCTTCCCCGAAGGGCAGAGAGGGAGACATTTCTCCCATCACCTCCGCATCCGTCGTTTCTCCAGCTTGATCGTCTGTTACAAATTAACACTTCATTAGGAATGTGCAGCCATTAATTAAAGAAGGCAATAATAGGCATACTATATGCCTACCTATGGGTGGGTATACTTAGAATCCTGAGGGAAGCGTGGGATTCAAGCCGCCTAAGACTAAGACAGGCTTTATGGCATATTCCTCAAATCCCCTTACATGATCCCCTGCCCAGGGGATTTGTAGACTTTTTTCCACAAATCCCCTTGCGGTAATACGACTGATTTGCTAGGGGATTAGTGGACAAAAAGTCTACAAATCCCCTGGGCAGGGGATCACGTTAGGGGATATGTGGAATATGCCCCGTGGCCCGTGGTAAATACTCGACTTTTTTTTTTATACATCCACTGCGAGACAATAAAAATGCTACAAAAATAACCACATAAAGTAACAATAAAATATTCAAAAGACTTTTCGGAAACTAAACCGGGTTGATGCTACGTGTTTGAAATAATAAATTACAACTCTTTATCAATATGACAAAAGCAGACATCGGCCATACATAGGTACATAACCGAAGAAAAAAAGTCGTGACTTTATAACCAAAGTTTTTGTCTTACGCTTCCGTCAAAACAAAGTATAAGAAAAACAAGCAAATTTTTCTTTTTTAGGGTTCCGTACCCAAAGTGTAAAAACGGGACCCTATTACTGAGACTTCGCTGTCTGTCCGTCTATGCGTCTGTCCGTCTGTCACCAGGCTGTATCTCATGATATCTCCGTAATAGCTAGACGGTTGAAATTTTCACACAAGATGTATTTCGGTACCCGCTACAACAACAAATACTAAAAACAAAATAAAACATATATTTAAGAGGAGCTCCCATACAACAAACGTGTTTCAAAAACAACAAGGCAATTTTATTAAAATGTGAGGTCGCTTCTGATTGGTCGAAGTCAAATCGAGTAGACCATGGAATTTAAAATGGCTGCCCTATCTGTCAAATATACCAGTCTGCCTTCACTTACCAAAGAGTTTCTAAAAACACAACATACAAAAAGAAAAACAATATAAAAGGTGAAAAATAAATAAAAACACTAAAACTTAAATCTAAAAAGAAAAAAACCCGTCGTCGAAGACACCCTCCCGAGACATGGTCCCCAAGATGCTGGCGGCATTCCATAACAGTTTCTTATAAGTTTCAGATTTTCTTTGTGGCAAAGTTTTTTTTTTTTTGAGAGATGTGGTCGTATGATGGGAGAAGAATCGAAGCTAAATATTTCACTATCAATTTTAAAAATTGGTTGTGGTTTACAAACCATATTAGGGTTCCGTACCCAAGTGTGATAGTGGTACGGAACCCTTCGTGAGCGAGTGTCGCACTTGGCCGGGTTTTTGTGTTCCTATAACTAGAGGTGGTCACTTCGAAACAGCGGCTTTCGTGAATTTTAATGTTCCAAATTTAAATAACTGACGCAGTTTAAACCCTAGAGACTAATAACTTGCTTTACGTTGACTTTTTTAGTCATATAAAGTAACTTTGTAGAGCCGTAGATGTGTAAAGAATATTACAAACATGCAAGATCGGTGCGAAACAAACGTAACGTTCCTTGTAGCCGGGTAAATACTAAACATACCAAACACACATACATACTATACATTTTGTATCTACTGAATCAAGGTAAACCAGTACAGCCTGAAAAAAAAGCCTTTTGATGTCGTCATACCTATGGAAGGGGTCCCAGGAGTGTCTTCATCGCACTTGCATCGCTTCATGTCGCTGAGAATGCGGAGAGCTGACGGCAGGAGAATGGTCCCAGGGTCTTGTGGAGCTGGAGATAATTCATTGGTCAAGTAGATACCTATAATAAGTAGTGTACCTATTCGTTGTCTAGTACCTACCTACCCATAGTACAAGCTTAGTGCTTAGTTTATATAGCCTGGTGACAGACAGATGGTCAGTCGGACAGCAGGTCTCAGTAATAAGGACCTTTCCTATGACTTTTGTGACCTTTCCTTCAACATAAAAGTGACCTTTCCTACAACTTAGGTATTTGAAGTTCCTACGACTTATGTGACCTTTCCTTCAACCTAAAAGTGACCTTTCCTACAACTTAGGTATTTGAAGTTCCTACGACTTATGTGACCTTTCTTACAGTTTATGCGACCTTTCCTACAACTTACGTGACCTTTCCTACAACTTTTGCGAACTTTCCTACAAGTTATGCGACCTTTCCTTCAATATAAGTATGTGTCCTTTCCTACAACTTATGCGACCTTTCCTACAACTTATGTGACCTTTTCTACAACTCGGCCTTTCCTACAACTTATGTGACCGGTCCCTGGAAACGATTCGAAGGTTCGATAATGTATCACTTACATGGTGGTAGTCCAGCCTCTTCAACGGGAGTGACACACCGACATGTTCCATCAGCGGCCAGAGCAGCCTCCTCCGCGCGACGTCTGATGGAAGACGGCAGCTCGTGGGGACCTGGGGGGGGGGGGGGTATTATGATCCACAATAGTGTTTCAATGGCTTCTCAATAGTTGTCAAAACTCTTATGATCGGATAGGTAACCTTGGAAACCACCATCGATATAATAACCATACACGATGGAGTGCAGCGAACTTAGAATATATAATGGAATCCAGAACGTACGAAGGACTCTAGATTTAACTCCTGAACGAAGCGAGGGAGTTATTTTAGTCCTGAGTTAAGCGTAGGACTCCTAAAGTTTGTATGGAGAAACGAGTAGGTCAATTCCCCCTAAGAACACTCGTAATATAGAGATATATACTCACACGCGCGCGTGGGATACGGCTCGGTGCGGCCCAAGGCGTCCTCGATGCGTTTGGTGCTGAAGTAATGGTAGTCGACACGTGGCTTGACGGGTGCGATGGACTTGCCAGTCGCTCGGTCCACCACTGACAACAAAAATGTCAACTGTTGTTTAGATAAAATACACGGTGACACTTACACTGACACTTAACCTAAAACAGTACTTTACACATATAAAAAATACACTTTTTAAACTTACACGATTTCCGTCAATCATTATTATTAGACACGGGTCTAAATAGCGTTGTAGATAACCATTTTTGATTAATTACTTCGACGTTTCGGCAAACGGGTCACACCGGCCGTGGTCCCGAGAAGACTGTATATGTATAACACGATCTAGACCCGTGTCTAATAATAATGATTGACATTATAAAGAAATTCGTGCATGTGTGCTGTAGGTGTGGGCTGTTTTAGGTAAAGTGTAAGTGTCGTCGTGTATTTTGAGCTTAATGTTAAAATTGTGTTTTGGACAATTATAGGTAACTAGTAGAGATGGGCCGACTAGTCGCCGATTAGTCGGGAAAGCCGACTAGTCGGCAGTTCAACCGACTAGTCGGCAACTAACAATTATACAATAAAACCAACATTTATTCAATTAGTAGTACAGTTTAGAAGGTGGGTAGTCAGAAAATCGTAAACAAAACACGTCATAGCTTACATACATCATCTAAACATCTAAAATGTCATAACTATGCCTCAACTCCATTTTTTTTTCCAACTTTTATTTTTATTTCAACCATTTTTTCGAAGTTTCGCTACAGCTTTCGAACTTATCAAACTTATCCAAAAATAGCAACAATCGCCGAGTGATCGTGATTAACCCAAATATCTCGGAATTATAATGATCTGCATTGCCGACTAGTCGGCAATTTTGGAACCGACTAGTCGACTAGTCTGCTAGTCGGCAGAACCCCTAGTCGGCCCATCTCTAGTAACTAGCTGACCCAGCAAACGTTGTTTTGCCATAAAAATTATAAATTATAGTATAGATAGTAGCCGATTGTCAGACCTATTGAATACGCATATAAAATTTGGTAAAAATCGGTAAAGCCGTTTTAGAGGAGTACGGTAACTAACACTGTGACATGGAAATTTTATATATTAGAAGATTACCTACTACATAATTAATTATGCCGGAATAGGCACGATGAAACTATCGTAAAATGGTTGATTTAATGTCTTTTAATTTTTTTTTATATCGGCTCTAGATTACAAAATAACACTTCGATTCAATTGAAATAATTGCTAAAGCTTTAAATTAAATCAACAATGAAATTAAAACAAAAAAATACCTCCTATGGAAATTATTAGAAGTATTTGCCATAATGGAAAAAATCTTGCAATTTTATGAAAAAAAATGGAGTTACTTTTTTTTAACTTTCCTTTCATAATGTAATTAAAATGTAATACGGTTACGATGAAAAAAAATAGCCACAAACTCCTTTTTTTAAGTCGGGTAAAAATAAAAAATAAATAGCTTTACTTACTCAATTCAATCAGCCCGCCAATTTCGATATTGCATTCGACACGTTCACGCACCTCGCTGACACAGTCCAGCGCCATAGTACAAGCATCATTGCGATCCTTGCGCGACATTTGTACGGCTTCAATGGGAAAATGTAATCAGTAATTTAAAAATGCACAATAACATAAGTGAAACAATATGTGGGAAATAACGTCCGATATCTTACTCTTACTAATATTACAAATGCGAAAGTAACTGTCTGTCAGATACGCTTTCACGTCTAAACCGCTGTTAACCAATCTCTATCTCTATACTAAAATTCACCATAATTTTAGTATAGAGATAGAGATTGAGCAGCTCATTGGGCTAGCTGCAGCTGCCGATCTTAAACGATCGTGCGGGTTAAGCAAAGCTTGGTGCGGTCATTACTTGGATGGGTGACCGATAATTTGGGTGGCAAAAAATCATTTTCTCGAGCTCCTAAGTGCTTCGGAAGGCACGTTAAGCAGTTGATCCCGGTTGTTTTCTCGGATAGCAGTCGTTAGGTTAAGTTAGAGGCCTTAGAGCGATCTGAAAACTCTAACACTAAGTGAGACACACCACTACACGAAAAGAAAGAAGAAGCATAGAGATAAATGGAACCTTGGAGAAGGACATGTGATCCCGCAGTATATGAGCTAGTAAGTCATATAAGACATACCTTCATCCACCAATGTACCGAGCATGTATCTAAACTCATGCGCCGGCGGCACGCGCTCGCCGATCTCCTTCTGAGGGGGTTTCGAACGATCTGGAAACGAAATCACAAAGGTACATCATTTTAACATGGGTACCTACCTAGAGTAGGTATTCTATCTATGTGGGTGATACCCACCGCGTCGATATTCCCCTTAACTATAACTTTGGAGTCTTCAATTCTAGAGTGAAAAGGTTTAATTACATTATAATATGCTGGCTAAATCTCTTTCATTATATCAAATATGAATAAAATTAAAGCTTTTTGGCAAGTCTTTAACATGGGGAGCCACAGCTACAAACACTATGTTTGAATTAAAGATAGGCAATAAAATAAAATGCTTTGAAAAGTTGCAAAGTAGCAAGCGAATTTAAAAAAACCATAAGTGACCCTATTACTTGGACAAATACAGTTTAAAATAACCAAATTAACTTACCCCTGCTCCATTTCCACCTGGGGTCGTCTCTCGACGTGGTTTCTGTAGGTTTCTGTTCCCAGGGACAGTTCCTGCAGCGGCATAGCTCGTCCAACGGACAGCCGCATTGCGTGCAGAATTCTAAGGAAAGAATGATAAAGCTCAAAATAAACGACGGACACTTAGACTGCCACTCTACCTAAACAGAACAGACCTACAAATAGCACATAATTATGATGAATAAATTTTTGCAAGTTGCTGTAGCCGTGGGCAGTTTTAGGTAGTGTCAGTGTAAGTGTATCGTATAGTTTGACTTTAACTGAGTAAATCAGACATTTTTGTAATTAAATTGGTTAATAAAAAATGGTTATATCTCTAGATAAATCTGATATCCGGATAAAATAAAATATAATACTACCAAAAGGCTATTTTTGAGTCTATAGATAAATTTGATATCCGGATGTGTGACCAATAAAATACTACCCAATAAAACGTCATAATCCTTTAAAAATAAATCACAATTCAGAAAGATTTTAAATTTTGTAGTTTTTGATTTTATTTATTTATTATTATTATTTTTAGCCTATTTTGTCCCACTGCAGGGCAAAGGCCTTGTGACAGATATATTTTGAAATTAAAAAATCAAGCCCGTATGAGCATAAAATCTCTGTAAGTATTTGCACACTGGAGACAATCTACAGTGGTTATACCTAAACATAGGTTAAGGAAAAAATTAAAAAAAAAACATAATGGAAAAGTGGTCCGTAATGGAATAAATCGTGCAATCGTCCCCGCCCGACGTTCACAAGCGCTTACTCATTTGGAAAGTCGGAAAGAACCTTGACCATATTAACCAAAATAGGTTTATTAAATGCCGTCATTTAATAAATACATTTTAGTTTTAAACATTTCAAGATTATTTCTCACTTTGCAAATGCATAAAAGCTTGTTAATGTTTGGGCATTTGCACGATTTATTCCATTCATGGAATAAATCGTGCAAATGCCGTGCATAATCGTATATAATATTATATAAGGTACTTGCGGTTAACAAGAGCCGCTGTCTAATACGGGCCACTAATTGAAAAACACACTTCTAACAGTTTTAATAGATTCCTCTCACGCACATATCTAAAGGACCAATAGGAGAGCTAACATGCGCGCTTGCACCGTCGCGCGGTCCGCCATCTTGTCAGTCGCAACGATTCAATTGAACGACCCGGACGGCGTCACTCGGAATTAAAAATAATATGCGCTAAAACCCTTAAATTGTGCCTAAAATATATTGCTTTTCGAATATCTCATAAATATAACGTTGAATGTGTACATTTCTGTTTACTAATCAGGGTAAGTGTAGTGATTTTATTAATAACTGACAGTTTTAAGTTGAAATCTTTAAAATTAACATTAAGGTCTAACAACGGCCACATTTGAGGCGGGTTAAAAGAGCCGGCCAAAAACTCGTATATTTTAAAGTTTTTAGTATTTCTAGTTGTCTCAGTTCTACTTTTTATATTAATTTACGCGTACACGTTTTCAGGATTAAAAAATGGAACCACCGCCTAAAAAACGTCGTGCCCTTTGGTCACTGCAACAGTTAGAAGCTGCAATGACTGATGTTAATGAAGGAGTCTTGTCACAGCGTGCTGCAGCCGCTAGGTATTCTATTCCCAGGAGAACTTTAGTCAATCATCTAAAAGCATATTTCACAAAAAAAAACCTTGTCTTGTAGGGAATCTCATATGTGACATCCTTTCATAAGTCTAAACAAGAGCCAAGTTGTTGTTTTTTTTGTAATTTTATTGTTTAATAACGTTATTGCTGTTTCAGATTTATATAATGTTGCGTATACTTATTTAATAAATGTGATTATTTAGTGGGTATAGTACTGAAAAAAGCTGTTTAAAACATATTTTTGTAAGGACAGTTTAATAAGGTCCAGTGTCTGTTTTATCTTTAACTACTTACAGTAAAATCGTTATTTATGACTAAATAGTAGTATAAGCTAATGTAAACTAAAAAAATATCTATTTCGTGTTGATTGTTATTAAAATCTTTAACTATTTGAGGTGGCCCTTATTAGACCACTGTGGTTTAATAAGAGCCACAGAGAGGTTTTTTAAAAAGCTCAATTTTGATGACAATAGTGCAACAAAACATTTAATTGTATTGTTTTTTCAGATTGTCAATAAAGCAAGTACGTTATGTAATACACACATCAACACCGTCTAGGGATATTCAGAATTTCTCAATTTACTCAAAAAATGTGTTTACTAACAAACAACATGTATATATTTTTGTAAAGCCTACTTATCAGACTATGATTTAGAATACAACAAAATATTGTTTTGTGCTTAAATATTTTTTTATTTTAAAAAACGCTAAAAGTAAAATAATGTTAAATTTAAGATAAAATGTCTGTCTAAGGAAAAAAATAAAGTAAAACGAAATGATTAGGTTTTTTTATTTGAAGTTAAAATTATTAGTCAGTGAAACCACCCATGACGTTAATCACGGCCCTGCAACGGTTTTTCATGCTTTGAATCAGGTTGTCAATATCTTGCTGCGGAATATTGTCCCAGGTCCTGCTAAGATGCAAAAAAAGTTGCTCTTCAGTCACAACATTTGGAGGCAAATTCCTCAAAGCCCTTCTTTGAAGCATATCCCACGCGTGCTCTATGGGGTTTAGGTCTGGTGACTGCGCGGGCCAGTCTAAGACCGACACGTCGTGCTCCTCTAGCCAGCTGGTCACCACTCGCGCAGTGTGCGGACGGGCGTTGTCGTGCATGAGCGTGAAAACTTGACCAATTTGCAGTCGATGGGGATAGATTATTGGTGCTAGCACCTGATTACGGTATTTTTCGGCAGTCATAGTGTTTCTGATCCAAACGAGGTCTGTTCTTCCACCAATACGAATTCCCGCCCAAACCATAATTGTTCCGCCATGGTATGAATGGACCTCCTGAGGGTGTTGCAGACGGTTGTCACGACCAGAAGCTCGCCATACGCGTACTCTACGTGAATCAGGATGAAATCCGAATCGGGACTTATCGGTAAACAACACTACCGACCACTCGATATCTTCCCAAGGCAAATGTTCTCTAGCCCACTGTAATCTTCGTCCACGATTTCCTCTGCGTAGTGCTAGAGTACGAAGCGGCCTGCGAGAATGAAGGTTAGCCTCGTGCAGTCTTCTCCTCACAGTTTGGTCACTGACAAGCACCTGGTGGTCTGACTGGAGCGTTTGAACCAACTGCATGGCCGTAACATTTGGTTGTCTTCTCGCGGCCACTTGCAAAAATCGGTCTTGTCTTTGGGTAGTTATCCGCTTTCCGCCTGGATGCCTTTCAGCCACTTCACCAGTAGCACGATAACGTGACCACAATCTTGATATCACGTTTTGTCTTGCTCCAATCTTCTCGGCAATACTCCGTTGAGTAGCCCCAGCTTGGAGCATTCCTACTGCCTTTAACATTTCGTTTCTTGTTAAATGACGCCGCTGCATGATGCATACAGTTGTATTAAATTGTAATTAATCAAAAAAAAATATTAAAACTTCAATTTGTTTAAACAAAATGCTTAAAACTGCGTTAAGTAAATTTAAACCTTCGAACTCGCTACAATAATTGCCGCGCTAATCTTATGTTTTTAATTATTTTTTTAAAATTCAAATTTGGAATCATACAATAAGGCCTACACAATAAGGTTCCATTAAAATATTTTTAAATCGGCCAGTATTTTTTAAGTTTAAGAACTTTATATAAAATATCCCTAGACGATGTTGATGTGTGTAACTTGTTTTAGTGGTTTCCTCTATTTGTACTAAATATTTAAGTTTAATTTAAGGTGGCCCTTGTTTACCGCAAGTACCTTACGACTTTTTCCATTGTGATTTTTTCCATTGTATGAATTTTCGTATACCTATGTATGTACTACCTAGGTATATTTTTTCATTGAGGATTGATTATCTTTTTTTTTGCGTATAAGGCGGAACAAAGTTCGCCGGGTCAGCTAGTTGTCAATCTAAGTAAAAGATACTAACTCTCTCGAATCTCAGCTTCATCCAGCAATCCGAATACGTGTTCCCGCACTGCCTCCGCTCTCGCGGCCTGCGGACCAATCTCTTGTTAAAAATTTATAAAATTAGTTTGCAGAAAATCAGGTCATAAACCTTTAAAAAAATATTTAGTCTGGCCAATGCACTATTCTAACAATTGATGGTCTTTACCTATAATATATAATGTTCTTTGTGGTCTTCACCTAAGTAACTAACAAATCAGCTGTTTTGCTAACAAAACAGCTGATTTTTAAGCTTACAAAACCGCGAACTTTTTTAAGTTAAAATTTCCAAAAGTCGTAGATCAAATGTTTTTTAGTTATACATCTAAGACAACCCCCTTCATATGTGGCGGACGCCCACAGAATCAACTAGATGGCGTTACTAGTATGAAATCCTGAATCGCGCTATCAACTTTCTTTCCGAGATAAGCTCATATTATACAATTCCCGACAAGACAACGTCGCCGCGGCCTACCGGGCAAAACCACCTGCCCGGTGGAAGATCTTCCTTTTGGGGGTACACATCTCGTACCCCCAAACTGGTGACCCCGCACATGGACAAGAGCGCAACTTTCGCCGACATGAGCTTCAACGCCGCACCACCTTCGCCTACCCCCTGCATCCTGCCAGCAGCAGCCGACAACCACTTCTAGCCAAATCGGTTGGACCACGACGCCTGTATACTACACAAGCACTGGTTCACCCTCCAACGGCTACACCGCATCGCAACTGGGCAACTGCAGCACGCTGACTACATCCGGCACCTCATCGATTGGCCATCGACACACTGATCATCACGTGCTATGCCCCCTTCACACGTCCCGATTCACCATGGACAACACTGTTCCGACTCACTGGAACAGCATCTTCCTGACTCACCGTGGAAATCAAAGACTCCGACTCACTGGAGCAGCATCCCGACTCACTGGGATATTCCGTCTCGACTCACTGAGACGCACGTAACACAACTGGCACACTGGCAAAAACAATCTGCATCGACCTCCGGTCTCGCTCGAGGAGGAGTGGTGTGGCGGACGCCCACAGAATCAACTAGATGGCGTTACTAGTATGAAATCCTGAATCGCGCTATCAACTTTCTTTCCGAGATATATACAACTCCCGACAAGACAACGTCGGGCCGCGGCTTACCGGGTAAAAAAACCACCTGCCTGGTGGAAGATCTTCCCTTTGGACACATCATCTCATACCCCCAAACATATGGGTGTCCGACCATAAAGGGAGGGGGTTGTAGACTAGTTTTCCTAGAATATACTCCTAGTTGTCATAGACTACACGAAATGGTTCGTGTATATATTATAGCGTCTCACCTGAGCGACCGCCAGTCTCTTGCGAGCCGCCGCTCGCGGCGCACCTCCCACAATGCATTGCCACACCAGCTCCGCAACCAACTCGTTCTGTTCCGCCGTCGACCTGAGGAGTTATGCCTGACTTAGATTACCTAGATGGTGGGTATTCTAATCTAACAACGACATTCGAATATTAATCAATGTTTTTAGGGTTCCGTCCGTACCCAAAGGGTAAAAACGGGACCCTATTAATTACTGAGTCTCCGCTGCCTGTCCGTCTGTCACCAAGCTGTATGTCATGAACCGCAATACCTAGACAGTTAAAATTTGTACTGTGTATTTTTGTAGCCGCTATAACAACAAATAAAAACAACATAAAACAAATATTTAAGGGGGGCTTCCATACAAGAAACATGATTTTTATCAAAAACGCAACGATACCGCGATGTATTTTTGCCACTAGCGCCATTTAGTGATGGAATGAAGCTGGCACCAGTGGTAAAATAAAATATTAACGTTCGCGTTGCGTTCACGGATTGGTTGGTCCAGTGTTCATTTTAGGGTTCCGTACCCACTTGTGATAGAGGTGTGTTGGACGCCCACAGAAACAACTAAATGGCGTAACTAGTACAATCCTGAATCGCACTATCAACATCCCTTTCGAGATAAGCTCATACACAACTCCCGACGAAACATCGTCGAGCCGCGGACTACCGGGCAAAACCACCTGCCTGGCGGAAGATCTTCCCTATGGAGATAGGTACACACCATCTCGTGGTAATACTGGTAATACATACAAGGAGGCGTTGTAGTTGATAGAGTCGTCGATCTTCTCAGCCTCCGCGCGCGCCGCCTTCACCGCGTCCTCTTCCGCGGCTAGCTCTACACCCTCTTTGATGATCTCGTTGAGGTACTCGTCCACCGTCTCCTGAGTCACGCCTAGCACCTGGGTAGTGAGTAAGTGAGTCAGTTGAGTGGGTGAATGTATGGAGGTGAAGGAGTGAGTGAATGAAAGGATGTGAGGGAGTGAGTGAGTGAATGTATGGATGTGAAGAAGTGAGTGAGAGAATGAATGAATGGATGAAAGGTTGTAAAGGATTGAGTGAGTGAGTGAATGAATGAAAGAATTAGTGAGTGAATGAGCCCAAACTTAATATTATAAATCCGAAAGGTTGTTTGTATATTTGTTTTATTTTTGTTCCCTTCACGGTCAAAGGGTGCGACCAATTTGGATAAAAAATTGCATAAGGATATTTTAAGTGATGGAGAGTCACATAGGATTCTTGATCTTTTGTTCCTGATCAAACTTCAACGGGATCATCTTTTATACAAAGTTTCCCGGGACCGGTCACATAAGTTGTAGGAAAAGTCACATAAGCTGTAGGAAAGGTCACATAAGTTGTAGGAAAGGTATTACCTACGAACCTCAATAAATATCGTCACCTGTTTGAACATTTCATCATGTTCTCGCCTCCTGTGCTCCTCTTTCTGCCTCCTGCCTGCTTCAGCGGCCTCCCGCATCGTCTTCTCGCGTACTGACAACAAAACATACCAGTTTTTATCATATTTATACCACGATCCCAAGTCTGTCCTTACAATCGTGTCTCAATGGAGTGTCGATAGAATTGTGACTAGAAATATTTTATAAGGAGAAATACATCATCAAAAAACGTGTGGTACTCGGGGACTGCCGCGGTAAAGTTATGCAATTATAATTATTCACGCTGTCGTCTCTCCTCCTTCAGTCAACGCAGACACGGCACCGCCGCATAGCTCGTCTACTAGCGCAGATATCGCAAGCAACTTTCAAGCTATAAATATGGCATTATAAGTAATCTTACAAGCAATAAGTATGAAAGCACACTGTCGTCTCTCCTCCTTTAGTCTCCGCAGACACGGCACCGCCGCATAGCTGGTCTACTAGCGCAGATATCGCAAGCAACTTACAAGCTATAAATATGACATTATAAGTAAACTTACAAGCAATAAGTATGACATTATAAGTAAACTTACAAGCAATAAGTATGAAAGCACGCTGTCGTCTCTCCTCCTTCAGTCTCCGTAACTCCTTCTCCAGGAAGTCGAGCGCCGCAGACACGGCACCGCCGCATAGCTCGTCTACTAGCGCAGATATCGCAAGCAACTTACAAGCTATAATTATGACATTATAAGTAAACTTACAAGCAATAAGTATGAAAGCACGCTGTCGTCTCTCCTCCTTCAGTCTCCGTAACTCCTTCTCCAGGAAGTCGAGCGCCGCAGACACGGCACCGCCGCATAGCTCGTCTACTAGCGCAGATATCGCGTTGTCCTGGAAGTATGAAGCAAGGTTAAGGGTAGGGCTAACCGAGGGTCATTCTGCTTTATACAGGTTCGTACAAAACCCCTGGGTCACAACCAAATTTTCTTTACACAATCGTGTTTCTAGAGTAGGTATCGAAAGAATAGCAATTGTCATATTTGGCACATGTCTATCAAATGTGACACGGGGTCAAGGTCAAATTCACCAAACTTAAACAACAAGATAGGGTCGTACGTAACCTCAGCATGGCGTCTCCTTGCCTGATAGCCGTCAAAGTGTTAAGGTAAGTATTAAAGGTCAATGTCAAAGACACGGGGTCAAGGTCAAATTCACCAAACTTACATAAAAAGCAAGGGGTCGTAGGTTATCTCAGCATTTCCGTACTAGCCTCATAATTGTGCCATTAACGGGATTGTAGTGAATTTACTAAACAGCTCTAAGCTAAGCCGCGGACAGACAGGCAAACAGACGGACATGACGAAACTATAAAGTATTTCTGTTACCTACGCTACGAACCCCTAACCTAAACCATGAGCGAAAGAGAAATACTAAAATTTTAAGAATTTAAAAATGTTTTAGAATTTTAGTTCTTCTACTTATAGTTTGTTTTAAAATTTAACCCCCTTACTTATGATGATGCTTAAAATATGTAGCGTTTGTCTTTTACTGTGACATGAAGTTTTAAAGTTGACAGACAGAAACAAACGTTGTATATAACTTAGTCATCTGTTAGTCATCGTTTATAAGTAATGGGGTATATTGTTTGTCACAACAACAGCATCAAATCCACCAACCTTCTGATCAGCCTGTGTCTTCACAACGTTATAGTCCCTCGCCTTCGTCTCCTCTCGCTCTATCATAGCTCTGTCCTCCTTCTGCAATCCGTGTGTCGTTTTCATCTCCTCAGTCAGTTCAGCGGCTCGCGTGCGCCCTTCGTACATCTAGTATAAATAGAAGAAAACGTTTATTAGCATAAAAAATTAGGGGAAAGTTACTGGCAAAGTAAAATAGAAAGTTTCACAATCGACTTGGCTATTTCTGAAAATTAAGAGTTGATTTTGGGATTCTGTTCTGCTCATAGTTATTTTCCGAAGGTTCTCATCAGATCTTCTCCAAGATATTATGGGACCAACTAGAAACTAATCCCACTCCGGCACGGTGTCGACGCTCGGCGTCGTGGGACGGGCTGTGACTGGGACGTGACACGGAGATATCTATCCACTGACCAGACAATGCACGGCTCTCCCTCTAACAGCGCGCTGCAACACGAGCGCGGCTTGGTGCGCCTTCTCGTCCCACTCCGGCACGGTGTCGACGCTCGGTGTCGTGGGACGGGCTGTGACTGGGACGTGTCGTGGCTTGATCACGTGTAGTGGGGCCGAGCCGGACGATGCGGCGCCGAGGCGCGCCTCTGGGGTAGGGTGGGAAAAATAAGAAAACCCGGCAAAGTGCGAAACTCGCGCATGAAGGGTTCCGTACCACTATCACAATTGGGTACGGAATCACTCCCATCACTAGATGGCGCTAGTGGTCAAAATACATCGCGGTATCGTTGCGTTTTTACGTCAAAAATGACACTGACCTTGACTTTGATTGATGTCAAAGTCAAGGTCAGTATCATATTAAAGGTCAATGTCAATACAGGGTCACTCACTCTTCAGATCGTCGTGCAGTTTAGCCAAGAACTCTTCGCTCCACTTGGTCTGTCGCTCGCAGAGTTGTGTCGGGTCACGCGGCAGGTGGTGTCCGGAGCAGGTCCTCTTCAGGTCCTGGCCGCAGGAGGTCAGCCAGGAAGGAGGCTCGGCCAGAGCTTGGTGGTCTTCTAGAGCTGTAAGGAGGAGGAAGAAAGTACAAAAAA